>PVKU01002339.1:22500-83886 GCA_004027475.1 Anoura caudifer | reverse complement strand
TTTTTTTTTTTTTTGGTCTAGTCGCAGCTGTTAGGTAGTGAGGGGTAGAGCCTTAGGTGTTCCCCAGGGTGGGGCAGCCCAGTCGCTGGGTAGTGAGGCTGTATGTGTGGGTGGGATCTGAGAAGAGACAATGGCGCTTGCTCTGCTCTCTCTCGAATTCCAGTCCCTTCCACCACTTCTCCTTTGCCTGGATTATCTGTGCGTGAATGTGGGACCACCCGGTCAGCCAGCTGCCTTGTGGGGCCTCACTGGTTCTGCACAGTTTCTGCCCCGTGCCCGGGGTCTGCTAGTCGCCGCCTGTGCACCTGGGGGCTGCCAGCCGCTGCTGCCTGCGTGCCCCTCCGCACCTCCGCTTTTTCCTGCCACGACTCCGCCCCTCCTACCGGTCTGGATGAATCGTTGTTGGACTTCCAAACAGTTCGATTTTCTGAGTTCTGGTTGTTTTCTTGTTTCTAAATCTTTGTTGTCCTTAATTTTGGTTGTGATAAGAGGCACAGTGTGTCTGCCTACGCCTCCATCTTGGCCGGAAGAAAATGTCATCGCACTTTTCTGAATAGTAAACACCCTCAATCCTGGAGGTTTCTTTCCCCCTCCAATGCTTTTATACTGGCCTATAATGACTCATATGCTGATATGCTGCATAACTTAGTTTATTTTCTACCTCCTCCCACTATGATGTAAACACAGAGATTAGAAAGCTGCTGTCTTTGCTGAGTGAATGGATGGTGTCTACTACATACTCAGTGCTTGGTCCAGGTTAGCTGTGGTTGTGCCCCAAGCATCTGTTGCTACGCTGATGACACAGCTGCCTCTGATTCCACACTGGCCCAGCGGTGCTGGGGGACAGGGGTAAGAGCGGGCACTCATGTCTATTCCTGGAGTCCCTCCCTCCCTAAACTTCATGACGGGGCTTCTATTGCCCCCATCATGGACAGCCCACTCGTTAAAGGCATACATTTGGGGAAACAGGAGAATGCTTTATGAGAAGGCAAAACCCATCCATAGTCTTTGTGAACTGGTATAACAACTCAAAGAAGAAAATTTTGTGTATACACAGTAAGGCTGTTCTTTTGATATTAAATTAGTATTAAAGTGGGGTGGAAACTCCTCTTCTATTGGGCTCCTATGGAGAGGGACAAAGTAATATTAGAGAGAAAGCAGCTGCCCTCAGCAGGAGGCTCAGAAATGTCAATCTTAATTAAAACATTTATTTTCAAATACATTTCTTGCTTCATATGTAGTGATATGTGTCTACTTCATGCAATCATTCAAACTGCTGGGCTGAGGAAATTGGAGAAAGGCATTTGGATAAAGAACAAACCATATGATCAAAACAAAGAAATGCAAAGAAAAGACAAATCCGCATTGTGCTTCAGTTTTTCTTCAGTTCACATGTCAGATTGTTCCTCAGGGATGTGCCCCCTGCTGAGTCAAGGGCTGTGGACCCCCTTGTAGAAATCTGGTGTCAGTGGGCCATCGTGGGCAGTGGTGGGTCAAGCCTCCACTCGAAGGGCAGGTCCGTTTGTGTATGGATTTCTGTTTACATCACCGTCAGAGGCTCTCTCCTGCTGCTTTTAGATCTTAGCCAGAAATAAACTACCCAAACCACCAACTTCCAGTTCAAAATTCTCCCAGATTTTGTCATTCCCTGGGTACCATTTTGGGTTTGAGTTATTAAAGCTGTATAAAGGTGCCCAAAATTTTGCATTGACTTTCTGAGCTCTTTTCTCCTCTTGCTCTCTGCCCTGCAGAGCTTATGCACCTGCCAAACTTCTGTTGACTTCCCCGGGAAACCAGTCATGACTTCAAAGTGGCCAAAATAGCATTGAAATAAAAATGGAGCCAATTTAAATAAGCAGCAATTTCTGAAAATTTTGCTAAAATGTCTATGGTCTTCTATAAATACATTTTTATTTAGAATTAGAATATTAAGATAATCACTATGTGTGCTATGCTGAAAAAATCACTATGGTTAGGTAAGAATCAAAGACAATAAGCTGTATTTATTAGTGTGACAAGTGTCCTTTATCTTGTAATGTGGTGAATGCATTTCTGATCAGGGTGTATCCCAATATTTGAGAAAATCACAACATACAAATACAGTTGCATCGATTGCTGCTCTCAATATGCTTTTAACCTCTTCAAAGGAGCCATTAACATCACAGTCAGAAACACATAGCGAAGTCCAGAGACCGTACGGAGTGCTGCTATTGGCTGTGGACAGCAGTGCTAAGCACGTTTACCAGGTACTGAAGGCTTCCAATTATAAGTTTGGAGGCTCTGACTTTGTATTTAATGACAATAGCATACTTCCCATTTTTTTTAGTCCTGAGCTAATTTTAAAATGCTTTTATTTAGTTTTTATTTCTAGAGAGAGGGGAAGGGAGGGAGAAAGAGAGAGAGAGAGAAACAGTAATGTGTGGTTACCTCTCACGAGGCCCCCACTGGGGACCTGGCCTGCAACCCAGGGTCCTGACTGGGAATTGAACCAGCAACCCTTTGGTTCACAGGCCAGCACTCAGTCCTCTGAGCTGCACCAGCCAGGGCCCTGCATTTTCTTTCCGATTGCTAGTGGAAGGGCTATTTGGAGATAGAGGACATATCCTGGCAGAGTGAACTGGGTGGTGCATTGATGCCACAGAAAAGTGTGTGGATAAAGCTGAAGAAGTTCAGCACTGGGACACTTAACACCAGCAGAAGAAAATGAGACATGAAGTCTTGGCCACGTTAACCCAGGTGCTATTCTAAGAGTTTTTACATGCCAGTCCATCTGATCCTACCAACCTCGATTTGAGAGAAGGGAGTATTTTTACAATTATATTTTATTGTTTATGCTATTACAGTTGCCCCAACTTTTCCCCTTTTGTCTCCCTCCACCCAGCCTCCCTACTCCCTCAGACAATCCCTCCCACCATTGTCCATGTCCATCAGCCGTGCTTATAGAGAAGGGCCTATCACTGTTCCCATTTTTCAGATGAGGAAACTGCTACAGAAAGGTTAGGTTGGCCTTCATCATAAAATTAGTAAAAGACTTGAACCCAGGCAGTTGGGCTTTATAGTCTGTGCTTTTTAAACCTTCATGTTTAATAAAAACAGAGGATGTGCCATTCTTGTTTTCCATAGGATGGTGGGCGGTCACTCACAGTGTACCGGTTAAAGAGCGGGGCTTTCAAGCCAATGACTAATTTTAAGTCATAGCTGCTCCAACTCATTTTGATGTAACTACCACCTCCTATCAACTTTAGCCTTCTGATCGCTCACTCCCAGGGTGTGGCTCAACAAAACCAGGTGCCACAGGAGAAACAAGAATCAGGTCCCTAGGATGCCCAGATGAAGTAATGATTTTATCAAGGAAAAACTGCAGAATGTGTGGGTATTATGCATATCTGGCCAGGTGTCTTAACAGAAACACAAATGTGTGAAAAGCAAATGCATTATATGCTTTGTGTGTATGTTGCTCAGGTAAGCAAGGAAGAGACATGATCTTCAGAACCAAAGGAAGTAAAAAAAGGGAAGCTTTTCATTGCAGTTAGGCACCAATGTGGAAGGCATTTGTTCCCAATATAGCAGAGAGTCATTCTCCGCATCGGTAGAACTCTCTACACCTCGTGGCAGTGGCACTGTGTACTATGAATAATTTAATCATGATGAGACCTCGGAGAAAGAGGCACCATTAGTAGGAGGGATTCTACCATCCCACGGCTGGCTTGTATTAAAATAAAGAAATGTTATGAATTTGGGGGCAGAAGTTGAAAACTGTAGGTATATTTGCTTGCAATTTTTATTTTTTGTTAGTGGAGGATCCCTGTTCCTTTCTGAAGCAGTCGATTAATTTAAAAGTAGCTCTTGTCATTAAGTCATCTTTAAATTAACCTTCAACTATGTGTCAGCAGCTGTACGATAGAAGCAAATGCATTATGTATTACAGTTTTGGATATAAGTTCTGAAAAAGCCAACTATCATTCTCAACATCAAAGAGCACCCTTATCAAGGGCTTGGCTGAGAGGATAAAGCACCGGCTATTTACCTTCTGACCTTGGTTCCAGTCCCAATCGTATTGCCAAGGGAAGCAAGTTTTGTGATTTCGGCCCCACACAGGTAGACAGTAGCCCATATCACCAAAACGCAGATAGGCAGAACTGGAATTTTCCTGCTTCGGAGAGACCCGAGGCTGACAGAAGTCCAGAGACGGGCAAGTGAGGAAGCATCCAGCTCATATGCCATCCTAGGGATGGCAGTCTTCTCAGCTGGACAAGGTGGCTCAGAATAGCAGTCTGGGGATGCGCTCCAACCTGGCTTGCGGGTAAAGAAATCTGTTTGCAGAGCTTGCAACTCATCCAAGTCTATTTTTCAAGCCAATACCTCCTCTCCAAACCCTCCCCTCCTCCAAACCCCTTTATCCAGAAAAAAAAAAAAAAAAAGAAAGAAAGCAGAAAGTCAACCAGAAGAATCTTTATTTTAGGATGCCATTTGTAGAACTATGGTGATGGTTTTAATCTGTTGAAAGGATGATTCCAATTGAGCTGATACATTTCAGACCTTGCTTTTAAACATTAAGATTAAAAACAGTCGTCACTTTTGCAGTAGAGTTATTTAGATGGCAGAGCCAACTGTTATCACAATATGCAGTGTTGTACTTTCAGGGAGGAGGACCACTCCCTCAACTGGTTTGAAAATTATTTTTTAAATTAATTAAATTAATGAAATACAATGTAGTTTGTGTTAACATTTGAATTTATTTGACAATAGATATGAGTATATATTCCAAATGTGTACTGTGGTAAACAATTTCTCTTTGTTTCTGTACATTTGATCACTTCCTTTATTTTTTACTCTATTAGTTTGCTAATTCGGCCATCCCTAGGTCCTTTTAGTAATATTTTAGTAATTGTGAAGTAAAATAGTTAATATAAAATAATCGTATCTATTTGGTGGAGCAAGAAGGGAGCATTCTGACATCTGGTTACACACTATGTCCTTTATTTCCAAATACAGATAGATAAGAATAATCTCTCTTCAGCTGTAAGGACACTCAGCTAGGCAAAAATGTGCACTTCTATGATAGAACCATTAGAAGCATTTAAGATCCTGTATGCTTTGTACAAACATTATGTAACTTCAGCTATTTTAAAGGCACATGCTCATTTCCTAGATGGAAGAGGGAACATTGCTATGGGCTTATGTTTCTACTAAAGGAAAACATCCCTCACCCGTAAGATTTAAAGATGACTATCACCACCCATGTGAGGCGAAGTCTCACGGTTTTCCACGTATGGGAGCCGGTGTGACAGTGCTGGGGCTTCAGGCCAGCATGACTTGCTCACAGGCTCCCATGGCAGACTGGAGGGAAACCCAGGCTGGGGTGGGGGTGGGGGGTCGTCAGGATGCAGAAAGCTGCGCAGGGATCCAGACATTCCAACGGGTCTGTTGGGGAAACCCCTGGATTTTCTAGGAGGTTTTCGTCCTTGGTGCCTGCACCATTAGGCTAAATGGGCTTCTCCCACACGCACGGAGGGGAGAGCAGAGGAAAGAATACAAATGCAACAGCCTTTTATTGTCAGCAAACAAAAAGGGGCGCACATGTGCCAGTTTATAAATTACTGTTTTCATTAAAAAGGAACTCAAAAATCAGGTTCCACTTATCATTGGTAAAACCTTAAATTTTTTAGCTGTATGATTTCATTATATGAATTACAGAACCGTAATAGAGTAATATTACTCTTAAGCCAGCTCACTTAAATTTAAGACATTCAAGACCCAATAATGCACTAGGTTCTTTAGTTCAAGTTATGCAAATAATATACATTTTTTATTCGGCTTCCCACCAGGTTATACATGTATTATAAACACAACAAAGACCTCTTTCTTATACAATGTGTTACTCAGAAGCTGGTGAAAAATAGAAGCCAAAATATTGTGAATTACATTCTTAAAATGGTTTGGCTTTGTATTACTGGCTGACCTATTTCAAATGCTGAAGAGGGCTTGGGACTGGAAACAAATGTTGACTCACTGTTACCTGCTACTGTTGTCCACACTGATGTTCCTCGATGTCTAAATCAGATTGCTGTCTTTGTTTTCTTTAGAGTGGAACTAGCAGCCCCAGCTTTGCTACATTTGGAAAATCAGCAGGGACAATTGCCATCTCAAAAAGACAAAAGTAATAGAAGGGACTGAAACTTAACAACGTTGCCATGGCCGTCCCTGAGTTCAGGACTGAACACAACCTTTTTATTCTGTCATGCGAAGGTGATGATTGAAATCAATATGGATTATTCCACAAGCATTATTTCTTAAATATTTCATACAGTTTGATAATGTAATTCATACATTTTTAAAATAGAGCCACTGGCATATTAATTCCATCGAGGCTTTAAAAGAAAAAGAAAAAGCTGAAGTTTAGAAAGTCAGAAATACCGAATTCTGTCTTGTGATAAAAACAATATTCACATTATTCATAGACTTAGCCCCCAAAATGATATGCTGGAGGGTCACATGGCCCTGTGTCCTACCCAGGGTCGCCATTTTTCCATTTATGCCCAATGTAGTTCATTGATAACTTGCTCAATTTGATAAAACCAGCAAAAAAGTAAAATACGGATTTTTAAAAACAGCGAACACAAGTGTACTGATGTGTCTCAGAAATATACAGGTTAGTCTCATAAGCTCATACTTAACAAACATCTCTTTTCTAAGGGAGCTTTACTTGTTTATGCTGGGCCAATTGAAAACAAAAATAAGTGAAAAATAAGAATTTCAGGCTTTTGGCCTCATGACGTAACGTGAGCCCTGTGGGAACGAGGGAGCATTCCTTTATACTCGTGTGCAATCTGAGCTCGGTGGCTCTGAAAGCGCTGAAGTCCTCCACAAAACTCTTTCCTCCCTTTCCCCCACTAAAAAAACCCCACCTCCACTAATTTATATAATCTCATCAGCGTCTCTAACAGAAATTCTCACCTCAGTTTCCTCCCTGTGATGGAGTGGGTAGAACCCGTCTGCGGAGTGTTTGGCCAATCACTCCCAGCCGCTTGTTACATTCAACAAGTGTCAGCTGCGTCTCTCCTGTTAGCGTCTAGCTCTTTAGACAGGGCGCAAAGGGTGAGGGGATGGCGGGCAGGCACGGTGTGCTGGTCTGCCCCTGCATCCGTGCGTGGCTTCTTTCTTGACAAGTGTAGGCACAGCGTCCCATCCACTGCCATGAAACGCGAGCAGTACTGATGGGAAAGGCTCAAAATCGCCCTCCATCAGATTGCTATAAGGAAAAAAAAGACGGCGAGGTCAGAATTATTTCTTAATTGCATTTCACACCTGGTTAAGATAGTGTCTACAGCTGCAAGGAGATGAAAGGAATGATTGATCCTTGAGAAGAGAATAGGTAGGGTAGGCATTGGGAGGCCTGAGAGCCAGGCACGCTGGGGTGGAGTGAAAAGCAGAGTTCATTTTTGGTAGAATTAATTTCTTGCCAGCATTTGAAAAAGAGGAAGGAGGCTCTGGGAGCAGCCTTCATTCTCCGATGAGGACTGCAAACCCCCCACCAAAACAGCCTCGCTGTCAACAGCAGATATTTTAGATGCAATTAGACTTCCCTGTGCCACGCACAACAGCTGGGAAGAGTTTCCAAAGTTTTCTCTTTTTAATTTGAGTGGAATACTAAAGAAATAAAATATCCTGACAACTTCTAGCATTGTCTTGTGACTTTAAAAAAAATCAGCCTGTGAAGTATCACTGCTCTGTTTTAGTCTAATGCTACTTCTATCTTTTATCCTTTTTAATTAGAAGGCAAATTCTCAGACCGCCAGGCCTAATCCCTACACAGTGGAACAAAGCCCAGCAAAGCCTTTGAACACTGTTCAGCCGGGCAGCACAAACCGTAGTAACTGTTGGCAGTAGGGGCAGGACTCTGACCCTCATCTCAGCCATTCTCCTGCAGCTCCTGATGCTCCCTGCCCTTCAGAACCCTATCTGTTGTTCTTCTGTTTAGACTGAAAAGACAAAAGAGGAGACAATGTGGGAAACCTAGAGGATTGGCTAGGTAGGATGCGGGGAGCTAGTGATGGATAGGGGCAAGTAAATGGAGTTTCACGGGAATGGACACAGTGGGGAGAATTGGATCACCAGATTAGGTCTTTAGGTTCAAGAAATTTCTTCATCCCTCACTAAATCTTTTCATGGACAATGCCACTTTTTAAACAATTGTTGCATTTCCAATTACTCCAGGAGTGTTCAAACAAATGCCCCACACCCTCCACGAAAAGTTTGCTCATATATTAAACTCGCCAGATGAAAATCAGTAAGACAAACACCCCCAAATCAGCGGCAGACACTTACATCTCCAAAGTATTTACACTTGTAATAATATTTGAGTCAAGAGCATAATTTGAGCTCACTCAAGCAAAACATGCAACTAGACAGAAACACGAATTTTCAAAGCTAATGGGAACAATCATGAATCAAAAAGCCAAATTCCAAGTATGCAAATATGTAAAAGGATTGTTTGCATTTCCTACTCCGACTAACTGTGAATTATTGAACAGTGAAACAGCAGATGCTACTGCCACACTGCAAACTCTTCCAAATTGTTCTTAGATTGAGCTACGTATGTGTGGGAATTACTGTCTGTCACCAGGATGCTTGAGAGTTGTATGGGGTTTCTGAGAAAGATATGCATTTTCTGGGTTTTTTTGGTTTTTTTTTTTTTTTTTTTTTTTTTTTTTTTTTTTTTTTTTTTTTTTTTTTTTTTAGATAGCTAGGGTAGACATTTCAGGGGGAGTAAAAGGGAAGAGAAAACAAAACCTCTTATTGGGAACATTTTTGACAGCCTCTCAGACTCAAACATAGCAGGTTTCAGAAAGTCCCTATTAGTCCCCACCCACCCGCCGCATCTCCTGCCTACAGAAACACCAATATACCTGCCCAATACTTAACCCGATCATCAGGGCTGTCTTTGTAACCAAATGTGAAATGTGTCACTGACCTGGCTTTAGGTGATTAAGGGGTTAATTTAAACCATAGAGAAGTGTTCAATCAGGGGTTTAGATGAATCATGTCCAAAAGTTTGTGCATTTTATCATGTAATCTTAAATTCAAAGTTAGGGCTGAGCCATTTTTAAGGAAGCTTCCATTTTTAAAGCTCTTAGTGCTGGGTTTTATGGACCTTCTTACATGTGAGTTTTACATGCATCTCTAGCATGTGTATTTTGAGAATATATGTTTATCTTATTAAAGGGATAGCAATATATGTAATTATAGTCTGCTTCCATCTAATATCTATTATTCAAATGAGAAAATTCAATATCTGCCTCAATATCCTCTGTCCTTACACTGCTAAGCAAATCCATTCTCCGGGGTGAACAGTGGTGAAATAGGTGAAATGCGCAAACATCAAATAGTAGTTTATAAAGAAGGATGGCATTAGTGACAGTCTTCTCTCAGTTTGCTTGCATTTGCTTTTACCTTTGATATCTTCAAAAGATATACAAAATATAGCTAGCTACCTACAGGGATGCTCTTTAAACGCATCTCATGCTTATACTTTTTTTCTTTGTTTTAATTGAAAACTGTCTGAAAAATGGGGATATGCTCATCATTTCAGGAGCTCCCAGCAGCGATCCCAATTTGCAAATAAAAGTATTTTAAATTTTTAAGAAGTATTCTTTGTAAAAATAGAACCCTTTTAAAGAAATTGTCTAAATGTTTGCACACATTTCACTGTCTAATGCTCCAATGGAAATGATCAATAAACATTTGCATAAAAAAGAGCAAATTCATTATGCATGTGTGTTTTAATAATCACTAGAAATCTTTACCTACTGGGAAATCATTCCTTGTCACCCCTCACGCGTGCACGTGCTGTCTTTGGCAGGTATGTGATGAAGTGCTATCGACAACAGGCTGTAGTGATATTTGATGCTACATTTCCCCAAAATAAAAGGTCCTGGAGACTCAGAGAGAGTCCCAGAAATGCATACAAACCACGACAAAACACAGTTCCCACAAATCCAACCTGGAGTCACTTCTATCAGGGAATGGCTTTTGTGTTTGTTCTTGTCTCCACGTCACTGTCATCTACCTAGTCATCTTGATCATGTGTATGAATTAATTTTATTAGAATGGAATAGAAAAGAATCTAGATCAGAGGAATTCAAAGCTTTTGAAAACTGCTTTTTCTTTTAAGAAAGTAAGACTTGTATGAACACTGACAACGCAGTGCCCCTTGTTACCCAACATGGTTGGACATGCTCATTAATACCTATTAGAATGACAACATTAGAATATGTGCTGTATGAGATTGCCAAGGTTAAAATATTTTTTGCGCAGGTTGGTTTTTGTTTTCGTTATTCAGTTTCTTTCCAGAGAAGTATGCTCTCCTTTCTAAGAATAAAACCTTAGAGGGTTTCTGAAGCTTATAATGTAAATGACCAAAAATACTAAGCTCAATCAAACCAATACAAAAAAAAAAAAAAAAAAAGCCAACCCTTATTCTGTATTCTGCTCCATCAGTGACTGTATAACTATATCATTAATGATGTTCTCTAACTGGGGAAGTCCCTACCCTAGAGTGTAAAGGATCAAAGAAAACATTCTTTTCTGTCTGGTACACTTAGTGGTCCTGCCTCCCAACAGTGGGATAAAAGGAACTTGCTAAACTGTTGCCATTTTGCAACATCTGCTATAATTCCCCTAAATCCAGATTTGTCTGACACAGAGAGGCCTGTTCTTACATCATTGCCATGTGACAGTATAACACCAGTCACATCAAGCTTGAGGACTGCAGCTTCGGGCTATGATAATATGAAGAAAACCTTTTTGCCTAGGGCAAAACACTTGTAACAAAGTATTATTCATCTGGCCAATTTAAATCTTCTCTCAAAAAGGTACCCAGAAACATATGCAGTATGCCTTTGTAAAAGGCTCGAGCAGCGCATAGGCAAATGACCTGAACCAGGAGTACAAAACCTAATGTCCTGATTAATTACTGCTAAGCGGCTCTGATACACAGAACAGAGAAGGCTGGTCCTAATCCTTAACCCTGTCCTACATTCTCAAAATAGCCAAAACATTGCTGACGGTTACAAAAACAAACCTGTCCTTTTCTTTTTTTTTTTTTTAGGTTTTACATTATCGCTTGGTGTCTGTCTAATAAAACCAGGATGCAGACAGATTAGGGAGTTACCAGTCCAGGGGGGCTTCTTGGGACCAGGCCAGAGGCTCATAGAAAAAAAAATTTGTGAAGGAGAAAAAAAAAAAAAAAAACCAGCGAGAACACACAACTCCCAAACACTTTGGGTATTTTAGGTGTTCTTCTTTTCAAGGTTCAGCTTCCAAGAGACTGAACTTTTCTGGCAATTGTTTCTTAACACAGAAATGCTTTGCTGATTAGCCTGGAGCAGTAATATTGCTGTGCTTAGAACTGTATTAGGAAAAGATCTTTGTCTTTCTTTTACCTGTAAATGTAAGAGGATGCTTATGTTTTACTATAGATATCAGACATATTAGAATCTCAAACTATGTGAATTGGAAAGCTGTATCGGTTCCATCAGTCTCTCAAGTTACACATCCCTTCATTAATAAAGCAGACATCCGCAGCCCCTGTCACTTCTGCCGAGCAAGAAATACATGGCTAAGAGCAGAAAGGTCCTGAATATGGGAGCAGGAAGTTGCTTATCTTAGCAAATTTCTTTCATTAAAAAAAAAATCAAAAGGTTACTGAATGAAGTTCCTCTCACCATTAGCCATAACACTATTTATTACATTACAGGTAAATCAAAATATGTCTCTTGCACTTCATGTAAAACATGAATTAGTGCTATTGAGCACTAATTCAAAGCAAATAATGATTCTTATCTGTTTTGAAGACTGTCCTTAATTTGACATTATTGTACAGGCACATCCTGTTCTACAGTTCTAGGAAACACGAGGAAGGAACAGGGAAGCCAACAATTGCTGGGGTTCTGAAGGGCCTGCCTAACTACTGGAGGGTCATTTTCCCCACAAGCCTGCCCCAAATGCAAAGGGGAAGAGACCTATTTTCACCTGCAATGCACTCAGTATCAAGTCTAATTCCATGTTAGATTTTCAAGAATTTTTCTGTGTGAGCACATTATTTGTAAACACAAGTATTTTTCACAGGCCACAGCTACCCACCCAGTTAAGAGACTGCCCAGGAAATGCATTTTCCACCTGTTTGGATGCAATGCTGATGCAAAAGTGGGATGCTGGTTCAGCATCATGGGCTGAGTTTTGCTGATCTGTGCTGCTTTTAAAAGTCCCTGGTTCTCTTTGTACAACCCTTTTCCTCCCTTCCCCTACCCATTCTCTCTGCCTCTCCCTCAACTGGCCCCCAAACGATGCACTTTGGTTTCCCATCGTTCCTCGAACCCCTTCTTTTTGAATAGGTGTGATTCACCTTCTCATTAATGAGGGTGTAGCTTTAGAGTCAATTCACCTTAGGTAACAGCATCCCCATGATTCTGAGCACCATCTGCTTCCAGACATGATGACCTTGGATGAAGATTGTCCTTTTCTGGAACCTGAAGACCCGACTCTATTCGGAGGCAGAGTAAAGAACCAAATCTTGCTGCTTCTCATGTCTGGACACCAACTTGACAATCCTTCAGAGGTGAAAGAACTGCTGTATTATCTGCCAAAATTAAAACCATTTAGGGGGAAATTTCTCCTTTTTCCATTAGTTGCAGATTTTTTTGCAGATTAAAAAAAAGAAGTTTGAAAATCACTGTCCTTCCTGCAATGTGAACTGGAATGTTATTAAGGATTGGAAAACACTAAAGTATTTCCCATTATCTGGTTCCCTTTTACTTATCAGTGCCCTAGGCACAGGAGGTACATTGGAGAGCAAAGATTTTGGATTGGAGAGAATGAGACTTAAAACCCGAGTCTCTCCAGTATCAGCTGCTTGACCCTGAGTGAAATACTTGACATCTGGACCTCAGTGTCCTCAGCTATAAAATGGGGCCAAATGAGGCCTATTTCTCTGGGCTGCTGGGAGGACTCAGTGAGATAATGAATGTAAAGCGACCTCTTTAACCAAACTCAACAATCCTATTAGGCATTATAATCTCCATTTCACAGAGCAGGGTGAATGGTTCAGGAAGGTTAAAGCACTTGCCAAATGTCACAGTCACATCGTAGGTGTTTAATAAGCAGGGACTATTTATAATCATCAACCCGAGGAGACTGGATTCTCACCTACGTCCAAATAAACTCATTTCTAAGTTAGAAGGGCCTTTGCTCTGGGGCGAGACAGCCAAGCTTCTTTGATTAGCTCTTCAGAGGCCTTGCCAGGAAAGCACAGAGGAAGGGGGCCCCCACTACCAACCTCCGGCTTTGCAGGAGGTGTTTCTGAAATTCTTCAATCAACCCAACAACCTTTCGCGTTATCATCTCCTTTTCACAGCAGGATCCTGAACCCGAGAAACATTAAATCGCCTGCCAAAGGTCACAGGCATTCTTTATGGGGGAACCAGCTTTGTGAATTCAGGTCTCTCTGCGCCCCCCGGGCGTGCTCTTCCCACGTCCTGCGCTCGCTCGCCGCCCTTCAGCTCAGGGACAGGGGGCGGGACTGTCAGGTGCTGGCGAAAGAATGGCTAACCCTCTGCCGGGGGCCTGCTCGGCTGCAGGGGCCAGAAACGCCCTTCCAGTTTTCTAGAAACTCAGGAAAACCGTAAGGTTTTTGAGAATGAAGCCTACATATAAACCAATCTTAAGTAAAAATAGGAATCAGGGCTAAAATGCTAGTTCACTAAACCACTAGTTGACTAAACCAAAAAGTCCAGTACAGTAGAGGGTGTTTCAGGGTGCTTTCGTAAAACGAAGGAGAGAAAATGTAGATAAAACTTCAAATTATTTCTAGAAAAAATAGGGACTTAGCATCTGTTTTTAACTGTCTATGTGCGAAAGTAATTTTTAAATTCTGCAATTAGAAAGCCATGTTAGTAACAATGGAGCATAATCCCCACTCTTCCTCTTTCCCCTCCAACCCACTAGGGATTGTGATTAGGAGACTGAAGATGAATTGAAAGAACCCACAAGAGTACTCTGTATCCCTCCCTTCTCAAAATCCTCAGGTGATTAGAGAAATGCGCATATGAATCACCTGGGGAACTTGTTGAAATGCAGATTTTGGTTCAATAGGCCTTGGGACGAGGCCTGTCATTCTGCATTTTAACGGGAAGCAAAGAGTTCAGATAATGTAACGCAGACTCTCAGGCTGTGGATCAACTCAGTTCGAGTTCTCCAAGACGTCAGTGCAGCCCTTCGAACTCGAGAGATCCTTGTTGAAGCCGGGCTGCGAACTCGAAAGTGCTCCCCATTCCCAGAGCTCAGAGGAACCCCAGCAGCAGGCCCTGTCTCTCGGTGGTCAGAGTAGACTCCGCTTGCCAAGAAGAAAGGGTGCTCACCCTAGAGAAGGTAGGCAACTGGTTGTTTGAATTCCCATCCCAAGACCTATTAAACCAAAACAGCCAGGAAAAGAAAAATTTGTCAGTGACCTAACAAGCCTGACTTACAACTTCTAAATAGAGACCAGACTCTGATTGTCTTAAAAACCAAACATTGTTTAATTTGAATGTAAAAGGTGAACAATTGGCTGTTGGTAGGACTTGGTGGGTAGGTGTTGGGGAGGAAGGTACTGTGGGTTATCAGGAAAGGCAAAACTAGACCTACTGAGCACAGAATGGCTACGAGGGAGGTGATGGTGGTCTTTCCCTCCTCTGCCCCGCCCCTCCTTCCTTTAGACTGGTTTTTCTGGCTCTGGTACGGTGAAAGGGAGTCAGGTGGGTGTGTTACGAAACTGGCTAAGATAAAGGACAAGAATTTAGCTGGAGATAGCCAGAGATAATTGGAAGGAGAAAATGGCCCAATGAGAGGTAAAGAAAGCTTCTCAGAAGCTGCATGGGGGCTGAAAACTGGCTGCCTGCAGGCAAGAGATCTCATGTTAAAAAAAATTTTTTTTTTGAGGATCCAGCTACCTCTTAGCAGCGGGGCCATATGTTGACATAGGTCACATCAATTTTCTAGTTGCAGGTTCAGGTTGAGTTTGAGTTGAGAATACCACTGAGAACCCCTAGGATTTGGGTTTCATCACCCATTCCCCTGGAAGACTGAACTACATATCAGATTGAAACGCCCCTGCCTCCGCCCCTACTCCTGCATTTTCCCCTCCCAGGTACCTAACAAGGTCAAGACTGTTGTGAAATTATAGGGTGTTCTGTTGGTAAATTCGAAGGGGGAGTGCCAACGTGAATTGGTTCCTCTTATCTCCTAACAAGATTGTCTCTTTCATAACAGTTTCTAAAAGTGCTTTTGGCAGGATGAGGGTATGGGACTATGAGAAAGGACTATGCTTAAGTGTTTTGTTAAATAACAACTAATTCTTTTCAATTGTTGTAGAGAAAAGGAAAATCATTCTCCTCTGGCTGTTAGAATACATGCTGTTTTAAAAGACTGGCAGACCTGCTTCCTGTTTTCAGGAGCTGGACAGAGGGGTGGCAGGAGAGGAGGGCCATTGTAAAGCCTCGAAATTCACCTACCATTTCACGTTGCTAACGTCCCCTTGAATCTGTTAACACTATATATTTTTTTTTTTCTGAAAACTTTCTTAGTGGATGTGAAGGAAAAAAACCGGGAGGGGGGATAAAGGCTACTGTCAACTTGATTAAGTGAACGCTCATTAGAGAAAGTAACAAGAGGTGAAATCTGCATATGCATTGCAGAAACATGTCTAATCCTGCTAAGTTGTAAGAAGACAGAAGGAGCTGAAAACCTTCCTAGCTGGAAGTACTTGAGGGGGAGCAGGGGGAGTAGAAAGTTCTCTCGTAGTAACTGCCCTTTATAAGTCTGTGTCACAGCATCCACTGTCTGCAAACTTTGGGACGTATCTGGAATTTTGTCCTCTAGAAATGTGTACTACAAATGCCAAATTTCTGGTAATTTGAGGTTTTCTGTCTTCTTTTTCTCTACTCTTCACTTTCAAGAACCTTTGCCCCAACCGTACATGACAACTATCCCATGGCACACAAGAAGCTAAAAAAGCTGATTTTGTGTCTCTGGTGCATAAACGTTCTGTCCAGTGTAGAATGGGTGTTTTTCTTTCCCAGTTTAAAAAGATAAGTGAGTCAAGAATTAACTACTTTTGTGGTTGGTGGAGGTGGGCGGGGGCCATCCTTACCAAAGCTGTCCTAGCTTTTTGGCCTGAACAAAAACAATCTAAAATGAGGATCCAGGTTCAAGGTAACAGCATCAATTTTGGAGCAGATGACCCTGTTCCTGTAAAAAGGAGCAGTTCCATAGTGTCATTCTAATGCACAGTTAAGCTGGAAACTTTGGTTACACTTTGAAGAGGACAGTACTACGTCCTGCTGTCTTCCATCTGTGGGAAAGGCCTAATTACACAACCAGAGGGTATCACTGATGGCTTTTTAAAAAACAAGTATTTCATACATAATGTTAAATCTGATGGTTCTGTTAACACTCATGCAGCCACATTTCCTGTGATTAGCTTTCAAATGATCTAGGGATACCTCTAACTTATCTCCTCCTCCCCTGAAACCTACTGGGAAAATTGCTTACTGTAAGAGGTGATGGCATTGACCTTAACCTACAGAATGAAGATACTAGAAGACTTAGCCTGAAAAGATGAGGTTAGACAGTGACATCAAATATGCCTCGGTTGACACAAATCCTCAATTTCAAAAAGTTAAAAATAAGAAAAGCCCAAGCTTGATATTTCTTAGGGTTAGAAAAAAGACTACGTGCATGCCTGAGGTGTGCACCAGATTGTCCTGAAGATTTGAATGGAAATGAATAATAATAATAATAATAATAATAATAATAATAATAAAAAACAGTGCTGTGCCAGAGGATGTCCTTTGAAATATCTGCAGATTGCAACAAAACGGCTCTTCCCCTATGTGGGGTAGTCTAGGCTGTTTTGCACCATTATGTGCTTTGGAGAACCCGGTAATTACAAATTTAAGACTTAAATCCTCATTTCTTCTTTATATTTCTAAACAACCCCCATAGGTACATTTACTTCTTTCTTTTGTCAAGCTTAAACATTTCCAATTACCTCAGACTCTAAAGGGAAATGTGATGGTTAAATTCCTGCACTTGTAATGACATTTATTAATCTGGCTCTGGTGAGAAATGTTGAATCTCTTGCCTTCCCAAATCATACATTTTAATTCTGAACACACCTCCAAAGAACACTGACATTGTTTAATTAAAGTGAGGGTGCACATTAATAAGAAAGGATATCATTTTGTTATTTATATATAATTTTATTTTGTTAAAAAAATGAACAGAGACTGGTAAGTTCCATAATTGCCCTCCATGGTGAAGGAATAAGTGTAGGAGAGAAGAATAGCACAGTAAGACACATATGTTAGTAAAACACTCCTTAATACTACACAAGCTGTAGAAAATGCTACTTTGCATTTGGTCCTCAACATGGCTAACTGCAAGCCACTGTGTAAAAAGTACACTTTTTAAACTAATTCCTTGGTCAGAAGATAGAGCCACATATAGAAGCTTCCTTATTAATATGCTATAGTGGTCAAGTAAGAGATTAATAGCAAAGTTACCTGCAAAAGCAACCAGGAACCTGTTGATTAACAATAAGCTCCCCAAAATAAGATACCAGATTGCAAAGCAAAATCAAATCCCAGGGCAACAAGTGCTTCTGTAATTTATTCCTTCTTTATATGAGGGCATAAAGCTCCCTTTATAAACGTGTTTTCCAGGCCCTGCTGTGAGCTGTAGGTGTGAGCTTTTCAGCTGATTTATTAATTTTAGTTTCAATCAACGTGTCACCTGCAGACACAAAAATGTAGGCCTCACCACAGAAAATACAATTTAAGAGAGAAAAAAAGAAAAAAAGAAAAGAAAAAAACCCAGGGCTTTAATTCAAAAAACTCTGCCAAGGTTCTTTATTTTTTTTTTTATTTTATCTTTTTTTTTTTTTAGATGAACACTGAAAACACCTATTCTTTGAGATCTAAAATAATTCCCAGCAACATAATTTTTAAAAAAAATCAAAATTAGACATTTTTGTCATACTTCAAAAGTCAGTCTTAGACCCAGGGAAGAGTAACATGAGGCTGCCAAAACAATCAGTTCCTCTTGTCAGTAGGGGTACATTCTCTCCAAAGAATCGAATGAACAACACGTCCCCTGGGCAAAATGTGCAAAAAATTCTCAATTAGTTGTCTTTATTTAGTGAGCACTATGGGGTCCTCAACCACACTATAGAATTATGGCGAGAAAGCTGAGCTCTTCACTAGCTTATTAGCATTCTCAGAGGGTGAGAGTGCTGCTGATAGCAGACTTTGCCTCCAAGAGCTGTGGGTGGGACCCCTGCACTCCCCGGCTTTGTCCTTTTGTCCTTCCAAGCCAGCAGGAAGTACTGCCCCATGTTCAAGGCATTCTGGGATACCTTCATTCCATTGACAGTTTGCATAACCAAAGGGGCTGAAGTCTTTGTTATTGACTATGACCATCACTGTTGCAGGTTTAAATGAAAAGCAAAAGCGATCTGTATCAGTCAATGCTAAACGCAGGTTGAAGAAGTAGCCCCTTTCCAAGGGAACATCATTGGAGGGCTGGAGTAGCCTTACTTGGCCAAAGCCCCATAGGAAATCCAGGTCCCAGGTTACAATCCGCCTGCATTCTTTTCATCCCAAAATTACAACATTAGTCTAGGGGACAGATAATGGGAGTGGGTTAATGAATATTCTGGACTGACTCCTCAGCATACACATTTTTATGGCACTCCTTTGCCTATTGGAGCCCTGCCCCCAACTAACCCACTTACCCCTAACTACACCCTTCCCAGAAAAAGAAAACCAAAAAAATGAAAACATTAAAACCAACTGGCAGCAAGTATTAGAAATGCCTTTTCTAAAAAAGAGGGTATTTACTGCTTTAGGGAAAGCACTATCATTGACTAAATTAACAAGTTGTCTTATCAACTGCTGTAAGCCTGGGAGTCTAATTAATTTAGCACCGATCAATAGTCCTGAATGAGGCATTGATTTCTGCCTGCTTGACAGGGCTGCCGCTGAAATCACTTTCTCTGTATGACACACGCACAGGCACCCAAAGCCTATCCGTTATCACGTTAAGATTTTGTTTCACTCCTCCTGTATGGGCAGGAATTTCGTGAATCAAGGACACGTGAGAAAATGGGATAAAAAGCAACTTTGGAAGTACGAACAGTTTCACCAGCCAATGAGAACAGAGCTCGAGCAATCAGTCCCTGCAGAAGTTCCGCTTTCTTGGGAAATGGCCTTCGAGTGAGAGGGAGCATTTAAAAAGAGGGGAGAAACTGAAGTTCTTCACTTAAAAAAAGATAGTAAATGCTTTCGCTTGCTGTCAAATGTGAGAAGAGGGCTTGAGTTGTTTTTCTCTCTTATGTTTAGAAGGCTGATGATACTTTTGCTGAAAGTGTTCTGATCCCAAGTAATAATAACAGCAGCGCTATCTGGCCAAGGGCAGAAGCAGATGGCGAGCCTCTGATAAGAATGAGAACGTGCCGCGGAGCTACCCCGATCCGTCTTTTGCTGCTGCTGCGGACGGGCGGGCGCGGGAGGAGAAAGACTTCCTATTCCTCCCATCCCACCCCCCAAAATCAAAGACGATGTATTGGGATGAAAATAACTGAGGCATTTGACTTTTTAATTTTTTTCTGGACTATCAAGATATTTATTCCCTGAAGACATACAGCCTAAGAAAGGGCTGGGTTTGAATTCGCGTTTTCAGATTCTCCTAGGACACACCCCTTGCATTTTCTTCTGGGCCCCTCCCTGTTTCTGTACTTGCTCACTTGCAACCTGCCAGCCAGCTGCCTGACACTCCGGAGAATCTCAAGGATTTTCTCCTTAGGCCTGACTGCCGGGCGATTGTTCCTCCCGTAGTTCAAACGTTGCTGGAGATAAGAAGTACAGCAAAAGTTTTTTAAATAGTTTAAAGATAATGCTTCAGTTTCAACCACAGGGAAACAGGTAACTAAGAAATTTGGTCTATCTCAGAACTGATTTTCGACTCAATGAAAACAGGGGGTGGGGAGAAGGGAGGAGAGGAGAGAGGAAAACAGGCCTAAGCGCCTTTTTCCAGGGTTAGAAAAACTACCCAAAATGATCAAAACAAAACAACTCATGTTCTTTCCTGGGCATTTATTTAATATAATTTGGCTTATTGAAACTTGCAATTATATGTATACATATATTTTCAAAGTCCCAGGAAAGTCCTCCCCTTAATCTCTTTGGGGCCTCTGAGTTTCCATAGCACTTTACAAAAGATCTTTATTGAGGAAAGGATTGGACAAACTTTCCTTATATGTGTGGCCGCACCATTAATTGCCCCATCTCCTTTAATAAGGCCTTATTCCTATGTAAATACCCTTGCATAATGTTACAGGCTATTGTTAGGCCAGCGCCAGTCAGTCGCCACTTATATGCATTTTTATTTCAATCCGCTGCTCAGAGAATGAAAAGATGTCTGGACTTAAGCTGTTTACCAACTGGGCTGAAGCTGCAGAGCAGCAAAACTGAAGAGAGCCCTGAGCAACTGGGGAACAAGCTTTTACAATGCGAGCAGCCATTTTCAGCTGAGTTATTAACCCACCCTGAAACTCTTCTAATCTATGCTTTTTTAAAAGAACAAATGTGCTGAATCAAACATGAATGAGCCAGAACTGTTTAGAGAGAGATCCTCTAAAGAACTATTGAGCACGACATAGGTTTGTAATCATTTGTCTCTGTTGCCTGCTACCAACATTACAAGGATGATAATAATGCTGGCTCAGTTGTGGACTGGCTCATAATTAAACGGTAGTGTGGTACGGTACAGCCACACACGCAAGCAACACACCCCCAGAGTCAGAAAACAGTCTTCAAGAGATGAGAAGACTCAGTCAATAGCTCGCCACCAGGACCTTATGTTAATTTGGTCACTAAAACACAGTGGTCATCTTTAATGGGAACATTGAAAAACATGCTTCCAAATCCAAGTCTGTCTCTCAACTCTACGCAGCCTCGTGCATGCTTACGTTGAAAAAATAAAATTAGTTTTACTTTCCAGTTGTAAAAGATCTGCTGGAATGAGACAACATGGAAATAAAGGAGCAAAATTCTACTAAAGAGAGCTAGCTTTTTGCAAGGCAAAATGTCCTGCAGGCAACGAACATCATATTTATTTAATGGCACCACAGTCTGAGGAGTGTGGCATTAGCCTAAAGAAATTCTTGACTATTTGCATGCATATTAGATCCAATGAGTGCTTAATAAGTACATATATATGTCAGAGGAAACATCTCATTGCATAGTTGGTGCTACAGGAAAGACACCACACACACACACACACACACACTGAGGAAAGCAGTCTTGAGTTAATTACCATCACAATGCAATCAAGTACAACAGTCATAGCTGAAAAGCTTTCCTATTAAAGCTGCTAGACTCAACCTTGCCTCCGCAGGTCAGCCTCGGCACTGATAACCTTTCCAGCAGACAAACACATGTAACATTGCCTCATCTAATTAAAAGCTCAGGGAGGTGTAGGAAAATACCAGCACATTGACTCCAAAGCAAATGAGTGCTGCCTTTGGCTGAGGACGCTACCATATGCTGCTGCTGTTTACTCTGGAAGGAAACTGAGTCACTTAACATTTCAATAGGTTAATCAATTGGCAATTAAATGAAGAAATTGGTTAACTCTGAAAACAATTAGCATGACACTCCATTAAGTACACTTTCTAATTGCCCCAGCTGTGAGTGGAAATTAACGTTCATGTTGAAGCATCTAACTGGGGTGGCACTGTTTTTTGTGTTTGAGAAAACGGAATTAGCTGAAAACTTGGGTTTTATTTTTATAGATTAGACAGTAGGACTTTGATCATCCACTGCAGTTTTAGCAGAGGGGATCTATGTGTATTTTTATACTCTTTTTAGGGCTCACTTCAAATTGTTGAAATATTTGATTTGCAATAATTCACTAAAATAGTCCATACCCTTCCTACCAAATTCCCAATTGGTGAAAAAAATGAGAAATCCCTCCCTTGACCCATCCTGTGGACTGAATTACTTTGCGAGATCAGGCATATTTCAAGATTTCCTTTCTGATTAAACAACACAATGCGCAAGTCTTAACGTCAGAGTTTTTGCTGAGCATTTCCCTGAATGGTTTTGACTGTTGACTGCATCCCTAATTTCACTGTCAAATAGTAACAATAGTGTTTGTTAATAACAATTTTAAATTGGAAGCCCTGAGTTTGGATTTTTACAGACTATTACAAATGCCAATTATAGGCAGCTATTAAGACAAGGAATATTAATTTACAGAAGAGGTGACACTTAAGTAAATCATAAGTGTTTCTGATATATTAAATGCCAAATATGTTTTGAATGAGTGAGAATATCTTTAAAATCTGACTACTAAATTATATCATCTTCTTCCTCCCCCATTCCTTTTGGTAACTTTACGATCCCTGGACACACAACTATAAATCCACTTTGAGGGACTGATGGTCTGGCAGCAGAGTGGGAGAATGGCATTGAAAAAGCAGAGGCTAAAGGAGTGTGTTGGCTCCATCAGGCCGACTTCAACCAATGAGAGATGGGGAACAGCAGGGACTTCCATTTAGCCTTCCTGGAGGATGCCTCCATCACTAAGCTGAGGGGTTATGATGCTGTGGTCAATTCAGAGTGGACCTCATTTTATCTGCTTTTCTTTTTTCTCTGCCTCACTTCTTTTCCCTCACTTTTAATACCCTGGCATCACACCTCTTAATAAAGCCTTAGACCATGACTTTTGCCTTAGGACTGTTTTCTTGGGAAATAGAGTACCGGAAGTGTGATAGAGATGGTGATGGTAGTGTCATCATTGAGATTTCAGCCCATCCTTTCAAAAGAGAATGGGACATAGGAAGAAAAGGAGAGTCCCGTGATGGCCACTGCTGGTCCATATAAACTATTGTGTGGATTTAGAAAAGCAGACGCTTCTGTGTATCTATAGTTCACAGGCACGTAGTTTATTGTACAGCACTCAGGCTGGATGTGAGCCTCCATTTGTCCCCTTAGCTGGATGTCCCTGTATAATGGACTGCCCATGCAAACACAAGATAAATATTATACAATTTGTGAAGGAGTAAATCTAGGTTTTTTTTTTTTTGGGGGGGGGACATTTTTATATTAGGCTGCAAAAACAAAAACAAGCAAGCAAACAACAGCAAAAAAAAAAAAAAAACCACCTTGAAATAAACTTGTCCAATGATTAAAATTCATCCTTTCCAGGGAAGCAGAAGGTAGACCATCCTGCTTCACTGCTGCTTGCACTCTGCTGGGTTTTGATCCTTCTTTGAGTCATAATCTGGATCATTTTCCTCGTCTTCCCCTTCCTCAACTGCTTCTTCACCTTCTTCATCATAACTACCATTATCTTCTTCAATAGCTTCTCCAGTAAAGTACGACACTGATTTTGGGATTATATGCTCACATAAAAAGTGAACAGTTTCAAAGCCCACAGCAAGGAGAGCTTCAGCAGCGTCTCCCAGATCGCCACTCTCAGAAACTTCAGGAGGGGTAAAAAAATTTTTTTTAAATCATCAGAAACTGTTTTGGTCACAGTACAAACTGTCCCACATCCCTTGTGTTTCTGCTTTTTCTTTTTTATGGCTTTCAAAGTGACATTCTTCCTTTTTTCCAATCTATCTGGCACCCTGTACAACCCATAATTTCTGGTCCATCAAAAGAAAGGGATCAGAATCATTTGGTTCTGACCTCATCCTATATGTCTTTGTCAACACTTCAGTTGTGAAATTTTCATTGGGTTCAAAGTGAAATTCTAAAACAAAGCTCATAGGCTGGCCAGCACCTAAGAACTTCACTTTAATATCTTTCAAGGGCTTCAGAATAGGCTCATTATGTTCCTGAACCATATCACTGAGCAAGTCAACATTCTTAAAAACAGTCAACCAAAATTCAGGCATTCCCTTGGGGTCTTCTTTTTCTTCATCCTTTTTCTCATCTTCAATCTTGGCCTTTTCTTTCAGCTGCTCCAAAATTTCATCATCTGGTTTCCATTCATCTTCTTCTTCCGTAGGTTCATAAATTGCATTAATGATTTTGAATTGCTTATCAAATATAGGCTGATTGAGAGCAGCATACTTTATTTCAAGATCATGAACTTCCTTATAGAACTTGGCTTCTATCTGTGCGCATTTAACTTGACAATTTTTGAGAGCATTCATTCGCCTTTTAACTCCCTGGGGCAAGCTCTCAATGTGTCCTATTGGTGTTTCTACCAGACCATCAAGTCTTTGTTGGAGAGCGGCAAGAATCTGAAGGTTTTGCATCATCTGAACAGTCAGCTGATGTGTTTTTATTGTTGTTTATTCACCAGTTTCTTCTGCTTCTTCAGCATCATTCAAATCTTGATCAAGTTCAGACTGTTCTTTGTTGTCAATGTCTGACATGTTGTAAGAACTCCAAATACTGATGACTAGCACAGGGACCCAGGTGGCCAGAGCTGCGCAGTCAGTGACTCATTGTGGTGGCACCACAAGCAAATGGCACTAAAAAGCTAGAGCTTTTCTTTCTTAAAACTTATGTATTTGTTTTTAGACAGAGAGGAAGGGAGAATGAGAGGGAGAGAAACCTCAATGTGTGGCTGCCTCTCGCATGCCCCCCGACTTGGGGACCTGGCCTGCAACCCAGGCATGTACCCTGACTGGGAATTGAACCCACAACCCTTTGGTTTGCAGGCCTGTGCTCAATTCACTGAGCCACACCAGCCAGGGCAAACTAGAGCTTTTCAAAGCACTTCTAGTAGTGCTTTGCTGAGGTGGTTATATCCAGTTCTAAACAAAAATTAAATTTTACACATATTGCTTACAGTCCCGATTCTATGACAGCTTGTCTTTCTTAGGAAATAACTTAAATAGGTGGGTAGAGGGAGATGAGTTGGATTGAAATATAACTAACCAACTCAATTCATATTTAAAGTTAGGGTTTAAAACAAGGGCTGAGAATCATCTTACAGGTGGAGCTACAATGAGGAATCAGCACCAGGATGAAAAGCAGTGAAAAAGGAGGACTGTGTTTATATGGGACCGGGAATGCCTTTTCTTTAGCTTCTTACCTCTTGCCTGTCACTCAAATGCTACGTCACTCAGGTCTTCAAAAATCTCCTATCCCTCAACTCTCCACCACACCACAGAAGCACTTAGATTTCCTGCTTCTTTATTTTTGGTACATCAAAATCCTGAAGAAATGGATGAAAACGGCTATTCCCTTTAATATACCTACTGTGGATAAAACCTCCTTTCAAAATCTTGGGGTGCTCAGAGTCTTCAAGGTGGAAGGTAACTCCCCAGAAACCTGGTAGAATGATGGGAGAGAAGACAGAGAGGGAGACGAAAGCAAAGCCCAGCACCTCTCCTTCGGTGGGGTGGAACAGACCAGCTGGAGAGCTCCTCGTTACACGTACTGTAAGAGAAAGACCTCCTCCATTTCCCTCTGTTCAGCAAACATTGATTCATCATTTACCCTGTGCTGGACCAAGTGCTGCTGCAAAATGAAATAAGGGTTTCTGCCTCTGGTGAGTGTATAGTCTAGTGGGAAAGTTGAAAACATGAGCAGATAATTTCAATATAATGAAGTAATGACTGTGATAAAAGTACATAAGAGCCCTGGCTGGTGTGGCTCAGTGAATTGAGCATGAGCCTACAAACTGGAAGGTCACCAGTTCCATTTCCAGTCAGGGCGCATGCCTGGGTTGCAGGCCAGGTCCCCGGTTGGGGGTGTGTGAGAGGCAACTGATTGATGTATCTCTCACACACGCACAATGATGTTTCTCTCTTTCTCCCTCCATTCCCTTCTCTCTAAAAACAAATAAATAAAATCTTTTTTTAAAATAAGTACATAGAGTGTGCTATGGGAGCCTGGGGCAGAGGCTGTTCATCCCACCTTGGGGGTTATAGAAGGCTTCCCAGAGAAGAAGGCCTGTGAGGTGGCTCTTTTAAGTCTGTCATCCAGGGGCCACATACCAACTGGCTCTGTACATAATCTCCCTCCCTAGCTTTGTCCCCGTCAGTCTCTAACCTGGTGCTCCTTGATTTCCTGTGCAATTGGATACTCGTCTCTCACTAATTTTCAAACACTGCATGTTTATAGACAAGCTAGACTTTAGTTTGGATGTTATTCTCCCACTTATAAATCTGGAAACCCTTTATTTATTCTTTTTTTTTTAATTCCTCTAGAGAGAGGGGGTGGGGAGAGAAAGAGAGAAACATTGGTTTGTTTCGCTTATTCATGCATTCATTCATTGGTTCTTACATGTGCCCTGACATGGGGACAGAACCCACAACCTTGGTGAATCAGGACGATAGTGTAACCAACTGAGCCACCTGGCCAGAGCTCTTCTATTATTTTTTTAACTTTTTAATTGAACTTATTGGGCTGACATTGGTTAATAAAATTATATAGGTTTCAGGGGTACAGGTCTATAGTATATCATCTTTATATTGTATTGTGTGTTCACCACCCCTCCTGTATTCATTTTTTAATACCCAACTCAAAAGTTGCTTCTGTGAAGCTTTCCCTGAAACTCCTGGGCAAAGTTGCCTCCTTCCTCCTTCTTGCTTCTACCCTACCACTTAATGTCTGTGTTCACCATGTTGTACTTCTAAGATGATATTTACCACTGTTTTTCCGTGTACATGTCTGTTTTCCTCATTAGACTGTGAACTCATAGGGCCGAAGTCATCCCTCTTTGTTTCCCCAGGCGCTAGCATTCCCATGGCCCTTGGCTCTGTAACTCAGTATTTGATGGATGAATGAGTGTATGTAATATACTGTGGGAACACTGATGATAGAGCTGTTTACCATGCTGTTCACACTGAATAAAACATTTGGAGCATCATGTCAACGTAGCAAATAGACCTGTGTGATGTGTGAGATTTGAGATGGCCCAGGACAGAACCCCCACTTAGAATGTGCTGCCAGAATCTCAGATCTGTTGTGTTTGTTCGGCTATCACCTCCATGTGGGTCGTGGGTTGTTGAGTACTTTGTGGGTGATTGAATGGAGTCAGGGGAATTTGCTTTAGTTAAGGTTTTATTTGGGTTAATTGTTCATTTATTAATTTGTCAGATATTCATTCAGTACCTGTTAGGTTACTGAACACTGTTCCAAATGCCGGCAGATACAATGATCAAACCATGTGATTTAGGACAGGGTCCACGGAAAACTCCAAAACAGTGGCTTTCAAAGTGTGATTTGCAGATCAGCGTGTTAGGAATGACAGCTCTTGAACCCCACCTGACATCTACCAGTTCAGTAACTCTGGGGGTTGGGATCCCACAATCTAATTTAACAAGCTCTCCAGGTGATTCTGATGCCGAGATCCACTGCTGAGTCTAGTCCAAGTCTATGCTAGAGAGGCCATCTGTGTTCATAGTGAATGGTCCAAAGTTTTGCCACCTGAAACAGTGCCTTTTTAAGATACTTCAACCTGGTTATTAAAAACAAACAAACAAAAAGCCTAAAAAAACAACTCAGAACATTGGACCCTCCCCCTTTCCTGCCTAGGAGATCCAAATGGAAAAGCATGGAATCTTAATATATTCACCTCAGCATTAGGCAGGAGGGCTCCAAGGAGGTGCCTGGTGCCTGGTAGTTAGGTCCCCCTGCCTTGTGTCATGTTGTTTGGGGGTTACCTAGCAAGCATTTGCCTGCCGTGGTGTGTTCTGCTCTTTCTCAACTACCTATAAATTACGTATTTCTTTTGAAATCTTAGATCCCTGCCCTCTTTCTACTTTGTCCATAATGGCATGTAAACCTCAGCTGCCCAATGTGCTTGGGGTTTCATATCATATGACACCCCCATCATGTACATCAGTAATAAACTTTGTACATTTTCTTCTGTTAATCTGTCTCTGTTAATTTGATTACTAGTCCAACTGGAAGAACTTAGAAGCTATTATCAAACCCCAATATTTGAGCTTGCCTGCTTGTGCACACTGGCCAAAAGACATGCATGAGCAGGAGTTTGCAGTGTAGGAAGGAAAATAGTATCCTATTGAATTGACCAATACTAGTAGTACTCTGAAAGACTAGATTCTCAATGGCATGTAGGTTACAGATTGCATAGGACAAAATCCCAAGACACTGTGGGCTGGGGGTTCCAGGTTGTGCTGGGAACTGATTGGCTGGAGGTGAGTTAAGAGTAATGAATCATTTCTTCAGGTTTAAGAGCAGCTCTGAGGTCTGTTTCTGCATCCCTCTGTCTGGTTTCATGGAAAAGTAGACAAGAAGTTGTTCCAATTTATGGCTTAGGAGCTGAAACATAACTTAGGTCAAGATGTCTTTAGCCTGCCAGAGGTCCCGACCTTGTGACTTTTAGTCAGGTCCAGGTTACTGTTTTCTGCTGCTGTGGGGCTTGCTGATTAGCCAGAAGAAAAGCTATGTCTACAAGAGGTGAAGAGAGACAGAAATATGATTTCTAGAGCTAGGATACAAAGGTAAATTTAATCAGAGTTGTATAAATTCTCAGTGTCAAAGGTGTGAGAAAAACCATTTTTTCAGCATTTTACAACAGCTTCTGACTGGTCCTGCAGACCCAGCCTTCCCTGGGGAATGAATGCAGGTGCCCGGCGTCTGTGGTTCTCATTCCCTTGACTTCTGGTTGGGCTCAGTCAATGGGGAAGAAGGGATTTATAATCCTGGATTCCTCCCTCCAAGGTTATCCCAGGCTAACTGCATCCCTCAAGTCAAAGCCTCCTAAGGGACTGTTCCTCCTAAGGGTGCCTTTTCCTCACAACACATATTCCAGCCTCTGGTAATGTCCCTGCCCCTCTGTCCTTCAGGCCTGGGTGAGGTAAGGGCGCTCTGTTGTTCTAAGCCCTACATTGCTACACAGGACTTGTGGTTCCCTACCTCACTCCCACCTTCCCCACCCCCTCAGATTACAAATAGCCCCTTTGTGCATAAACCCCACAGATTATGTTGAGTTCCTTTCTGGGTTCTAGCAGAATCCCATCCTTTGGTTCAGATCTTAGCACTTCATTTCTCGTCTTCTGCAGTATCAGGCTTAGAAGGGAAGGGAGGGAGAAAGACAGGGAGAGAAACATCAGTGAGCAAGAGAAACATTGATGGGTTGCCTCTCACATGCCCACAACTGGGGTCCTGGCCTGCAACCCTGGCATGTGTCCTGACTGGGCATCGAACTGGTGACCCTTTGGTTCACCGGCTAGCACTCAGTCCACTGAGCCACCCCATGCAAGGCTCAATATTTTTTATAATCAGAAGAAAAGATATTGATATAATCCAGCCTGGATTATATTTGTCCTTATATTGATATAATTGTAAAATATAATTTTAAACTTTTTTTTTCCATGCAGGAAGAGGACCACAAAAGCAAAAGTGCCAAGGGCCTCCCAATGTCATCGCGCTACCTCACTGCACTGTCCACTAATTGATTTTCCTGCCTTCCTGTTATCCGTCCCCTAACCCATCTGCTCGAGCCCCTGGTGCCTCACCATTTCTTCTGAGCTTCCTTAACCCTTTGTTAATAGCTTTTGAAAACCGTTTCTTCATTAACTTGTATATGGACCTATTTTTAAGTGATAGTACAGAACCATAGCTGGTTTTGATTTGTGCATTTAGCCCATCACAAATGTTCCCCAGGACTGCCACAGACTCTGCATGATGACTGCGATATTATACCTTTTGATGTGTATTAGTTTCCTAATACCGTTTACCTATCCCTTCTTCTTTACTCACTTTTTATTATCAGTGCCTTTCTTTATTTCCATTATTGCCAGAAAAAAACAAACATTCTCAAGGTGCAGATTTTTACTGCATATCAATTTTCCTGCATTTATGTTCTTTTAGTTTTTTTAAATTCTGATGCTACTGCATTATAACCACATCTCTACCCTTTCTTGTCAATTCCTCTATGACAGTTTTACTCACTCTACGTGGAACATGTTTACACCAACGGTCAATAGACATTTGTTTAAACTACTCTCCCCACTTGAAATACTCTCTTTTCCCCAGTTTTTCAAATGTCAACGTTCCTGCCTACCCAAATTAAATATGCCATTTTCTCTTTTGGACTTCCTTTTGAACTAACCTATTTAAATAATAGATTTGGTAATTAGTAACTTTTATTATTTTGAAAGTCATTTAAATCTTTTTGATTATTTAGTTCTAAATATATTACTATCACTTCCAACCTGATCATTAAATTTTTGACAACAAGAATTATTTTCTTATATTACTTCATCTCATATAAGGACTTTCTTATGATAATTGCTTAATATATATGCATAATCTGAAAAATGGAGGCCCACATACAAAAGACTGACTTTCAAACTCCTTGGTAGGTTTATATGATTAAAATTGAGTTCTCTGTGCATTTCTATGTCACAAGTGGTAACTTTATCACATGATTCTTGAATTTCCAATACTGTTTGGAGATATTATTGTTCTTAAGTGTCACTAGGCAGGGAAATGCTTTAGAAGTGTTTACAGCTCTCTAAGCCAAAGACGGCACATGCAGGAGAAAGCACCTCAGCAGTATAGATTTAGAGGGAAGAGCCAAGGCTAATAATAATGCTAATCACTCAGCTTCTAATTGCTAGTAGAGATCCTCAGTCATTCCGTAACAGATTTCCCTGTTTGATTTTCATCATAGCATCTATCACCTCCACATATATTTCTCATTGATTTGATTAGTTGCAACAATAATACAACCTTCTTTATTCCAACTAAGGTATATGCTACATGAGAGTAAGGACTTTTTTGTCCTTGTGCTCTGTACTGCATTCCCAGTCCTAGAAGAGGTCTAGCATAGAGTATGCACTCAATAAACATTTGCTGAATAAATGAATGAATGACCATTTAATACTATCTCACGATAACCCAGATGGTGCTCTAAGTGCTTTACACAACATCCTACTACATAGGTACCAGGTCTGTTTACAGAGGAGGACACTGCAGCTCAGAGAAATCAAGGGACTTTCACACCTAGTAACTGGAGGTGGTGGGACTTAAATCCAGTCTCCAGAGCCATGGAGACTACAATTTTAGCTAACACGTTAACTCTTAATTAATAAAATATTGTAAATTAACAACAACTAGCATTTTCTATGTGCTCCTAAAATGTATGAACTATTTCCATGTATTCCCTCTTTGATACCATTCAATGATCATGAGCCAATATTATCATTATCACTACTGTACATTGGGAAAACTGAGAAATGGAGTGACTCATCAAAGGTCACAATGCCATTAAGTGGCAGTCCTGGAAATTAAACTCAGATCTTCTGAGTCCAAACTCCATCACTCTCCCACTCTCTGCTCACTACACACACCATGTTGCAGTTTAAATGTGACTAGAGATTACAATGAAGTAATGACTAATAAAACCATTGTTTGTAGTCACCAATAAAGAGGTCTATTTTTATATTCACTAATTCTGTTTTAGTAGTTACTAACTTGTTACTAATAAAACAATTACATAAGACTTATAAATTGTGTGTGTGTCTGGCAGGGGAGAGGGAGCAATCACCAAGCATTTATCTTAGAAGGATATGAGGAAGAACCCCCCCAAAATCCCTGGAATTTATTTATACAAAGTTGTATATTCATTCTCACATGTTTAAACTTCAGTCACTTTGAAAGTACTCTCCATTTGATGCAATACACCTATTGAGAGATTTTTTCCATTGTGCAAAACAGTTTTTGAACTCACTGATTTTGATGCCTTTTAGTGTTTCTGCCATTTGTTTTGTCTGTTTCACTTCCTCCTTCCCTTTGAGGATGTTTTTCATCTGGAGAAACAAAAAATAGTTGCTCTGGGTGAGATCAGGTGAATAGGGAGGGTGGGGCACGGGGGTAATGCTGTTTTCAGTCTAAAACTCCTGACCACTCAGTGCAGTGTGGAAAGATGTACTTGTGAATCACCCATCATGAAATGGAAAAACACATTGAAAGACCTTAAAAAAAAAATTCACTGAGGCTGAACGCAGCCTCTCACAACACCAGCTGGTACACTGATACAGATGGGTTCCTAAAATGCTCATGTAATGGGGAAGCCTGTACTGGAAGGGGCCTGTCCTTCAGAAGATAATTCTGGGTTTGTTTTTTTTTGGAACCCCATTCATATATCAATAACAATTTGCTCAGGAATGCTCTATGGTATGTATTTGTTTCATACATCAAAAAAGGTACTTATTTCCCCTTCTTCTCCTAGATATTTAGTTCTACAATGGTGATGGCAAATGACTTCAAGCTGTATTCTCTTGACAAGGTAATACAAGTTATAAACATGATTTTGACAGGATTCATCACATGAATGTAAAGAGAAGAAAGGAGTAGCAAGAGATCAATAAGCTCCATGAGTCACTGAGGAATGGTGGGGGATGAGATGGAGAGACCCTGGAGCAAAGTGCAGGACGGGGGTCCACCCATGGCAAAGACAACAGGGGACAATAAAGCAATCAACAATCTGATTCTGGCTGTGACTTCACAAGCTTAAAGTGGAGAGATAATGATAGAGTTGAATTAGAAGTAAATTAAGGTACATATCAACTTCCTCTTCAGGGAGATGGATGAAGAGGCATTCTGCACTCATGGAAGGCAGAAAAGGAACATTGTCACTTTATGTCCTGGAAAATGCAGAATAATTAGCTCTATAAGAAGGGGTCTGAAGGCTAGCTGAAAATGACTTGGAAATCTTAGGGGACCAGGAACTGAATATGATTTAACATAGAGGTAATATCATTGAGTAGAAAGATATTGTATTTTAAAATAGTAAAGAAGTATTGCTGTTGTCCAGTCAAAATTTTACTTTCCATAAAGCATCATGTTTACTTTTCATACCGTGCACTGGACAATTTAATAGTCAGGTTGATCCAAAACTCCTCTTAGCGTATGTGGACCTGCTCACCTACTGCAGAGATTTGTCTCTTTATGAACATGCCTAGGTCTTCCTTTCCATACTACTCTTTTGGAATTTATTACACTTAGACATTCAATGGCAGTTTCATTTTATACATGTACATGCATGTAATCTCACCAGTTCAGCGTATGTTTATTTGCAGGAACACAGGTTCTGTGCTTTTTCTTAGAGCCACCATGCTCAGTTTGGGGCCCGACATAGTAGTTACTCAGTTATTTAACTGAGTAGTAACTGAGTAGTTACTCAGTTATACTAAATGACTATTTTAATTCAGGCTGCTGTTTTCTTCACAGCCAGCAAAAGTTGCAGTAAAAACCATGCAGTACAATTCGTGAGAATTTGTGGGTTGCAATGTATTTCCATGTTTACCTCTTGATGCAGTGCAGCGAACCTCTCTTTGAGTGAGAAACTTGATAGTGTGTGGGTTCTGAGGAAGCATCTCCTGCCCCCACCAGCAGGCTTCCTTCCACAGGAGATCCCGGGCACAGAGCTGCCAAGGCTGCTGGGGCAGACCTTTGCATATACAAATTTGGGTCACCTGGGCTTTCTTCCACAGGAGATCCCTGTAGATAGCTGCCAAGGTTGCTAGGGCAAATCTTTGCAAATACAAATTTGGGTCAATGTGTTGACAGGATGTCAGATTTGTGTAGCTAATGGAGCTTCAGCATGAATATTGAGCTTTATGCCACTCCATTGTTGCCCAAATGAACCTGTCTCTATTGGAATAGAAAATAGAGGCCCTTCTTGTGAAAACCTGACCAAGGTCCGCAACCCATCCTTGATCCACAGTCACTGGTTTTCAGCCAAAACTGAAAAGTAAATTCAAAAAGATTCAAATGGCAGAGCACTGGTAACTTTCCATCAACATAGGCTGTAATTTCATGTTCAGAAATTTTTACCATGGCATGGATCAGCGAAAAGTAGAGTAACAAAGAACAGATCTGGACAGCTAATTTGGAGGGGTTGAGTCTTTTACCAAGTCTTTTGTATCATAAAAGACCTCAGATATTAATTCAGTTCATTGAAACATATAAATCTCAGTTGGGATGATGGAAATGTGACAACTCTTATTTTTTCTTCATAAAACTACTCTTTGAAATTATATTTCAGGAACATGGAAATTTCATTTGAATTCAACATAGTAAACTGCAGTCAACTTTTATATTCTTTGAGAGATGGGAGTGTGAATTAAGTGGCATTTACCATAAGCCCTCATTTTAATGTCTTAATGTTCTATTACCTATAATTGTATTACCTAGTGCTCCTACTAATGAGCATTTCTGCATATGTATACAACAAAGATCTACTAGAAAACCTTTGGCTAGATCATTTGTTCAAACAGAAGACCTTATTTTCCACTTATTCAGATGATATATTTTCTTTGTTTCAGTTGAGTGTCTCATGTATTTGATAACTGGAGCAGATCATTTTTTAACACTTCCCTTGCCTTATACAGCAAATTATTTTTTTGTAAAAATCATGAAATTAAACTAATAATAATAGTATCCAGAAAAGAAATACACACACTAAATATTTTTTATTGTACTTTGTATTTTACTTATACAAATAAAGATAAAAATAATTATAAATAAAATAGAGATTACAAAAAATGGCAAAAAAATGTATTGATAGTTTTAAAATATTAATATGCATTTGTTGACAAAAGGGGAAATATTACACCTACATATTTGTCTGTTGCAGTAATGAGTGTATATAGCTGAGCTTATGTGGGTTCAGGACAATGCACCTCTTCCTTTTCCAAGTGAACTTGAGTGTAGAAAACAATGTGTATAACACCTAAGTGCTAAAAAGCTGACAGCTTGAAGTGGACACTTCCAGCATTAAAATTTCACAGTAACCACGGAAATTGTTTAGAACTTACACAAACAGTATCTTTTGCAGAGAGGAGTATTTCATGTCTAACATTGTTCAGCATGTCAGTGTGTGATGATACTAAAAGGCAGACTGGATTTTAGCTGATGTTAACATGGGGTTTCTGTTCTCCCTGGACCACGCCATGGTGCTTGCATTGGGGCCCACGGTCTGCACTTGGGGCCTCCGCACTTCATAAAGCTGCATTTCTATTTTCTTCTTGCATACTTTGAAGTGCAGCTTTCAAAAATAATTTTTTTCGGTGCATTCTTTTTACCATGCCTCCTCTCAGTATATCAGAAATCTTATTTTTGTTTACCATTTCTAAACTATTCAATGTTGCTCAGAAAGCTGTACACTATTTGATGAGAACTAGACCTGTAGATAAATACTGATTTGTATTAGTGTGTTTTGTAAATTACTTTAAAAGGAATAATGCCTTTTTAAAAATAAGAATGAAAGGGATTAAATAAAGAATGTGGAAACATTCTGACAATTTCTTTTTTGCATGTGCTTGTATTTGCCATCTATAGAAACCACTTTTCATATCTTATCTCTTTCACGGAGGCACAAAATAAGAATCCTTCTCCAGAGAGCTCTTCTCCTCTCCTCTCGTCCTCTCGGTATATAAGTGCACATGGATATTTTTCATACATTTATCATGGTTTGTTTTTTCCTAGCTGGCAAGACAAATAATATTCAGGTAGCATCATACTATGTATAAGGCTGTTTTGTTTTGTTTTTGACACTATTGTATTTTTCCCATCTCTAAAATTAATTCCTCTTCACTGTCTAAATGGGTTTTTATCAATTAGCTTTTGCTGGGAAAATCTTTTCCTGTCTAATATAGAATAATGATTTTTTTTCATCTGTCAAGGGGGTTATTAATAAATGCCACCAGTGGGGTTAGAACATTCTCTGGTGTTTGCTTTAGGGGAACAAGGGGATTGTCGGAAATCCTCGCCAAACTGAACCATAATTAGAGAGAAAATGTTAGCAATTAGAACTATACATTAGGCTTTAATTTACTACCATGGAAAAGTCAAGGGTGGCATTTTTATTCCATTTTTAGGTACAGCCAGATGGATTGCTCATTACAGAATAATTTCCACCGACCCTCTGCTTTTCTCAGGGCAACAAAGCAGCTGAGAGCACTGTGCAGTTAGTGGCTTAGATTTTATTTCATTTTTTGTGGGGGTGGTAAGCAGAGTGGAAGGCTGAGCAGTTATCAGTTTCCTACATAGTCATTGACATAATTAGGAATCTTTTTATATGTTGAATAATTTCAGACCAAGAAAACAGTTTGGGAACACAAACACATTAATATGATTTACTTTCGTCCCCTCACCTAAATGTGTTGTCCTGACATGGTGTAACAACCTTTACGTTAAAAAGTGCCCCTTTTCAGTGTTTCCACTTTTGATTTTTCTTAATGACCAAAATGAACATTTTAAGTTATTGAAACAAAAGCATCTTCTCAGCCCAAAGATAATATAGCTCCAACCTAATGCCAGTCTAATTCTTGCAAAGCTCCTGAAGCCACAGAGGGGAACTTTGTTGCAGATGTGGGGTATACATTATCATTTTTTCTTTTTATCTCACACTTGAATGACATTCTCAAGAAATGAATAATATTGGGCCAACATGTTAATGACCATTTTGGTGCAACAATATTTTTTTTTTGTGAAGAAAAAAGTTTTCTAGTTACTTTATGTTGTAATGAGTCAAAATCAGCCATGGTTTTCTTTGCTTTTGAAAATATAGTTGAAGATACCTATATTTCATTTCACTTTATTTATATTATGGTAAAACATATAAGCATAAAACTTACTATTTTAACCCTTTAAAAAAATCCTCACCTGAGGATATGTTTATTGATTTTAGAGAGAGAGGAAGGGAGAGAGAAAGAGAGAGAAACATCTATGTGAGAGATAAACATTGATTGGTTGCCTCCCATATGTGCCCCAAACGGGGATCGAAACGGCAACTTAGATACGTGCCCTGGACAGGAATTGAACCTGCAGCGTCTTTGGTGTGTGGGATGATTCTCCAACCAACGAGCCACCCAGCCAGAGCACTACTTTAACAATTTTTGCATGTACAGTTCAGAGGCATTAATACCTTCACATTGCTAAGAATCACCACCATTCATTCTCGAAACTTTTTCATCCTCCCAAACTGAAACTGGGTTTATGAAACAATAAGTCCCCATTCTTCTTCCCCTCACCATTCTACTTTCTGTCTCAACACATTTGATTACTCTAGGTCTGCCATATACATAGATTCACACAATATGTGGCCTTTTGTGTCTGGCTTATTTTACGTAGCATACTGTCTTCAAGTTTTTTCATGTTGTTACAGAATTTCCCTTTTTAAAGCCTGAATAATATTTCATTATTTGCACATACCATTAAGGTACCTTTATTTTTATTTTGTTGATTTTAAGAGAAAGAGGAGGAAACATCAATTTGTTGTTTCACTTATTCATGCATTCATTCATTGATTCTTGCATGTGCCCTGACCAGGGGTCCACCCAAAACCTTGGAATGTCAGGATGGTGCTCTAACCAACTGAGGTAGCTGGCCAGGGCACAGGTAACTTTATGTTAAACACTTTACCATATTTCTTAAAGATGTTCCCCCACTCATGTGTTGTTGAGTTGACATCTATAAACCAGCTATGTTCCGCCACCAGTGAGGTGGCTTGTCAGTTGGCAAGTTTTGCTCCATTACCATTCACTATAGGCAGTTTGGACAATAAACAAACAAACAAACAAACAAAACACCATCCAATCTTTCCATAAGAGATCAGTTAGAGAACAACCACATTAGACTAACTCAAGTCATGACATGGAGAGAAAAGCAGTTAACTGATTTTATTTTCAGGTAAATGTTAAGAAGCCATTACTAAAAAACATTTGCAGCCATAATTATTACAGAATTTCCAATGGTTGAGAAATTCAGGCAACTAGGTGTCCTCAATCTTCTCTTTAAATTAAGGATCAGAAAAATGAGAAATATTTTCCCTGTATTCCAAATTGTACCAGAATTTAGGTAAAGTTGTTCAGGCTTCTTATGGAAACATCAATACAAAATTTCCATACTTTCAACTAACAATTCCATGGTTCTATTAATGGTGTGATGGAAGGCATTTTTACTCATAAAAATCTATATTATGTGAACAAAACATTACTGAAGTTTTGAGTTTTAAATGTTTAGATGGAAAAAGTTTATTTAAGACTACTCTGCCTAAAGTTAAAGTTCAGCTATAATATATAACCTTCCATAAGCTCCTGTAGAAGGAAAACTCTGCAGGAAAGGATGGGAAGAATTCTGTGGGTGCTAACAATAATATTTTCCCTCCCACTTTCTAAGTTCTTCTATGCCATTGTGGACAAAAGAGAAAGGAAGAAGGGGTCTGAGATTTCAAAGGAAATAGGCAATTTACAGGCATGTAACTGGGCAAAGAATTTGTCTACTTGTCACTGCAGATAGCCAATTATGTGGATGCCAGGGTGCAGGGAAAGAAAGTGGCGTTTATTATTGTATGGTGCTGCCCACTAGAGAACGGGCAGGTTGTGCTGGAGAAACTCAAACGCCCTGATGCAGGGTGTAGGGTGGGTCTTTAAGGATTTATGGGGGGCAGGTATGTGGAAGCATTGGTAGGGCAAGTTTTCGTTGGGAGATCTTGGAACACGGCCATTCATGGTGAGGGGGCATCACATCATGGTGAGGGGGGAAGATTGTATCAGATCTTCACGGACAAAGAATCCTTCACTTCTTAAAGTGTTCTGGTGTTAAAGTTCTGATTATGTTCAGGTCCTTTGGTTCCAGGTGCGGCTGGAGGTCAAAGTTTTCTTCTCTGCATGCTGGAGCTTTGTTTTGCTATCTCTGGAAAGCAACTCAGTATCTCATTGAACAGCATAGGGACTATTTTGAGCTGGTTCTGTGGTACAGGTAGTTTACTTGTGGTGAAGAAATTCTTGCTATACAACCCAGAAACCATGGGAACAAGGCAGCATCTAGCTATCAGATCCCTGTCTGAAGACTTTCTTTCTGTCTAATGCTAAGGTGAATACAGGCGTGTCCACAAAGTATCCAGCCATGCACTGTGGAAAAAAAGACACTGATTGAAGACAATACAATATACAAGAAACACATTGTACTCAGGACAAGGTCGCCTCAGTTCTTTTCAAGGTAGGCACCCTGGGACCTCACACAGTTCTCCCAACCACCCAGTCATACTTTCCTGAATCTCATCAGATTTGAAATCTCTTTCCTTTCAAAGGTGATTTTAGTTTTGGGGAAAGCCAGAAGTTGCAGGGTGCCTAATCTGGGCCAAATCCGGGTGCCAAATGCAGGGGGACTGAGTCACCTGAGCAATTTGATGTTCCACCAAAAGACTGCACAAGACATGATGCATAAGCTGACGTGTTGTGGTGATGAAGCTGCCAATCAGTCACCAGTTGCCCATAGCTGCAGCCTTCTGAATCATCTGAATAGTTTCCACATAGGAATATTCAAGCTTAACATAAATTTGATGCAGATTCGTTGCTCTACTTGCACATTTTGAATGTGATGGCCACACAGTACACATGCTCACTCAATGGCATTTACCACCCTTGCTGACTAGTATAGTGAAGTGGTCATTGTTCACTCATGTGCATTCCAGTCCACTCTCCTTGGCTGCCAGGTTACATCAATTTCCAGACAGACCCCATATGTTAAGATTCCCTTTCTGGAACAGGCCTCTTGATTCAAATCTCTTAAGCAGGAAACATTGAGGGTCAAAGGTTCTTTATGAGTCTTTTATTTCTTAATAACCATCTTAAAATCAGTAGCCCAAAACGTAGTTTCAGGTTGGCAAAACTTTGGTCCCTTTCACTTTACCAAAGAAAATTTAGAGTTAGGGTTTAATGACTATTTTGTATCTCTTTCATTCTTTGCAAGAGGCAAACCTATACTTTTTTTTTTTACTACTTGAAACAGTTTCACCTCAAAGATTAACAGCTTTGAGCTCCCCATTCTGACCCTAGTCCCACCTTCTCTTGCTTTCCCTTTTCTTTCATTTCTCCTGACCTTGTTCTCTATTTTCATTCTCTCCCTCCTTTTCTCCTTCCTCCTTCTCTTCCTTCTCTCCATTTATTGAGTGAGAGCTTTCTATGTGCCAGGCACAGCACTTGGAGATTAATAAGACATTATCACTGCCTTGCAGGGGCTCACTCTCAGGTTGCACGTATGTCCAGTAGGTTTCATATGGTGTGTCCATTCTGAGCAAGTGGGACTGGATCCCCGGAGTACTGAAAGCAGGAGGGTTCTGAGCTCAAGCCTAAAGTAAGAAAGGGTGCCGAGATCAACTGGTAATGTCTGCCAATGGTCTGAGGACAGATTAGTTGGCACATGTGCCTTGCCCTTGCAACCCCTAATCCAAGAGAGTCAAAGCTCATTCCGGGTCCCTTTTTCCTCTGTTCAGTCTGACTCTCAAGTCAAGAGCTTTAAAGGATGCTTTAATTATCATTCTGGTATGTACATTTCCACCAAGTGCCTACCATAGCATTCCCTAAATTGTGTTCATTACTACCAATGAATTTCTCCTGTTTTTTTTTTTTTTCTATGCTATCAAGTTTTGCTAGATCAAGACATGAAACCATTCTCAGTCAGTTCACTGAAAACCCATGCTACCAAACCCACCTGGTTCTTATGGTTGCTCTGTACTTACTGGAGTTATTTTTACAAGATTTTATTTATTTATTTATTTAATTTATAGAGAAAGAGAAAGGAAGGGAGAAAGAGAGGGAAAGAAACATTGATGTGTGAGAGAAACATTGATCAGTTGCCTCTTGCACGCCCAACCCACTGGGCCACACCAGTCAGGGCTGTACTTATTTCACTAATCTCTTCTTGGAGATTTGCTAACAAGTTCCCTGCATTGGTTGTTTAAATCTTTTTTCATAGTTTTTGGTTGGTGTTCTCTTCTCCTTGAACTCAAAAGATGATCTTGCTTCCTGCTTTACTGAAAAGTTCAGTGCCATCTGTAATCTCCTTCAACTTCCTATTCCTTCCCTAAATTTTTTCTATTTTCCTTCAGCTATCACTTCTTCTGCCTTTCTGTCTCAGAGAAAAGGCATCTTTCTTATTTCTAGGTTGAACCCAATTCCTCCAGAACTTTTCTCTATAACTTGTAACTTCTGTTCCCTGTAACCTTAAATTCCCTTGTCACAGGTTCTTTAGTTTCAAGAAAGTAAAAAATAAAAATACAGATAATAATAAAACAAATACAAATGTTCCCAATACCCAGAAATGACCACGGTTCATATTGTGATAAATTGGATTATCTTTTTTCTTTTTCTGTTTAGTTTTTATTTCATAATCATAAACTTAAGTTTGGAATCCAGCTAGACTTGAAAGGGGTAAGGAAAATATGGAACCCAACGAACTATGGCAAGAGCATGAAGGTTATAGAACATTCCAAGCTGATGAGGATGAAGCTACAGAAGGAATGGCCTGGTGGTTAAGATAAAACACAAGTGAAGTTTGTGAGAGTGTCCACAGTCAGTAATGGTGATCCTCTTCCTGGCCTTGCCATTCCTCGACCCTTAGCCCTCCATGGCTGCCGCAGCGCCGATGTTGTCTTTCACCTGTCCGAGGACCACATGCCTGCCATCCAGCCACTCGGTCTGGGCAGTGCAGATGGCAAACTAGGAACCGTTATGTTGGGCCCATGGACAAGATGCCAGGACCCGTGTGTTTCAGGATGAAATTCTCATCACCAAATTTCTTCCTGTAGATGGACTTGCCACCTGTGCCACTGTGGCATGTGAAGTCACTAACCTGGCACATAAACCCTGGAATAATCTGTGAAAGCAGGAATCTTTATAACCAAATCCTTTTTCCCAAGTGCTCAGAACATGAAAGTTTTCTACTGTCTTTAGAACTTTGTTTGCAAACAGCTCGAAGGAGACATGGCCCAAGGGCCCACTGGTAGCAGCGATGTCAAAGACCACGGCTGGGCACGGGAAGCACCAGGGCGGCAGCGTCTGCAAGGCACTGGGTTTATCTTTTTTCTAACGAAAAAGAAAAATTACAGATAAAGTTGAAATTTCCTTTGACCCACATTGTCAGTCCTGTCGCCTTTTTTTCTTTCCTAGAAGCAAATTTTATGATTTTTGCATGTGTTCTGTAAGGTCATTCAAGAATACTTTCACTCTATGTACATAAATAACATGTAAGATTGCTTAGTGGATAATTTTAGAGGTAACATGTTTCATATATCATAGCCTATATTTTTCCCTCCAAGTGTTTTGCCCTTTATCCACGTAGTATACCCAGGTCTAGTAGTAAGCTCCCTGAGGGCAGGCTCTTGGTTTGCTCACTGCTGAATCCCAGAACCTAGTGAAGTATTTGGCATATAGTAGGCACTCGATATTTTTCTTAAATAAAAAGTCAACCACTACGTAACAGTTAACTATATGAATATCTTACATATCACATTTATTTGTTTACCCTCCTACTGGTGAACCGTTTTGGTTGTTTCTAATTTCCATGTTTCTTAGTACAAAGTTGTGGAACATCCTTTCACAAGTTTCCTTGTGCCTATGTTTAAGATTTTACCAGGAGTGCTTACCTAGAATTGAAGTTGTTAGGTTGCAGGAAATAAAGTTAAAACTTTATCTATATAGATATAGCCAAATTTCTGTGCAAGTTTTCCTAGTTTTAAAACATGTTTAAGAATTTTGCTCCACATTTTTTTCCCTTGAGTGATCTAGACCTTGAAGTAATAATAATCTATAGCCCCAGGAACCATTTATTTTTGATGCTTGAAAGAGCTAACCTTTGATTTTTTGTAAAGATTTTATTTATTTATTTTTGGAGAAAGGAGAAGAGAAGGAGAGAGGGAGCAGAACATCAATGTGTGGTTGCCTCTTGCACACCCTCTACTGGGGACCTGGCCCACAGCCCAGGTCCGTGCCCTGACTGGGAATCAAAATGGTGACCTTCAGTTTGCAGGCCCCCGCTCAATCCATGGAGTCACACCAGCCAGGGCTAACCTTTGACTATTAAGTTATAATAGTCAACTAGCCCTTCCCTTTAAGATAATTATGATATGAGAAAACTAGGTTTGATATAAAATTATGGAAACCTAAAATCTGACTCCTAAAATACTGTTTTTAAGGAACTTATGGAGAACCATGTTGTTCTACAATTATTTGAATATATATCTTTACATTGGGTTGGCCAAAAAAGCCATATGGTTTTTTTCTGTAAAATAAAATACACATCTTTCATTTTCACCTATAACTTTATTGATTTGGATATTTTGAGTATGTTGGCTATCTCCCTTGTGGTATAATGTTGATTGTTCTTAATTTAACATCTCAAATTTGATCGCTATCAACTTCAACTTGTCTACCTGACCATGGAATATCATCCAGTGAGAAATCTCCAGCATGAAACTTCACAAACCACTTTGACACGTTAGATAAGTTTAGATTCAATTGTTAACAGATATGTGTTTATTGCCATTTTATTGTTCACAGTTTGGATGTTCTTTTTCTTAAATAAGTCCTTTTAATATTTTATATAATAATGAGTTGGTGATGTTGAACTCCTTTAGTTTTTTCTTGTCTGGGAAGCTCTTTATCTGCCCTTCAATTCTAAATGATAGCTTTGCGAAGTAGAGCAATATTGGTTATAGGTCCCTGCTTTTTGTGACTTTGAATATTTCTTGCCAGTTCCTTCTAGCCTGAAAAGTTTCTTTTGAGAAATCAGCTGACAGCCTTATGGGAACACCCCTGTAAATAATTAACTGCTTTTCTCTTGCTACTTTTAAGAGTTTTCGTCTGTAACCTTTGGCATTTTAATTATGTGTCTTAGAGTGGGCCCCTTTGCATCCATCTTGTTTGGGACTCTCTGTGCTTTCTGGACTGGAGTGTCTATTTCCTCCACCAAATTAGGGAAATTTTCTTTCATTATTTTTCTAAACAGATTTCCGATTTCTTGTTCTTTCTCTTCTCCTTTTGGCACCCCTATGATGGAACTGTTGGAATGCTTGAAGTTGTCCCAGAGGTTGCTGACACTGTCCTCATTTTTTTGGATTCTTCTTTCTTCTTCTTGTTCTCATTGGTTATTTTTTACTTCCTTATGTTCCAAATCATTGATTTGATTCTTGGATTAATCCACTCTACTGTTGTTTCCCTGTTAATTGTTTTTTATATTAGTGTATCCTTTGTTTCTAACTGGATCTTTTTTATGCTGTTGAAGTCCTCACTAAATTCCTTGAGCATCCTTATAACCAGTGTTTTGAACTCTGCATCTGATAGATCATTTATCTCCATTTTGTTTAGGTCTTTTTTCTGGAGTTTTGATCTGTTCTTCCCTTTGGGCTATGTTTCCTTGTTTCCTCATTTTGGTAGCCTCCCTGTATTTGTTTCTATGTATAGGTAGAGCTGCTATGATTTGCTGTTTTAGTAGCATGGCCTAATGTAGTAAATGTCCTGTAGGGTCCCATGGCACAGCCTTCCTTATCACCCAAGCTGGATACTTGAGGTGCACCTTTCATGTTAGCTGAGTACACCTCCTCTTGTAGTTGAGACTTGACTCTTGTTGGCAGACCAATGGGAAGGATTTCTTCAGGCCATTCAGCTGCAAGGACTGACTGTGACCCATGACCACCAGCCTTTGTGAAGGATCAGCTGTGCAGAGGCAGGGTGGTGGTGCTCTGACATGGTCTATAGCTGTCCACTGGGCGCACTGGTTCTGGGGTTTCCTGGGTGGTTCAGGCCAATGTCAGCCCCCACCTGTGTTTTGCCTGGGGCCACTCTGCCTGAGCTATAAAACAATCTGAGATGGCTGCTATTTGTGCAGGGCTTGAAGGTTCCCAGGCGAAGCCAATTTGCAAACCTAGGCTGGCTGTTGCTAGTGCTGGGCCTGGGGCCACTTAGCAAGAGGTATGGGGCACTGAGGGCTCACTGAGGCCAGCTGTTGCTTGTTTGATAGAATTGAGGAAGTTGTGAAGCATGAGACAAAACAAGCCATTCATATAGAAAAGTTGCTGTTAACAGCTTGGGTGAGCCCATATGTTGGGTGGGACAGAGTCTCAGGGGATGTCCAGGGCAGGGCAAAGAATGTAAGTCAGGTTGATGGAGTCTCAGATATGGCACCTATCTGCCAGCTCTGTGGTTTTGTGGGGGGAATTTTCAGAAAAGGGATAGTGTCCTCTGCCTGCCTTTCTGTCTGGCAGATAGCTGTCCCCCAGCTCTCGCCTTGATGCCAGACACTTCAGTTCCCCCCTGTATGTCACTGGTGCCTTTCAAGCTGCTAGAGCTTGAGGGAATGAGTCTGAGTAAGTTTGTTTGTGGGTTTTTTAAGAGGAACTGCTTGGGACTCCAGAAGTTTCTTTTACCAACTCAATCCCTGCTGGTTTTTGCAGGCAGACATTATGGGGACTTATCTTCCTGGCACTGGAACCCTGGGCTGGGGGCCTGGTGTGGGACTGGGATACCTCGCACAGGAGATATCTTTCCCAAATTTTTATCCACCATACATGGATGTGGGGCCAGTCCATTCCTTGTCTCTCCCCCTCCTACCAGTCTGGATGAATGTAGTATCTTTAATTCTGTAGCTGTCAGACTTCCATTAAACTCTATTTCTGGTGGTTCTGAGAGATGGTTGGTGGTTCTGAGAGATGGTTGTTCTACAGTTTCATGAAATTTTGATGTGGTTGTGGGAGGAGGTGAGGCATGTTGGCCTGTGCTACCATCTGGACTGGATCCCCATGCTGCTATTTGTAATTCAAATTTGGGACTATAAGTTTCGATATTCAAATTATTCTGTCTTACTTCTATATCTCCTTTTTCTCTCACTAAGAAATCTGATTATCAAGAACACCACAGATAATAGAATTAGAATATCAAAATTTTTCTCATTTTCCTTTTCCACATTATACAGGATAACAGTACTAAAGCTAACACTCATAACATCATTATTGTAAAGCATTTTAAATTCTTTCTGCTGTTCCTTTTGCTCTGCTAAATACTGGATATGCATTTAAATTCATTTATTTTATGTTATCTTTTAAGGGTTGCTTTTAGATTTTACATTTTGCCTGTTTCCCAAGCCACATCATAAAACATATGTAAGTACATCAAGGAAGACTAGTTGTTATTTCTCTTACCTCTCTCCTAGTCCTTCTCTCCGCTAGTATAGAACCATTTACATAATTTTTTGGATTACCTTTTCATTGTTTGCTTTATTACTATTAGCAAATTATAAACAAGCACATGCAAACTCTTTGCCGGCAGTATAGAGATCATTTTACTGTAATTTAATTATTTAAATAAATATCTATTTCCTTACAAGACTGAGATTCTTGAGGACAGGAGCTGTGAGGGCCCAATGCTGGAAACACGCGTGTTGTCAAGTGAGCAGGCACTCGGTGCAAGTTTGCTGGTTGTTGACTGAACTGCAGTATTGACTCTTCCATTTAATATAAATTGCCACAAAGCACAATAGCTGTGCAGAATCTCACACACACACACGCAAACCTTGATGGAAATTAAATGATAGTTCTATGCAAATTTTTCACCTCCAGAAAATAGTATATTTGTTTGTTATCATAATAACAGCCCTCAAAACTAGATATAAAAGCAGCAAAGTATCATTAATCTTCTATCTTTTGTAAGCAAACTCAAAAAATTAGAATTATATCTTTCAAGGTTATATTTTTCCCCTTTATTATTAGCAATTGTGTCTTTATTTAGAAAATGTTGATCAAAACTTTCATGCTATGTATCTTATCAGAGCTTTTGTATTAATCTCTTCAGTTATGCTCCTAACAAGGGTATTTTTATAACTACACATAGCTATTTTAAAAACTATAATTCAAAACTTCTTTATGGTATCAGGTTTCCTAAAGAAATGTGCAACACATTTCTTCTATGTATCTGAGAACTCCACTTGGCTTAGACTGATGCCCAAGCATAATGTTTTTCTTTCATGAGCAAAAGTTACTGCATTTAATGTCATTGTCTCTTGTCTGTGAGTCGTCCTCCTTGATGATGCTAATGATTAGTGGATAAAGTTATTTGGAAAAGAGATTTCATGCTACTCTGAGGAATGTCAGAGTTGAAAAATCAGCCAGAAGTAAAGACAATAATACCCTAAGCCTAAAAATCTGGTCATTCTATCACACTGTTAGGGCCTGTGCCTTCCAGACTCTGAAATGGGGGTGAGAAAACTAAGCTGCTTTCTTAGCTCTGGAGGGTGGTACGGGGATTAGGGAGATAAGAGTTAGACTGCACAGCTCACCAGTACAGGGATGAGGTCTCTCTCTAATGGCTCGTGCAGAACATTTTGGTGAAAGCAGGACAGTTCTTACTGGACTGCTGAGACTTTGTCCTCTGATGCAGTTTGGAGGCCACAGAGAACTGGGAGGAGCTCCCCTCAAGACAGACCTGTCACTGTCGTCAGTTTCACGCTTGTTTCCATGACATTGTAAGTAAAAAAAGAACTGCTTTCCTCTGACTAAATTAATCACTCTACTGGACCCATTTGCAGAGAGTATGAGTGAAAAACATGAGAGAATGAAAGAGAAGATTGAGAAGAAAAGGGTAAAGAGAATTCCAAAGATGGAAGGAAGAATGAAAAGGGTAGTCCTGATTGGTGTGACTCAGTGGGGTGGGCATCATTCCACAAACCTAAAGGTCCCCACCCCATTCACTTCCCAGTCAGGGCACATGCCTGGGTTTGCGGGCCAGGTCCCCAGTTGGAGGAGTGCGAGAGGCAACTGATTGATGTTTCTCTCTCACTTCAATGTCTCTCTAACGCTCTCCCTCTCTCTAAAATAAATAAATAAATAAAATCTTTAAAACAAAAAGAATGAAAGGGATAGAGGAATAGGAAATGGAGAGAAAAGGCAGAAACAAAATGTGTGTGTGTGTGTATATGTGAGAGAGAGAGAGAGAGAGAGATGGGTGGGGGTCAGAGAGAGACAGAGGAAGAGAAAGACAATAGATATGAAGATATGCTGTGGATTCTTTCTAGCAGCTTTTACTTGATTAAAACAAGTGGAGACAAGCAAAAGCCTTCCCCATAAAGTTCTCTCAATTTATTTTTCCTTGAAAATGAGGTCAAATGTCAACATTTCTCCTAAGAAATACAATACACAAGAACAGAGTATATATTGTTACTTTCTTTTACTTATTCATAATGACTTCAAAAATTGAGAGGAATAATTTCATTTGAAAGTTATTAGACCATAACACTTTCCCCTGAGCAGAACAAATTCAAAGCAAAGCTCATTTAATTTTCAGCGTGCGATGCTGTTTTCTAAAGAGGGAAGAAGTCCGCATCTTTTCCTTCTCCTCTTATGATAGGAATGAGTGGTCCTATTCTGAGGAGGCAGGCTTCACAGACCAAGGCTGCCCAGGACCTTATACAGTCAACATTTGTCAGACGCTTTGCCAGCCAGCATTTCCCCCTTTTTCCTTCCCACCAGTTCCCAGTGTCCTTTTGGGATCCATGTGATTTTGTAGAAGCTTCCCGGTAGGAGTAGAATGTGTCAAGCCAACCAGCATATTCCATTCTCTTGACTGCAGCAATTATACATAGCCAGGGTCAGCGTGTGATCTGAGCAGGCCACCCAGGGAGTATAGAGGGCTTGAAACAAAGTTATTCTCTGACACACACACAAAAGCATATGATGCCGGAAGCCATATTGGGACTAGGAAGGATGCTACCCTCAGGATGAAGCTGACAAGGAGAGGTGGGAAGAACCCAGGTGTTCTACACATCCTTCAGGCATTGGACCAAGCCTCATCTAAAACATCCCTATCTCTGGATTTTACAGTTGTGTGTGCTGATAGTTTCTTTACTGTATTATTCACTTTCACCCCATGTACTTAAATGTTTTCCTTTCAGTAAAGGGATTATGCTTTTAGAAAGAGCCATTAGGACACTTTCAGTTCTAAGTTATGATAACTTCTTTTTGACAAAATCATGGGACAAGCAGAAGCAGAAGAATTTTATGTTGAGAAGTTACCTTCAAATATTGTAGAAAACAGAACATTTTCAAATGTTGATCAAGGGATTTCAATCTGGAATTCTTCCAAGAATATCTTTTTTTGCCACGGGATGTTAAAGCTTTTTTTGTGATAAAGTTCTGTCTGTTGCAACTTGCTTCTTATTTATTCATCATCTATTTTATGGGAAGGAAATTGATGCATATAAATTCACTAACTAAAGAAATAATCTAACATGTGAAGAGTAGAGAGAGTCATATGAATCAGGGTAAACTTTTTTAATATTCAGAAGTCCAATAAGAGAGTGAGATTTATCTCTACAGATATTCCTGGAGCCCTTAGTTTGTGCCCAGATCCCCGCCAGGTCCTACAGGTACAACAGAGGAAGTAAGACATAGATCTTACCTGCAAGAAGTTTGTAGCCCAGATGGCAAAGATTAGGCAAGGGCCTACCTTAGACTCATACAAATAGCTAATAACAGTTATTATCATCAGCTATTCTTGCAAGTGAAAAGAAAAAGTAAAGCAAATGCCATAATAATGTTATTCTGTGGAATAAGGTTTGAATGAAGAAGAAGGGCCGTATGATTGAGGGACAAGGACAAGTTGCCCAGAGTTGTTGTCTTTTGAGCTGGGTTATGAAGAATAACTTCCGTAAATCCCTGCCCCTTGTTGCACCTTCTCATAGCTCACCGGCTCTCCTTTCTCAGCAGTTCCCCACGATCAGTACTTACATATTGATTGGCATGCTTACTTATTCAATGGTCTACCTTACCAGGCTGTAGCTTTCATGAGGTGGGCCCCGTGGTCTAGTCTGATTTGTTTCCCATTGTACTCCCAGCATATAGCCTGGTGCCTGGCACATAGTATGCAGTCAATAAAACCTGTTGACTAAAGTACATGAACAATTAGATGACTGATGTATAGCAATACATACCATTACCGAATGCCACCATGGTAGGCACATAGATGATCAAATTTAATACATTAAACAATAATGCTGGTAAATTTTATTATCTTAGCTTTTTAAAAAAAGATTTTATTTATTTATTTTTAGAGAAAGGGGAAGGGAGGGAGAAAAAGAGGGAGAGAGACATGAATGTGTGAGAGAGATATCAATCAGTTGCCTCTCGCAAGCCCCCAACTGAGGACCTGGCCACCCAGGCATGTGCCCTGATTGGGAATCGAACCAGTGACCTTTAGGTTTGCAGGGCTACACTCAGTCCACTGAGCCACACCAGCCAGGGCTATTGTCTCAGCTTTATAGAGGAAGAAACTGAGGACTAGAAAAAGATAAATAACTTGTCCTATGTCATACAGCAATTCTCTGGCTAAAGCCATACCCAAGTGGATACAACTCTACAATTCCTGTTGTGAACCACTGGACAATATTGCCTCCCATCTATTAAGTATGTACTGTGCGCCAGTCTTTTGACACACTTTAACTCATTTTATTTTTCACATTTCTAACAACAACCTTGTGAGTTGGATATTATTGGTCTCTCTGAATAGATGAGAAAATAGACTCAGAGACTTTTTCTCATTCACTCAACAAATATTTAGTATCTGTCTACCAATTGCCAGGCACTGTGCTCCTCCTAGAGATAAAGTTGTGAGACAGATAGACACCATGCCTGCCTCCGTGGAGCTACGGCCCAGTAGGGGAGGCAGAAAGTGACCAAATAATGGGCAGTGACAGGCTGTGAGAAGTACTGTGAGAACAAGTCAGAACGTGTCATATGGGAACCCTATGGCTTCCAGTCAGGCCCACTTGACTCCAAAGCCCTAAATGTTTTATGTAACTCTTTAAAAAAAATAATCTGGTGGATGAGACTTATACAGGCAGAGAGGAAGGACAGGCAAGGCCCACAAGTGCAACTCTCCAACAGGACCAGAGATGTAGGGAGGTGTATGTAGGGAGTACTGTGGGTAGCTGAAGCGGGAGAAACTGGAGTGTTGAGTGTCCTTAATCCAGAAGGCAATGGGTTTTGAATGGTTCTATCAAAAGTGCATTTTATGAAGACTAATTTAAAAAATAGAAACTGCTATTATTTATAGATAGACAAAGAAAGACACATTGACTAATTTAATGTGGCACATGTAGTAGGTAAGTTTGAATTTATTTTGTGTCTATTTTTACTCAGTGTACTAGGATATAGGCTTAGTGAAAACACAGGGACTTAATCTTATTTTTCTCTCACATGGACATTGAGTTGAAATGGCAGCTCTGTTCCAGGAAGCCATTAGGCTTCCTCTTTTTATTTTGATTTGAAGATGGAAAAGAGGAAGAAGAAGACCTGCCCGTTAAGGACCTAACCAGAGGTCACATACATCCCTTTGGCTCACCTCACCTTGGCTGGAGCTGTCTCAATAGCTGCAGTTAGCGGTTATAAGGAGGCTAGTAAGTGTCGCCCATATTTTGGCTGACTGTGTGCCCTAGGGCAGAAGTCTATGACTATGGACAAAGTGGTGTAACTAGTAGGGCGTGGCCAGGAGTCGCTGCCCCACTCAGCGTGTTTCTTTTCTGAGAAGGAGCAAGTTTTGGTAACCCATTTACTCCTATTAGAAAAATGAAACCCTTGAATTTCAAAATAATGTTAAAATACTGTTACTACTGGTCAAATCTTTAAAAAATTCGTTTCACGCACTATAGGAGGGTAAACCAAATTTAAGAACTTTTAGCTATCAGCCCTGGCTGGTGTAGCTCAGTGGATTGAGCGTGGGCTGCGAACCAAAGGGTCGCAGGTTTGATTCCCAGTGAGGGCTCATGCCTGGGTTGTGGGCCAGGTCCCCAGTGAGGGCCATGTGAGAGGCAACCACACATTCATATTTCTTTCCCTCTCTTTCTCCCTCACTTCCCCTCTCTAAAAATAAGTAAATAAAATCTTAAAAAAAAAAAACCCTTTTCACTATCAATGAGCAAAAAAAGCAGAATACATTCTAATCCCACAGATAACTATCTAAAACCACTGTATTTTAAAATAAGTTACATGAAGAATGATAGCAGTCCATGATACACTTTTTTGTTCCTAAGTCTGCAAAAGATAGAATTTGACACTCTGACATTAATATTGCTATTATTGATATTAGTATTTTATATTAATATTGAATATATCTTTGTTTCCTTTAATTTCCCATTAAAATGACAACTTACTCCCAAGTCAAAGATTTATACTTTTTTTTCAACAAACTTAAAGAACCAGCAATCCAAACAAAGTGCCTCTAAGTGTGTATGGGGTGTTTCTATCCGGGCAGTTCGACGGTGTGAGTTGTTCCCGCCATGAGCTATGGCAGAAAGGAGGCTGATGGGATGAGGACAGAAGTGAGACTGTGTGCCGTGGTTGACCATGACATGCAGTACCCACTCCATGGCTTAAAGCACACTTGCTGTCCTGGGCAGCTCTAGTAGTTCATTTTCCTGTACCTATTTATTTGATAGCTCATTAATTGCCTCCGAGCAGAGAAAATGTTTCCTTTAAGAAGGTTAAACAAAGAGTTTATTGACATAGTGAATTGGTTGAAGAAAACATTATTAAATAAAAGACACTTATTTAAACACCAAATTAATTATTAAAAGGCAAATTAGAGGTCATATCTCCTCCTAACTAAATAATGTTAACCAGTAATGAGATATTCATTTTAGATATATGCACACACTCTCTCAGGCTTGGGCTGCTGATGGAACTGTGCCTCAGTTTTTCAAGTTTATTAAGTCCATAATTACATCAGTGTTTCACATTTCAATATTTTAAATTAGATTCCACCCATAATGTGATGTTTTTCATTATATGATTTTTCTTTTCTAAATTAAAGCCTCTCTCTCATTCCAGCAGAAGAGAAGACATGCTCTGAGAGAAGACTCCCGCAGTGGAAATGAATTCACCTCAGGTTCTGGCTCCGGTTAGGAACCTCTCCCACAGGCTGGTGCACAAGTGCCCTTGGCATTGCCCTGGCTGGTCTGGCTGGGCCGCAGGTAACTTTCGCACGTGCTAGTTGGGGCCATGTGCACGGACCTCTTTCAGAACGCCCCGGTGCAAGCTTCACAGACTGAGGAGAAGGGCACAGCAGTTTTTGCTGGGGTAGAGGTAATGCCGTCACTGAGGTTGTCTGGTATTTTAGCTTCTTATTTTTCCCTTCCAGTTGGAGGATGTCCCAGCTGCCTGCCACATCCAGCCATACACACCTTCCTCATGCAGCCATGAGGGCAAGGTCCCGTTCAGGGCTCCACTGCTGGGCTCTCATTAGTGGCCTCCCAGCCGCAATGACTGTGGCGTGTTGACAGGCACCGCAGACTCACCCTCCAGGCTCTTCCACTGCAAAACCGAAGCTGGTGCCAGCAGTTTTGTTCCACGCAGCGGCACAAGTTTCATTTGTAGCAAGGCAGGAGTCAGGAAATTTAAGGTTCATCAACTCTGACGTTAGGCCACCCCCGTTGGGTAGGACCATCAGATAGGCCAGCTAATTCCACTTTTAATCAAAATTTTTTATTGTGCATATATGGAGGAGGGGGAGAAAAAGACTCCTGATAGATAATAATTTGATTTGATGCCTATTTTTTGAGTGCCAGTTCCTGTCTGATTTTCAACCCTATTCAAGTGAATATTCTTAAGTGTCCTTGGTTTTATCATAACTGACTTGAGTCAGCATGTCTCAGTCAATGAGTGCTGCTTACCTGAACTCAGCACCACTCTGGTTTGGGTAACCTGTGAATTTTGAAGGCAGGGGACTAGAGTCAGGCTTCAAAATCCTGAGATAACTCTTGGAAATGTCATCCAGTAATCTAAGCATCAGTGTTTCCAACACATAGTAACTGGATTTATGGTCACATTCAAATCTCATTTTCCCACTACATTCTTCTTTCTTTTTCTCTCAGCAGAGATGAGAGACTCTGCTCATCACAAGTTGCACATCAGAAAAGATTTGTCTGTGTGATGTGGGTGGGCAATATAATTTAAGATTCTACAGGTTTATTCCCAACCCATTATTTTAAGGAACAGTAGAAGGAAAAATTGGTTCAAACAATTCTGATACCACTCATTGACTGAGAGGAAAAAAAGGAATAAAATAGGACTTTTCTTATCATTTCAGGTCCTATCTCCCACTTCCCCACTTCCCTCACCCTCCATCAGACATTTAGACAGGAAGAAAGGCACTCTGTGTTTAAGGTTAATCAAGTTTCAGTACTTTTTTTTTTTTTTTTTTGCAAACTAGAATCACACTAATCTTTTTTTCTTGCTCTAATGTGTGTGGCTGTTGAAATCCTCAGCTGTGATAAATTAAGCTACTTATTAATCTAATTATCGTACATTCATCCTAGAAACTTTCATGTGACTTGAAAAGGCTATTCAACCTTTTCCCTCCCCTCCTAGAAAGGGCTCAACCTTGCACCAATTAAGATCATTCTGAAGTAAGGCTTTAAAAAAGCTTTCTCTAATCACCCAATGAGACATGGACCAGTGGAAACCAAACTCAGAGCTCTGGGAAAAAGTTTAGCATTCCTTTCTGTCTGCCAACTTTTATGGTTTCATTGCACAAGGGAGGAAGACTTCATTTTCCTATTTAGTTGTTCTTTCACTGACCTCCAAATAAAGTCCATGTAATTACTGAGCAAATAAAGTTGCAGCATGTGTTTTAAAAATCAATTGCTATTCTTGGACTATAGAAGCGTAACAATACACAGATTTGCAGGAAAATGCCCAGCACCAACCATATGAACTAAACCCTGTACTGTATCTGTACAATGGAGTAGTTTTGACCCCTAAAGCACATATTTACTATGCAGATTTTTAAAAGGGCTTCTTTTATGACTTATCTATTGATATTAAAATGTCCCAATCCTAATATAGGTTCAATTTAGGATTAAAAATATGTTGCTAATGTATCATATCTTAAACATCCATTCATTGCCAAATGCCTTATTTTTTAAAAAAAAACCCATGGCATAAATGGAGCTATTTTACATTCAAATTAAACTAGCTATTAATTTGAATGCAAAGTAGCTCAAAGTAGCTCATAGTACAGGATGCAATTTCAATGACAGGTTTACCCCAAGACAGAATGCGGGAGTGAGTCAACATGGGTGAGTCCAGACGGGTTGGCTCGACTCTTGGTGCCTGGCAAACTTGCTCACTGAGAATAGTTTTTGAAGTGAAGGTTAAAAGAGTGGAATTATAAAGTATAATTACATTTTAGTGAAACTCTAGAAATCAGAAAAAAATCAGCAGGAAACTTTTAGTGAAACATGATGTGTTGTCATTATCATTAAAAGATAAAAGTTTCATACTGTTTTTATCTGTTTATTTGGAAGAAATCCAGCCTTTACAGTTATGCAGGAAACAAAAAACGGGAATGCAGGAGTAATTATTAAAACTGTGTGATTTGTTATCTCAGCTACTGTCTTTCCAAATGGTAATGCGATATCAGCAGCTGCAGACGGTCGCTGATTTCCTCTATTAGTAAACAAGTGCTTTGGAGACCTGTGTGAGGCACTTTAAGCTCGCTACTCCCCGAAGTGCTGTCAGGCTTAGCCACTAATCCATGGTATTTCAGAGCACTGGAAATTCATCTTTATAAAACCTGAACAAAAAAGGGAAAAAAGCCTGGAGGGCATGAGCTCCCTCTGGTGAGACAAATGACATGTTCATTTATTAATGAAACAATAACCCTGGAAAGAGGATCAAAGCACATTCCATCCTCACTTTACAATCCCCAATTTTCTCAGGCCAAACCATTTAATTGAGCCATGACAATGGAATACTTAATTGTTGCCTTAAAGTTTTGAAGAAGCAACTTCAGCATCAATGTGCATTTCAGGATTATTATCTAAATATAATGTAGTTGGATTGAAGCTGGAGGAATTTGATTCATTCCACATTGGGGGCCTTGCGCCAGCAATAAAGGGGTTTCCTTGAACTTCCAACACTCACCACAAATGCTTCTTGCCCAGTCACCGCCCATTCCAGCCCCTGGAACAGTCCTGACAGGTTGCTTTCTCAGGATGAAATGTCCATCCTCATTTGTGGGTGGTTGAGTAAGACAAGGGTTCTTTTAGCATGTCTCCTGTATCTGGGGTATGAGTGAGGAACAGGAGTTCCCACTCCCAGAACCCAGAAATGTAAGGAGTCTGGGAGTACCCAGCGAGGAACCCAGGAATGTCCCGATAGGCCCAGGCATGTGTAGTACAGAGGGTGGACTTGCCTGCCCGCCCCGAGGTTTCTTCACCAACTGTGTTTGAGAGTGATCCTCATGATTCCATCCCTCCAACACTAGCAAACACGTAGTCTGTGTTTACATCCCACAAAGTAACACTGAATGTTACCACGGCATCCTAGCCTGCTATGTTTTTCTTTATATTTATACAACAAGTTTTCCAGGGTTTCCTTGACTATACTATTTTTCAAATTAAACCAAACTTTCAGGAGAGTCTTAAGGCTCAGAAGTGAAGAGTTCAGGAAATGTTTGTTGATTTATTGGGGAAAGGGGTTCCTGAAGATTTTATATGTAATCTCCAGGAATCACCTGTCTTGGACTGAAGACATTCCAGGCTGCTTTGACTCTGTGTCCAGTTTTCTATCACACAGCATGATTTGGAGTCTATCAATAAATATTTTGCACCTGCTCATATTTATTCCTTAGAAGATTCATGAAGCCAATGAAAACCAATAGTCAGAACAGAAGGTTACAAGCAATAAAACCACTCATGTTTCCATGTTCTTGTCATTTATTTTATTAAGTCTTATGTGAGGTGGAGAGTGTATTTTGAGATGATTTTTGTTATCTGTACCTAGAATCATTCTCTCTGATCTGCTCTTGAATGGGAGCCTTATAAAAGTCTTTCTTTTTGCTCTAGGTTATTAGACTTAAAAGTAAGTATTAGACTTAGGAGTATTTTATATTATGTTTTAGAAAAATACTTTGGAAAGTTTTTATAAAGAAATTTTTATAATAAGCCCATCAATTTGAAAATGTTCCATTTAGTTTGGGCTCTCCATAATGTTTTCTGCGGTGTAACTGTTTGAGTCCCACACACAGGAGAGACGGTGATTCAAAGCATGTTGTGAAGCTTCTATATAAGCCCTTTGGAAGAACACGGAGCCCTCTAAGTCAACGATCAGAGCAGGGACTGGCCTGAGAACCAGAAGGTAGTGTCAAATGGAATATCTATATTTGCAGGAAACAATTACATTCCCACTTCCCCCACTTTGGTTATCTTTTATCCCTAAATATCAAACATTTGTTTAAAAAAATACACCTAGAAAGACTTTATGAGAGTGGCATATGCGTATTCCAACTGCTCTGGCACTGAAGGACACACCACACATGTTACACAAGCCAAAGCTGACACAGAATAAGGACAACTACTTTTGCTGAAAAGGGGTAATTCTATACTCTATGAACACATTCAATTAATCTTTACATTATTTATTCACTCACTTATTCTTTCTTTCACTTTTTAACTTGTCAGTCATTCAGTAAGTACTGGTTAAAGTCCTACTGCACATCTATCCTAAGCATGACTGTGAGTAGACCTGGGGCTGGGTGTGTTCTGCGAGATGCATGGAAACTGAGACTGTGTGTAGAGAAGGGAAGCAAGGAGCGGGTTGGGGACCAACAATATGGAGACATAAACATAGTTCTCCCTCAACACTGTTTTGAAAAGGTTCAAACACCCTTTGGTATGTGTGTCTGTTCAATGTATACTGGAAGTATTCATCCAACAGTATATATCAAGCAATTTCCATATCCTATGTACCATGTAGAACACTTACACAGAAAGGACACTGTCCCTGGATCCTAAGATCTTCCATTCCGTAGTCTGGTCAGGGGCTCATAGTATGTATATGGTCTGTCTGGAAAGGATCCAGCCATTAATATGAAAACTAGAGACATTTATTAAAGAAGATACAAGAAACATTGTATGAAGCACAGTGACACCTCTGTCCACTTCAGAGCAGGTAGCTTGGGAGCTCACACAGTTCTCCTAATCACTGTCAGCTGCCCCATCATATTTTTCTGAATGTCACTGATACTCTGAAATCTCTTCCCTTTCACATGTGATTTTAGTTTTGGGAAAAGCCAGAAGTTACAGGGCACCAGATCTGGGCTATAGGTGGCTGAGTCACCTGGGTGATTTGATGTTTTGCTAAAAAAGTGCAGGAGACGTGATGCATGAATGAGTGTACTGCTGTGATGAAGCTGCCAATCAATCACCAGTTGCCTGTATCTGCAGCCTTCTGGATCATCCAAGTAGTTTTCACAGAGGAATGTTCAAGCTTAATGTAAAATTTGATGCAGATTCATTGCTCTACTCACTCAGTCATTTTGAATGCAATGGCCACACAGTGCACATGCTCACTCAATGGGTGTCTACTACCCCCACTGACTAGTACAGTGAAGTCATCATTGTTTAACATGGAACACATGGGCATTCCAGTCCACTCTCCTTGGCTGCTAGGTTACATCAATGTTGTACAAACCATTCTCATTATGTTACTAATGGTTGGACTTTTTCTGGACAGACCTCATATACATATAAGACAATGAACTTGAGGTAGATGATGAAGCTCCTCTTTGAAAGATACCAATAACAACTTCAAGGTGAATTGTAAATTTTGAATAATTATAATTTTCATGATATGGTCTGAGAGTTGGGGCTTGGTCTTCCTATTTCCCTTTTGCTAAGAAAATTGTACTTTAGGAAGGAAGAACGACAAGAAGCTTACAAACAGGTGCATGCATTCACCTTTGGCCCTTCACATCTCTTTTTTATGAACTTTGTTCCTTGAAGAGAGAAACAAGCTCATTACTAAGAGTTAGTATAATGTTTGATCGTTTTTACTCTGTCATAGCAGATACATAAACTGATAACTTTTACTACAACAGTGATTAACCCCATATTCTTTAAATCTGCAATATGGAAGATTACTGACATACTTAATAGGAATTTAAATGAGATGAAATACATGTGTACCTATGGTTACATGAACAAGTTTAATAAGTACTAAGAATTGAGAAAAGACTATGGTCCTCTTTGCCCCTTCTGCAGCTCAAGTAACTAAATTTAAAGCAATACTAAATTACAAGTGTAAGAAGAAATAAATATTAATTGTCCCCATGATGACTACTTAGAATTATTTCGGAATTACTAGAATTTCTTAAAATAGCAATTATAAAATCTAAAATATTTTTTCTAGTTCTCTCTTTCCCTGGGGCCTCTGATATGCTGACAATGGATAATCCTGCACAGTTTTTGAATTGGAGTTTAAGGTGTGACTTCTACCTTTTTCTCATTTACCTTTTACTAATAAATTAATTATCAGAATCCCTGCTATGAATGAAAATTCTATTTTCTTTCTATCCCAAAATTCTGTTGGTAGCATACGAATGGGAGCCTTAATAATATGCTTAACCAGCTACACTTCTCAGCAATTTTTTCTTTTTAGCATCCTGAGCTAGTTAAATTATCCCAAATGTAACACAGGAACAAGAAACATATCATCTCCCTAGGTTCTCCATGTTCCATATCCATTTTATGACATGCCAAAAGGAGCTTTTAATGCAGACTATTTAGAAAATAAGGAAATAGTTCAGAATAAAGTGTTCAAGACAAGGTCGTGGCTCTTTATTTACGTGAAAAAAAACAAGACGGTACGCTTACTGTTTGATATTCATTTCTTGAACTTAGTAAGGAAATGAATGGTAGTTCAGTAATTGCTGGAATAATTAGTTGCAAATATTTAATAAAGCCAATTCACAAAACCTAACCAAAGCTGTTAATTTTCTTACTCTTTGAGGTTCATGCTTATATTTAATATTATTACAAATTATGTAAAAAGTGTAATAAAAAGGACCTTTTAAGTAATTAGGAAATTCTAAATTAACAATTCGATACAGTTTCTTTCTACTTAAAATTTATATTTCTCTAATATCTAAGCTGTTAAAAATAATAATTCTCAAAGTCACCATCATAGTTTTTATAAAATCAGTAACTAATAAGAAACAAATACTGCTCATCCCAATTACCCTGCACTCTCCACTCCCAAAGGACACACAATTTTATTATATAAAATAAATTAATTTTGTTGACTGTACACACACAACAAAGTAATAGTATCAATATATGAAAATAACACGCAAAATAGACACGAAATAATTGCTACGTCCTGCTTACGTAGTTTCTGATTGCATCACATAGGTCCTGAGTCTATACCGGGGGAACAACAGACGGTAGTCTAACCAGTGGCCACAGGCACAGAGGTCTTCTCAGCTTTGAGGGAACAAAATGTCTCCCCTTATCTATCTGTGGGGTACACAGAGGGTAGTCTATATCACTTTAATTAGACTTAATACCAAAAACAATAAGCCTTTTGAAACTTGTTGCTGTGCTTCTACGGTAAAATTTGAGAACTGCATTTAATATGTTAAATACTGGGTGCTATTTAATTAATTAATTATCCATTGCCTGGAGGCTCCTGTTAACATCTAGGTCTATCTTAGTGATTACAAAGAAAAAGTCTTATCCTGTCTTCAAACAGAGAACACATCCTGGCAGAGAAGCAGGCGTAACACATTTGTGCCACCAAATGCAGCCCCAGCCCCAGAGGTAGACAGGCCTTGAAGATGTTTCCCAAAGCCCTCTGGATCTCGGGATGGCCTCCGGGGGGGACAAGCTTTAGAAAGGTGAAGAATGGCTCAGGAGCATCCCTGCTCGATTTAACAGCACGGGAAGGAAAGGAGGGCCTGGAAACAAAATGGGAAATAACTTTCCCAGACGGAAGGGAGACCACTTGGCATTCCTGAGGAACAGCTGCTTGCTGGTAGAAGTTTATGATAATAAACTAAACTGGGTGAGCATTTCCTAAGAAGAAATATTTAATTATCCTGCTCACCATTATGAGGAACTTCTGCCACTCTTCAGGTTATTATACAGTAAATAACCATTTTTCTAAAGGACAGAGCTGTTTTAATTATATGACAATGAATGCATAATTATTGTTTGTTAGGAATGAATCACAAGACAACAGACTTGATATTGCTGCTCTGGTTAGTGCATCTTAATTACTTTTTCATTTATTTTGCATATAAAAGCTATTTGCTAATTGTCTTTGCTGTAAATATGCAAAATATAATTAGTCATTCATAATTCTTTATGTGTTATCTAACTGTACATTTGTTTCTGAGGAACATATATTAAAGTGTGAATATTTAATGGGCTTTTTTGTGTTCATGAATTTTTTTTTTTACAAAGTTTTAAGTAAATATTAGGCACATAACAGTTTTAACCCTACTCTTAGGAAAACTTGCTGTGAACAACACAAGACTGAAAAATGCAGACTTATGGAGCAAATGCCAAACTATGTGGAATTTTTTAAATCTTCCAAGTGAAGACACTGGTGACATGAAGCACCTTACTATGCTTTTAAATTGACCTTTTAGATGCTCTCCCCGCTACTCAGACAGGTCTGTATTACCAACTTCAATTTAAGTTTTTACGTATTTGTGTGGATACTCAGCAGAAA
>PVKU01002339.1:0-17500 GCA_004027475.1 Anoura caudifer | reverse complement strand
GTTCAATGCAAGACATTAGTTATGGGCCCAACAGCACAGTTCAAAACATGTGTAGCTGATGTATGTTTCCCCCCAAAAATACAAGTATTTGCCTGTTCATTGTCATCTACACAAAGAACTGAGTCTTAAAATCCTTTACTCAACTAAATTCTTAATAAGTAAACTGAGACTAACCCTCTAATACCAGATTTGTTAAACAACATGATTTAGGTCCTTGCTATTCATGCACCTTGTACAATTAAAATGACTGGTAAAGCTAGAATCATGAAAGAGTCATTTTATGTAGCTGCTAAATTCCTCTCAAATCTCCTTGCAACTTAACGAGTAAAGAAAGCTCAATGTGTAATGCCGGCTAATGTGGTTTATGGTAGAAAATAGTATCAACCTATCTTTGTAGCTTATCTAAGCCAGGATAATACTTTTAGCCTTTATAGTACATCCAACTCCATTTTTTCAACTCTTGACTATGTATTTCCTGAAATCCTTTTCCAAAGAGTTAAATTGGATGTGAAATCTGTACTAGGCTATGGAGCGGTCTTTGTTCTAAGTCTCGCCAGCAAAGCCTCGCCTCTGTATCACTTTCATTGCGTTCTGATTGAGCTTGACAGTGTGACAGGAAAGCAAAGGGAGGCAATTCCACACTGAATGAGAGTCTTTTTCAGCCACACAGCAGCCTCCTCCTCAGCCCCTAAGAAAAAGAGGTAGCAGATGCCGATAGCAAGGCATCCCTCGCGAAGTCCTAACTTTGATGCAGGCAGAAGAAGAAAAACATGTAAAAGATTGTCTCAGTGCAGGCAAACCTTGAATGGAACACAAAGGAAGCAAAATGGAAAAAAAAAACCCACAAAAACGTGGCGCAGAAAATGGCTGGGAGAGTTATGTCGCTACAGCACATTTAAGGGATGATTTTGCTCTGAAAAGAGGTTAGGATCTTCAAACTGCTGTGCCAAGATGCTGCAGTTGGAACAGTTACATTAGATGGGCCCTGAGCACAACGTGATTAACGGTGCTGTGACTGCTTGGAGGATGCTCCTGGGAACTCGTAATGCTCTCTTCCTTGGGTGGAAAGGAAAACTCTGTTAAAAAGTCAACTTTAGTATAGCCATTACCTTTGTACTCTGAGGAATAGATTTTTTTTCTGATTGAAAAAAGAAATATATTAGTTATTATAATTTTTTACTTCAATATGTTCTATAATTAAATGGGTTGGAGCATCCCTTACTTTCTACTGTTTTATACTATCTCAGGATCAGCAGCTGCCCTCTTCAAAGTGTGGCTTCCAAGGGTATGTTGATCTCTGAATGGGAACTATGTTTAGTGGCATAAAAAAATTATTGTAAAATATAAACACTTAGAAAGCTTATGCTAGTTTATCTTACTTATTAAGAAATTGATTTAAAATATTAATACATATGCAATCTGCCTTAATCCTTGTGGCAAGATCATGAATCAAAGTAGACCAGGTCTATCCAGTGGGACTTGGGTATCATGAATACCCATATAATGCTGAGCCCATTGCTAAGATAAAGGCTGGGAAACACGAATGATCATCTCATACCCCCATACGAGCCTGGGGTTAGAATACCAGGTCCTGAGAGTCTGTAGAAATAACTCACTCATTTGATGGGAGGAGGCATGGAAGACACAGAGGAAAACCAGAGTGTCATGGTACTCCAGCCTGTATTTGTTTTCATTTATTTTCAGAGACGAAAAAAATAAAGTCAATATGATGTAAAGATTGCTATACTCTATTATGTAAAATAGTGGGGAGCATTTAAAAGAATTTCTTTCTTGATAATCCTTAGTGGCCTATGTGCTTGGTAAAGCTCTGTGAATTCAAACGTCTGTGACATGACAAACATCCCCTAAGGAGTCGTTATTGGCCGTCGTGATATCTATATGCTGGTAGCATAGCGGGAAAAATAGTACAAGCATTAGTCCTTGTTACAGGCTAAACCTAGCTGAGGCCCTGGTTTATTGTACCAAACATTATTATTATTGTTATTATTATTGTTGTTATTATTTTAGATACAGATATCATAGAGAATTTTTTAAAATAGGCTTTTTTTTTTTCAAAGAACAGTTTTAGGTTCACAGCAAAACTGAGCAGAAAGTGCAGCAAGTTCTTATATGCCCACTGCCACCATACACGCATGATCTCCACCACCGTCAACATCCTTCACCAGAGGAATGTTTAAAGTACAAACCTCGTAGCATTTTTTTCCTTTGGAAATTTTATGACCACTTGTTTCTCTGATATATGATAATGCTGCTTTGTCTCAGGTCGGTGTGTTTCAACTGCACACTTATGCTAAATTAAAGGTTAGTCAGAGTCTGTGAAAATAAAGCCTGGACCAGAAACGTAGTTGAAGAAAGACAAGTGGAGCAGCATTAATGCTATATGCACATTTTGCTGGGATTATGGTTGAAAATGCACTAAAGATAAAGGATGCTGAAAACCTGAGAATAACCTGAAGCTCTAGAACTCGAACTTTAACTTACAAATGGTTATCTATCTATACTAAAATAAAGCATGTGTATATTCCATTGATAGTTGTATGTTGAATATATATAATATTGATATGCATGGATAAGTAATTCACACGTGGTTCTATTTGGTAGGTTAACATGTAGGTATATATGAGTTCTCATATACTTAAAATGTTAGGAAAGTAGCAGCGACTTAAATGATCTCTCTCATACTCACACACTCACATTCAGATAATCAATGTCCTCTGTCTACACTTAACATGATTTGATTTCATTTAAAGATAGCTAAGGAGATAAAACAGGCACTATGAACAAGTTAAATCAACCACCTAATACTGCGCATGAAACATGAAATAGAAAGAAAGCATCTGCCGTTAGCAAATTGCTTTGACGTGACTAAATACCTGGCTCTCTGTATCAGCACCACGGTGGGTCTGAGTCCCAGGTGAAGCTGCTGAGCCGGACGTGCTGAATGGCAATAGGATGAGCACACATTTACTCCCACAGCTCACTTCTTGGTGATGGAGTCAGGAGAGCTTGGGGGCTGTGGACATGGTATGGAGATGGAAGAGCATAGGAGGACACGATCCGTGGTCCATCTGGAAGACCTTTGTTTCCTTTCTGAATAAATGAAACAGAGCACATTTCCCCAGTACATTAGGTTGTTGACTTACCTTAAAAGCTGCTGGAAACACAGAAGTGGTTAGGGAATGGTAAGGATTCAGATCTTATCCCAAGGGTGGCCTTGGTCACTGGGACCATCTGACATGGATCTGATGGACTCAGAAAAACTCACATACAGACTCCCTCACTGTCTGCATGAGAAAATCCCAGGATTTACCCAGGATATGGATGGAAGAACACACTTTTGCTTTCCCATCCTCAGTAATCAAAACATGTGGAGGAGATACTATTTTTATCATTCTCAACTCAGAGATGAGAAAACAGAGGCAGAGAAAGTTCTGACAACTTGCCCAAGGTCTCTCAGTGCCTTGGTAGATGGCAGAGCAGGGATAATTGTGCAGGGAGTCTGGCTCCTATACCCACCTCTTTTCCACTACACCACAGCTGCCATGAGGATTCCTAACACAGGAACTTCTGGTTAAAAAAGACAAGAAAATCCCTGGCTGGTGGATAGCCTGGTTGGAGCATCATCTGGATACATCAAGGTTGTGGGTTCTATCCACTGCCAGGGCACATACAAGAATCAACTACTGAGACTTCCAGCCAAGATGGAGGCATAAGTAGACACACTGTGCCTTCTTGCACAACCAAAATAAGGACAACAAAATTTAGAAACAAAAAACACCCAGAACTGAAAGAAAATTTAACTGTTCGGAAGTCCCACAACCAAGGAGTTAAAATAGACACATTCGTCCAGACTAGTAAGAGGGGAGGAGTCAGGTAGCCGGTGGAGAGGGGTCATTCGTGGCAGGAATAAGTGGTGGCTGGTGGACTCAGGCATGCAGGCGGCAGCTGGCAGACCCAGTTAGGCATGCAGGGTGGCTGGCTGACCAGGAGGTCACACAGTCGCACATAGATAAACTAGGCAAAACTGGGGAGCGAGACAGACTGTGCAACCCAGGGCCCCAGTGCAGGGAAATAAACCCTCAAACAATGATTGAAAACACCAGTGGGAGTTGAGGCAGCAGGAGAGACTCTCAATCTCACAGGACAGTTCATTGGAGAGACCCACAGGGTCCTAGAATTTACATAAACCCACTCACCTGGGAATCAGCACCAGACAGGCCCAATTTGCTTGTGGGAAGTGGTGGAAGGGACTGAAATCTGAGACAGAGCAGAGCAAGCACCATTGTTCTCTCTCTGACCCTGCTCCCTCACATAGCATCACAACCCAGTGACGTGGTTGCTCTGCCCTGGTTAACACTAAGGCTCCACCCCTCACTAAGTAACAGGTGTTACAAGACCAAAAAAAAAAAAAAAATGGCCCAAAAGGAAGAACAGATCAAAGCCCCAGAGCAAATACATCTAAGCGATGAAGAGATAGCCAGCCTATCAGATGCATAGTTCAAAGCCCTGGTGATCAGGATGCCCACAGAATTGGTTGATTTGGGTTACAAGTTAGATGAACAAATGAAGGCTACAATAAGTGAAATGAAGAAAAATGCACAGGGAACCAATAGAGATGGGAGGAGAACTGGGACTCAAATCAATGGAGTGGACCAGAAGGAAGAAAGAAACAAACAGAAATCAAGGAAGAAACAAGAATTCAAAAAAATGAGGAGAGGCTTAGGAACCTCCAGGACATCTTTAAACATCCCAACATCCAAATTATAGGGGTACTGGAAGGAGAAGAGGAAGAGCAACAAGTGGAAAACTTATTTGAACAAATAATAAAGGAGAACTTCCCCAATCTGGCAAAGGAAATAGACTTCCAGAAAGTCCAGGAAGCTCAGAGTCCCAAAGAAGGTGGACCCAAGGAGGAACACACCAAGGCACATCATAATTACATTAGCCAAGATTAAAATGAAGGAGAGAAATCTAGAAGCAGCAAGGGATAAGGGGACAGTCCCCTACCAAAGAGTTCCCATCAGACTGTCAGCTGATTTCTCAAAAGAGACCTTCCAGGGAAGAAGGAGCTGGAAAGAAGTATTCCAAGTCATGAAAGTCAAGGACCTACATCCAAGATTGCTCTATCCAGCAAAGCTTTCATTTAGAATGGAAGGGAAGATAAAGCGCTTCTCAGACAAGGTCAAGTTAAAGGAGTTCATCATCACCAAGCCCTTATTATATGAAATGTTAAAGGGACTTATCTAAGAAAAAGAAGATAAAAAATATGAACTGTAAAATGACAGCGAACTCACAGTTATTAACAACACACCTAAAACAAAAGCAAAAGCAAACTAAACAAACACTAGAACAGGAACAGAACCACAGAAATGGAGATCACATGGAGGATTAGCAACAGGGGAGTGGGAGGGAGAGAGAGGGGGAAAGGTACAGAGAATAAGTAGCATAGAGGGTGGGTAGAAAATAGACAGGGGGAAGGCAAGAAGAGTGTGGGAAATGTAGAAGCTAAAGAACTTATGACACATGGACAAGAACTAGAAGGAGGGAAATGTGGGTGGGAGGGGGTGTGCAGAGTGGATGGAAATGAAGGGGGGAAAATGGCACAACTGTAATAGCATAATAAATAAAATATATTAAAAAAGAATCAACTACTGAATGCATAATTACGGAGAACAACAATTTAATGTCTCTCTTCCTCTCTCTCGCTAAAAACTCAACTAAAAAAGACAAAAAAGAGTGACATGATGGGAAAAAATAATAATCATGATATGTGCATTTTGAAAACCAGCTAGATTTATGAGGGAACTGATCATGATGTCCAGGTACTGAAGATGAAGAGTTCCAGGTGTGATCACTACCAGGAAAGGAGACTTCTTTAAATTATTGGGAAGGGGAAGGGAAGAGGGTGCAGCTGGAGCCGTGGGCATTTGACTGGCTGAACACTACAAAGGAGTGGCTAGGAGCCAGGAGTGCTCCTGAGCATCATCTTCTTTAGAGCCTTGGTAACACTGAGAGGTAGAAGATAAAGCCCCATTAAAAAAAATTAATAGACTTTGTTTATTAGAGAAGTTTTATGTTTACAGAAAAATGGTTCAGACAGTCTCACAGTTCCTACACAACAACCCTTTCCCCCAGTTTCCCTTATCGTTAATGTCTTGCATCAGCATGGTGTAGTTGTTACAATTGGTGAGCCCATATTGACACACTATTGTTACTGAAAGCCATAGTTTGCATTAGGGTTCAGTCTTTGTGTCTTACAGTTCTGCAAGTCTTAACAAATGCATAATGTCATGTCTCTACCATTGCAATACCATACAAAGTAGTTTACTGCCCTAAAAATCCCCTGCATTTCGTTTATTCATCCTTGTCTTTATACCCTCTGTCAACTGATTGTTTTTACTATTCCTATAATTTTACCTTTTCAGGAATGTCATTTAGTCAGAACCACACTGTATGTCACCTTTTCAGAATGGTTTCTTTAACTCAGCAGTGTGCATCTCAGGTTCCTCTGTGGTTTTTCAAAGCTTGATGGCTCAATTGTTTTTATCATGGACTAACATCCCGTTGCATGGTATTTGATACTTTGTTTATCCATTCACCTGTTGAAGGGCATCTTGGATGTAAAGCCTCATTTTTGAATGCGGAAATGGAGACTCAGAGAGGTTATCATGTGTCTACATTCCTGAAGCTAGAAAGTGGTAGAGCCAGACCTTCCGGTGCAAGGTGAGGTCGTTCCTCCTACATGTCAGGATTAGGAAATACGGTGGGAGTCAGGCAACAGTGTAAATTGAGGCACTTGATTAGTCAAACCGGATGTCTCACTTTTCTTCTCAGGCTGTGCAACTATATATTCAGTGTGCAGAATGTACGCTCTGGAAGAGCTAGCCCCAGCAGAGTTGTGTCTCCCTCAAAGCGAGAGCTTTGCGTACACCAGCGAAATTGCTTTAGGGAGAACAAATACTCTACACAAGTTCCTAGGCTGACAAAGTGCAATATCTTGGTAGCACTGGCCAGTAGACTACCACCCAGGATGGCAATGTTTTCAGGAGCCTTACAAAGGGTTTTTGTTTGACTACACAAATTACCACACTCAATTCTACTACAGGGCTTTTATTCCTCTCATTTAAGGGCTTTGAATTCCAGTTAAGGATCTGACCAGGTGGAGAAGGAAGCATCTATGCTGTATTGTGCATAAGGCACTGACAGCCAAGTGAGAAGTGAGAGATGGGGTAAAAGAAGGTGACCGGGACAGCAGGGTGGGGCCGGATGCTAAGTGGGAGTCGCCATTCCCTGAACTGAGTCCGCCGTTTCCTTCTTTGCAGCAGGAACTGCACTCGTGTACGTACTAATGGGCTCACTTGTGGATGCAGGGTGATGGCTAATTGGGAACCTTGGAGCCCAGCTCCTTCCTCTCCTTTTCTCTTAGGAGTGTGTGCCCCATGCAGAACTCTTCCGTCCTTCCTTCTGGACTCTGTGATAGGAGGCCTGTCCCCTGGGGAAGGTCTTTGGCCATCCAGAGGGCACTGTGACTGTGGGTGGGGGGCTGGTAGGGTAGAGGTCTACTTGTCCCTGTGTTCTGTAGTAGTAAGTATGGTCTGCAGAAACACCCATATTCTTGAAAATCATGTTTGCCAGTGATAGAAGGTGACATTTTGTCTTCATGTGCTTTACTATTTTATTTCTTTTTAGTTGGTTCAGAATTAGTGAAGATGAGAGAAATGATATTTTTAGGTGCTCATCAAACTCAATTCATAGGAAATTAGAGACCACCTTTATCCCTTTGTAAATTTCCTTATTTATGGCTTTCCCCCACCCAGGGATTCCTTGAACTTTAACAGCAAGAGATGGGGTAAGGAGACAGAGAGTGACAGACAAGCTTTGAAGTCAGTCATCAACAATAATCATAACTACTATTGCTTCATCAAATCCTTATGAAAATAATACCTTATATTGTTATACCCATGGTGCAGATGAAAAGCAGAGGGACTTGCCCAAGGTCACTGAACTATTAAGCAGCACAGTTAGGTTGATTCTGGTTGATTTCAAACCTCTGCTTTTCTACTGTGTTTCTCCAAGAGTTTCAATGCCTTCCTTCTTGATGTTCCTTTCATCTCCCCTTCTTTCCATTCCTGCTGCTCCTTTCCCTGCCTCTGGCTCATATCCGGCCCATGACCACAGGCCCCCTCAACTTCTCGCCTTCCACTGAATCCATTCTGCACTTGACTACAAGGATATCCTTCCTAAAACTTGATTTAGTACATGCCTTCCCCAGACTAAGATCATTCTCATTTGTTCCATCACCTCCTAAAAGATGACTGTCCCTTGAAGAAACAGAATACTCATCAACAGCTCCAATTCAGAGCCCAAATCTGACCTGGTGTGAACTGTTTACATTGAAGTCTACACGTAAGCCATCTCGCCCTTCTTTGGGTGACAGCACTCATCTTTCTCCCTCCTGGTGACAGTTATCACAATCCATTCAATTACCCCTTTGTGTAATGTGGAACCATAACCACCCCCCCCGTGGGAGCACTACAACCCCCACAATGTCCACTTGTCCTTGGACTTCTCCATAAACTGAAGGACGATCACAAGTATCCCCTGAGACCAGCAGACGGCAGGGAGGATAGAAATTGCCCCATAGACATCTGTTAAATGGATTAAATGAGTTCCCTTTTGCATTTCTTACAGTTTTAGGCATGATTGTTTCAACTTAATGTGGGCTCCTTAAGTACTTTTGGATAAATGAAAGAATACTTACTTAATTACTTTAAATAGATAAAATATTGATCATGCTTCTTCCCTAAATACTTCACCCAAGCCATGAAAATATGATTTAAAATATTATAACTTTTTTGGGGGGAGCAAGTGGCTGCGAGGGTTGTGTTGGGTCCTTTGCTTTCAGCATAGCTCTGTATGTACTTGCTGTGGGTTCTGAGGCAAATTAAACTGTGTGTGGCTTGTTTCCTCTTTGGAACAATAACAGCAGGAGTGTGTGTGTGTGTGTGTGTGTGTGTGTGTAGATAGAATTAAATTAAACTGCTTAGAATAATGCCTAGCTCAAAACAGGTACTCAATAAATATTAGTTATTATTATTATGGATAGAACAATCATCATGAATGATATGCACACTTAAATGCACACATTTGTAAAACTGCAGGAATCAGAAATGGTCGTTCTTACATTCATGTCCTATAAGCCGTCACCCTTTCAGATCCCTTTATCTTCTTCTCCACCTCAACCATTATCTTCAGTCTTCAGAGGTTCTTGGAGACTTGCTCAAGTGATGATCTGGTGTGAATGTTTTGGGTTTGGGAACTAGTTTTCTTTAGGCAGAACCACCTGCAAGTGATTTTTGAGGCTCATGCTAAGCAGATAAGGGTTCGCTGGATTAGCAGTGGGAACAGCAATGACAGTACGAGATGGAAATTAGGAGGGCAGTTGGCAGCCCCTGGAATTTAGAAGTGGAAGAATACAGTGCAATGGTTGAAAAAATATTTTCTCTAGGAGAAAAAAAAAATAAGCAATTCGGAAGATTGATTCTGATATTATCCTTCCATTTCCTAAAAGATTTTTTCAAAGAAAACCTTTGTTGATTAACTTCTAGGCATTCATTGGTCACCCTTAAGATGTATCCATACCTGCTGTTTTTAGGCGAATTGTACTGTGGCAATACAGAGCAAAGAGCCTTAAAATGTGTATCTTCTTTAACCCACACTTTCACATCTAAGAATTCTTTCTGAAAATATATTTGGATAAATGGGCAAAACTCAATGTTGAAGGAAGTTTACCACAATAAATCACACCACAGCTAATCTAATAGCAAATCATATGAAAAAAATATCCAGTAATAGAGGGTTGGCTCAATAAATCTTGGGCCATCTATCAATTGAATGCTGTAGCCACCTAAAGAAATAATGGAAATATATGTTTATTGACATAGGGAGACACTTATGCTGTACTACAAAGGAATAAAACTATGTAAATTTGATCCTCCTGCAGACATATGTATTGTATCTGTGGATATGATCGTCTGGAAGAGCATTTGCCAAAATGTTAATAATTATTAACTCTGGATGTATTCAGATAAATTTAAGAAACAATTGTATTTAAATTTTTTTCCTCCAGACTATTACATGCATGATTAAGGTAAACACCAAAAGCCACAAATGTGAGCTTGTGGAGGCAGAAGGTCCTGGCTCCCATGAGAAGCTGACACAGGGCTGAAGCAGCAGCAACCTAGAGGTGAACCTCGTCTGAGACAGTTCCCCTTTGCAAAGAGGAATTTGGCTTTCTTTCTAAAACCATGCTTCACGTGCCATCCTCTTCATCAGACTGATCAGGATGCAGCCATTTAAAATACCTTTAACAAATACACAGGAAAGGTAGTCAGACTAACATCTTCACCCCTTTTTCCCACTGGACAGTCAGCTTCCATGAGGACTCTTATTTGCTAGCTTGCAACCAGTGCAGGTACTTACGGAGGGGTCAGCCCTCAGTGGATGCCTCATGGCTATTCAACCAATGCTCTCTGATCATTCAACTGAACTAGGTCCATGATCATTGGATTTACAGGTCTAACTTATGGAGACACAATTTTATGGTCTATTCATAGTTAGGAGAATAAATCTTGCTTATGTTTGGTAAGTCATTTCAGTTATCTGTTGCAGAAGAAATTTATTCCTTGTGACAATATAAAGTAATTTGAGAATTGCGTTCTTGGTGATTATCATTACCCAGTTTTTGTTTTGCAAATCTTTCCCTTTTTCCTCTGTTAAAAAGTTCAGTGTATGTTTCTAAAAAATGATGAACACTAAACTAGTTCTAATTCCCTGAACTATGAATCGGTATGACCAGTTGCCCTCTGGAGATCCCCATATGAATATATCTCATAGCCGACTCAGAGCCCAAACTGCACTCACCATATGTCTTGTGAATCAAGCTCAGCCTCAATTTCTCACCATAGGAATGGTGCACTATCTCTTCAGTTCCTTGGTCCACAAATGAAGAATTATTCCCGGTCCCTCAGGCTTCACCCATTGCATTCCTCCATTGCATAAATCTCAAGTCTCATTAATTCTACCTCCTAAATAACTCAATTGTATCCCCTTTCCTCGATTTCCACTGCAATTCTTTGACTCAACAAATACTAATGAAGCACCTACTACGTTCTAGGCATTGTGCTAGGCACTGTGCCTAGCGCAGTTAGTTAGAGTGGCGAACAAAATAGGCAAAGTCTGCTGTCATGGAGCTTATATCTAGTGGGAGAGACAGATGATAAGCAAGGCTACCTTACCTAACAATTTCAGGGACTGATAAGGGCAAAGGAGATAAAGCAGAGCATTATGGAAAGGGAGTGGGTTAGGATGGTACAGCCTGGCCTCTGTGAGGTGGACATGTGTGCAGGAACATTTGTGGGATGTGAAGGGTGGAGCCATCTGAAAAGATCCAGGGGAAGAGGCACTCTGGCAGAAGAAAAAGACAATGCAGGAATTTTGGGTGGGAAAGGTTTACTGCGTCCTCCAAGGCTGGAGTGTCCGGAGAGGAGTGAGTGGGAAGGGAGGGCTGAGGCTGGAAAGCAAGGCAGGGGCCAGGTGTGCCAGAGGAGGATTACCACGTGCTTCCAAGGAGCTGGGATTTTTAAGTATGATGGGAAGCCCTTGTGGAATCTTAAGGAAAAGAGTGACATCATTTGATTATTTTTGAAAGACCACCCTAACTGCAGTGTGAAGGTTTTTGGAAGGCAAGAGAGAAACCAGACCAATTAGGAAGCTGTGGAAATGCAGGCAAGAGGTGAGCGTGCTGGTAGCTGTGGATGTAGCGAGCAGTGGCCAGATTCAGGTGCATTTTGAAGGTAAAAGCAGAAGGAATCACGGATGGGTAAAGAAATGGTAGTGAGGGGAAGAGAGCTCTGAGGTATTTGAGCTGAGCCAGATGACTCAATATAATTTATTAAATGATTTATCTTGTGCAATCAGGAGAAAATAATCTTCTTCATGTATTTTGTTTCCTTGTAAATTTGGATCTATTTCTGGGGTTCCTGTTCTATTTCTTTGATTTATGTGTCCCTGGATCAGTATCACACTCTTTTTACTTCTAATTAAAATTAATTTAAATGATTAACATTATCAATTAATATGTTATAAATAAAATTATTACTGTATAATAAAGTTAATCTTATAATCACTATTTTTCAGCTCCGTTTTTGTTATTCTTACATGCTAAATCTACAAATAATTTTAGAATCACATACCAAGTTTCTAAAAAAAAAAAAAACTGCTAGGAATCTGATTGTTTTTGCATTGTATTTATAGCTTAGTTCAGTTTGTAATAACATTTTAACATAGTTTTTCTTTCCACATTTACTATGTTCTTCTGTAAAGTTTTATAATTCCCTTAATATATTAGACATTTCTTGTCATTTTTTCTTTTGTGAATGGGAAATTACTTTATCTGTCATACTTTCTAACTAGTTATTGCAGGCAAGTGAGAAAGTTATTACTTTTGCATATTCATATTTTAACCAGATAATCTACTAAAATCTCTCATGTTTCTTACAGTTTTTCAGTTGATTCATTTGGGTTTTTCAAGACTATAATCTTTATAATTTGCAAATGACAATACTTCTGTCTCTTCCTACCCGATTTTTCTGCTTCTTATCTCATTTCCTCATCTAATTATGTTGGTGAGCACCTCAAGAACAGTCATTAAATAATTGTGCTGCTAACAAGGACCCTTGTCTCATTCCTCATTTTACTGAGGCTACTCCTAGGTTTTCACCAGCAAGTGTTACGCTGGCTGTTAGTTTGTCGCGTACGAAATATATATAACTTTTAAAATATATGGCTTCAAAGTTGTGTTCTATTACCACAATATTAAAATCTTTTAAAAAGTCATTTCTTGAGGGGGGAGGAAAGGATGGCAAATATTGAAATAATCACGTGGTTCTAATTCTCTTACCTACTTATAAGATAAAGTTGTCTCTTAATAGATTTTTATTATTGAACTATCTTCAGACGTCTGGAATTAACCCCCCTTGATTATGGTATGTTCTTGCTTTATTTTACTATTCATATAGTACAATATGCTAATATTTTATTTGGTATTTTGCATCTTACTCAAAAATGAGATTAGTCCATAGTTTTTCTGTTCTATGTCATTTTTTTGCAATCCTTTGGGCTCATTTTCACGCTGGCTTTGTGAAAATCCTTTCCTTAAACTTTGATACAATGAAATAACAGTGGAAGGAAAGCCAAGGGGCCCCCGCCTCAGAGTAGTACTTCCTTGACCGTGTCATAGCAGTGATGTAGGAATTCTATCACTTTCTTAAAAAACAAAATCTGAGGTTTTATAGATTTATATATTTTTAGGAAATGATTCATGTGACTCAAGTTTTCAAAGTTGTCACCACAGAATTGTAAGCATTGTTTAATATTCTACATAAAATTACTTTCTTTTCTTTAGATTTTTTAGGTGTTCATCCCGTTTACATTTATCGTTATAGCATATACGTTTGGCCTCATGTCAGTCTCCAGATGATACATTTTATGAGTTTTGTGCTTGTTTCTCTGTCTTCTTTGTCACTGTCTTTTGTAACAGTAGAGATTGTTTATCTAGAAGCCTAAACCTTGGCAATGCCGAAACATCAGAACTGTTCTAGAAGTCTGTACTGTCATTGGTGGTAGTCAGAGCCAAACAGCAGGTACCAGACAGGGAGGTTGTGGTGGATGACAAACAGTTTCTAGGAGTTGTTTCATTATGAAACATGTTGTAAGAGGTTTCATAAATTTCATGAGAAAAATAATAATTGGCTACTAAGGAGGAAATTCTCTATGTACATACTGAGAGAGAAATCTGAGAAGGGAAATTAGTAGATACCTCTTTCCAAGAGAGCTTGTTACTTCATCCATTTTCTTTTCTGGTTTGCAAAAGTTGTTACAACATAGCCTGATAACTGGTGATTTCGCCATTATGTGAAGATCAATCAGGATTTCTTAGCAAATGTAATTTTCATATATTTATATTCTTGCCTGATGCTCCTTCCTCTGTCCCTGAGTTTTTAAGGAAATGGGTGTGTATTTTAAAAAGTAAGTAAAAGGTATTCATTGTGCTTATATTGTTAAACACTTAGGACTTTACATATTGCTAACTTTTCTGCTCTCAAGTAAGCCTAGACATTTCAAACTGATGCAAAATCATTACAGAATATTCAATATTCAATTGTTTGGCAGAATATATTTACATTATAACAAAAAGATATTTAAAACATTATTTTTAAAGATCATTTACTTCTTGTCAAGTTTTTTTTATTTTACACAGCATATTTATATACTAAAACATCTTATTTAGTTCTTTTGGAATTTAAGTACGTAAAATGTCAACTGTTATTAATCTGGAATAAGTTAAGTCTTGGATATTCTGGATAAAGTATCTTCTACAGTAAATAATCTGTGTTTCTCCACATACCAGCTGTATGGGCATTAGATTATTAAAGATATGTATTTTTTTATTCTTTTGAACTCTATAACTTTAAATAGCATATGTAAGTCTATATTTCTCAATTATCAATTTCAAAAAATTATTATTTCTATTAACTTCTGGTTGAAGATGAAGAAATTTCCTCAAGTTACATCTCTTAGCTTCTCTTTCTTTGTAGCCTATTTTATTAATAGCCGTGGAATGCTGAGTCCATTATATCATTAAAAAATATTGTTTAGCTTTTATTTCAAGGTTTTTAGGATTTAGTTTATGTTTTATAGGTATAATAAGCAGTACTGTTTAGACTTAGTTCAATGTTTAAATTCATTTAATATTAACCTGGAGTCCTTATATACCCAAGCTTCCTTATCTCTGAGTCATTTATTTTTGCTTATGTTTCAGTTGGCTAGATTATATTATCAAATAGATTTTTCAGGAAGAAATTGTGGATAGTATCTCTTTAGTCTTTACATATATATCTTTGATAACATCACTTGTGGAATCCATGTTCCCTTAAATTATGTCTAAGTGTGGAGCATTTATTTTATCAAATTCCCTCCTGCTTCTAAGTTGCTCTTTCCAAGTTGCCTTTTCATTGTGTATCTTTAGTAGTCCCTCTCTCACCTCTCTTGTCTTCCTGTTTCTCCCTTCCCGCCCTCCCTCCCTTTCTCCTTTCCTTCCTTTTCCTCCCCTCATCCTCCCTTCCTTCCTTTTCTTCTTTTAATAAAAATATCTGTCCAAATAAGCTTCATTTGCCACATATAATACTCGTATATAAATACTTGTACATAAAAGGCTTGGGAGGCTGCAATTATCCTCCCAGTCCTTGCTTGCCTCCTCGCTTATTCTCTCCACACCTGCTGGCCTCCACACAGGCCTCTGCTGAATCACAGGGGACAAGCAGTTTCATCCCTTGTAAGGAAGGGCATTTCTTTTCTCTTTGTTACTCTCCATTAAGGCTTTCAATAGCACCACTTTCTGGAATCCAAGCCACTGCAGTGTTGCAGCTCTTTGAATCATAAGCATTCAGATTTTCTCCCAAAGTGCATGTACAGTACTATGTTAGGGTGTGTTTCTAGCATCTGTGCCAGAAACAAGCACAGCTCATGATCCAGGCCCTGGTGAACTCCCGTCACCCGCCCACCCCAACACCTCTCATGTGGTGAGCCTCCTTGTAGGGGTCTCTCTGTCCTTGCAACATGGCCTCAGTCAGACACTCTGGTTTATCAGGTATGTCATTAATACCTTTGAACTTCTGCAGAGGTTGGAAAGGTTAGTCAGAATCTTAGTCTTTTTTTCCTATGGGACTGCTGCTGATGCGACATAAAATCAGGCTAGCCAGCTTCCTTTGGTAGCATAGATGACCCAAATTTTTATAATGCTGAAAGGCCAATAACATCTAACCCCACCTATTACCTCTGTGCTCAAGGTCCTTGTGTGCTTCCTGATCATATCTGGCATGCCCAAAGTTGCACATTCCAGCACAGTGGGGGATGAAACTGACTTCGCTCCTGCACCTAGCCCTGCAGGTTTGAGCAGCCAGAGGCAATGGCCACATCCTGCTGTGGTCCCACAGCCAGCCTAGTGGGTGGTATATTTTCTCAGCACCTTCTTCAAATAGATTAATGTTGGCCTGCTGATACCTATCATTTTAGCTCCCTTTCTCCTTTCAGGGTCTAGAAAGCCAGGCTCATTCATGCAATAAAGTGAACATACAATGTTCATTAAACTTATAGAACTGCCGGACGAGAGGATGGAACTATTCCACCTCGTGCCACCCGTGCACAGACTGCATTTTTGCAGCTTGTATGTGACACCAAAAGTGGCACCTCCCCAAGTGGGAGCAAGCGTCAGGGATCTGGATTCTGGCTGTACAAGTTCATCTTTGCTCTGCAGGCATCAACTCCCCTGCCCTTAAAAAATGGATTTAAAATGTATTTTCTGAAGTTAATTCATGTACAAGAAAGTTCTGGAAAGGCTGCCTGGGCCTGTGGGGCAAGTTAAGCATTAGCATCTCTCCTTGAGGCTTCATTTCAACACTCCACAGGTCTGTTTGCAACCTGTAGTTTGAATCTGATTAGTTGCATAATAACTCTTTACATTTTTATACAGTGTGGCACCTTTCTCTGGATGAGCTTAAAGTATGTTACAGCCATTATCCTATTAGTCCTCACCCTAGGAAGTGTTGGGGGTGGCATGGAATATGTTATTATCTTTCTTTTCTAGAAGGAACGTGATGGCACAAGGAAGTCAAGGAATTTGAGCAAGAGTACACATGAAGCTGGGTGGGTCTGGGAGCAGAAACAGGTTTCAAGAACAGGCTTTTGTTTCTCTGGCGTAAATCTCTCAGCTTCCCTCTGTTGGAGAGAACTGAGTGGGCTTAAGGTGATACTGAAGGCTCGATCCTGTGTTGAAAAGAATGAGTTAAATATATGCTGAAAGGAGGGAACAGATGAGTTAAATTGAATTATCTAGGATGTTAGGAGCTGCTCCATAAACCCCTTTAAACAATATGCGTATGCATTTCATGCCTGCTCACCTTCAGGGCGCAGTGCTGCCAGACGCTGTCGGAGAAACTCAGGAAGTGCCCCATTTGCCACAGAGCAGGTATTAAATACATATCTGTTGAAGGGAAGAAGGAAGGGAAGTGGGAAGAAAGAAAGGAAGACAAGATGTTCCCATTTTCAAGGAGCTTGCAACTGGGGTGCGAGAAACATACATAACAATTATGTGCTGAACTAGGGAATACTGTTCATGGTGCAACAGGAGCGTAGAGAAAGAAAGAAGAAACCACAGCGGCCTGGAGTGATGCTGAATTCTGCTTGCAGTAGGTGGAACCTGAATTAGCTTTGGAGAAAGGGGCGCGGACTCTGGGGAGGCGCAGAGGCGGAGCGAAGTGCAAAGGCCTGACAAGCTGGTGAGAGAGGATGTAGGATGGATTTTTTTTTTTTTTAAAGAAAGAAGTGAGTTTTGTGAGATTGTAAGAGGGTTTTTTTTTTT
>PVKU01002338.1:0-233556 GCA_004027475.1 Anoura caudifer | reverse complement strand
GTATGGTACCCTGACTTAGGGCAGAGGGAGATAGGAAGCACTGTGGGTGTCTGGGTATCCTAAAGGACTTTGATATATTAATGGAGACATTAGGTTGCTACTTTGACTCTGTATAACATTAATAAACATTTCCGTTCCTTTTCACAAATCTCTGGCTTTGAGAGACATCTTTCCATAAGGCGGCGGACAATAACGGACCTTTTCTGTTGCTCAGTAACAGTTTTGGGGGCTCGTCCGGGATCTTAATTGCCCGTGGAAGACTGACCCCTCAGGTTCGAGAAAGTGAGACTTTGGAAGTGTTTTGCCAGTCTCAAGAACCCACTGGTTTGCTCTGTAACAGGGTGGGCCCCAGGTCACTCACACATATCAGAGTGTGTGCACATTGTTCCATGGAATGCCAGGTTGCAGGATGGCACATGCAGTCCCCCGTGTGCGTAATATCACAGGGTGTGTGTTCGTGTGTGTGCGTGCATGTGTGTGTGTGTGTGATATGTGCAAAGGCGGGGGGAGCGGAGGAGAGAGGGAGGTGGGGCCGTGGGGCGTGAGCAGAGACTGACAGCTCCTGCAACCCCTCCCTCCTCGGTGATGCTGGTTCCCCCACCCACGCCCCTCATTTGTGCCTTGTTGCCGCCCACCCTGCGGAGCCCCTCCAGGTCACCAGCCCAGCCTTGGCAGCGTCTACTCCCCACCCAGACCTGCCCACCCTCCTTACAGGAGGTCGATACTGAGGGGGGCTGCTGGGGGTTGGGAGGGAGCCCAGGAACGGCACAGTCCCCAGGGGCATTGGAAGTCAGCATTTTTATGAATCATAATTGCACTTGCTTTGGTTTTTTTCCCCCCTCTGACTCTATACAAGATATCTGTATAACAATATATATATTCCATTTTTTAAACAACTTTTTCAAGGAAATCCAGTGCTATTCATAAGTTGATACTGCTAGTAACATTTGGTTCTCAGTCTTCCAATGTTGTCTTAACAACACTCTGCACTGGTTTCGGTGCACAGCGCGGTCAGACAGTCACGCACTTGACTGCGGGGTCCCCTGGCGTCTGCAGCGCCCACCGGCACCGCCCAGTCACTGCAATGTCATGGGCTGTATTCCCTGTGCTGCACTCTGCGTCCCTGGGGCTGTTCTGTCTGCCCTTTGCACCTCTTACATATATGTTCTGTTTCATACATGTCAGATTTCTGGCAGGATGGCCATCGAACCACCACCAACGGCTCCCACAGGGATGAGGCCAGGGGTGGGGGCAGGGCCATGTGGGATGATCCTGCTCTTCCCCTTGTGTCCTACCATTATGCTGTGAAATGTTTTAATTTGAGTGAATTTTTAAAAGTATCGTTATTAATGTTATTATTAATATAGCAATAGTTTACGAAATACTGAGTGAAGAACTTCCCGGGCGACTGCGCAGCCACCGAGAGGGTGAAGGGACATGGCTAACTGGCCCATTCACAAGAGGGTGTGCCACAATTAGTTGTGACTCCAGTGGGTCCCCTGTGACTGTCCCTTCCTGTCCACTCTTTGCCTCTTGTGTCTGTCCCCTTTCTGCGTTGTTATGGTCAAGATGCCTCAGATGCCTGGGCTGAGGTCTGAAATTCCTCATGCTTGGCCGGTCCACCTCCCTAGCCTTTCCTGCCCTCGGCGCAGTGGTGCCTGAATGGCCAGGAGAAGCCCACCATCCATGTTGCTCTTGCCCTGACTTTCTGGGACCCCCATGCCCTGTCTGCGGTCTTTGCTGCTGGGTGATGGGCTATCACCCATTGTACAACGGAAGCTTCAAACGTGGGTTCCCTAATGCAAAGAGACCTTGATTCAGGGCATTGGAAGAAAATACAGGAGAGTTTAGTTGGGTGGAAATTCCCAAATACACAATGAACCAGGCCAGGCTGGCCCCATAAGCGAAGACACGCACCCGTGGAAGGGAACCGTGGAGCCATGGGTTGGGACTGGCTCGGAGATGAGGCTGGGGCCACCCTGGTGGTTTCCTGAGCCTGGGCAGGCCCTGCCCACCATAGGAGGGACTGGACCCCTTGCCTGACCTCACAGGCAGGCTGCGGGGGCTTGAGCCGGCTTTCACAGGGTGTACTCACATCTGTCACATTCACCACCCCAATCTGCGGCCTGAATAGGTCAATCTTGAAAGTCTTTTCCCAATAGGCAACAAGCTGTGGCAACAAAAAATAAAATTAGACCGTGGGTAAAGGGCATTCCCTGCTAAAATCACTGTTTGTGGTGAACCCACCTGCCATCCCATCTCAGAAACTAGGTCACCCCTGGTTAGCGGGCTCCCAAACAGCTGTGGGCACTTAGGAAATTGAAGACTTGCCCCAGCCCTCAAGCCCTTTAAATAAGCATGGAGAGAAAAAAAAAAAAAAAAAAGGATGTTCTAACGCAAACTATGAAAACCTGTAATGCGAAAGCTTCTATGCTGTAAGGGCAAGCATTACGGAGGTGGTCCAAAGTCGGTCCCCGAATTGCTTGGGGCTCCTTTGTAGTTTATGTGCGGTGGCAGAGACACTTCTCTTCACCCCTCTTTCAATGTCCCACTTAAAAGTTTCTTACGTCGTGCCTCCCTGCCTCCGGGGATGGCTGGGCAAACAGCGATGTGTCCTAAGCGTGTAAGAGTAGGGCTTCTTCATCGGCCAGGCATGGGTTCCATGGGGACTAATCTCTGGCTGAGGCGGGACTAAAGAAGTGTTGGCCGGGGGCTGAACAATGGAGGTCTTCAGTGCAGAAAGCCCCCCAAGCACATACGTAGCCTGATGGGGCCTGGGGATAGTCAGGAACCTGGAAATCAGAATAGTCTGAAGATTTCTCCTTTGCCAAAGCAAGGCAAACACATAGAACAGGGCAGGAGAACTGCAGACCATAGGCCAGCCTAGCAGTCCAGACAGACTAGAAACAAATCAGGCAGCAGTCCAGTTTATAACGTGTAGTGCCTTAGAAGGCCGTGACTTTGTTGTGATAGCCCGACATTGACCTCAGATGTCAGGGTGGTCTCTGCCTTCGACACGCTCGTCCTGCATACAGGACTGGGTGTCAAGGGCCCTTGCAGTCACTAAAACCCCTCACTTTTGTCTGTTTAATCATAGTACAGTCAGTTGTGACCTGTGTACCAAATGAGAATTCCTGGAAGAAGCTGGAGTTACCATTTATAACCTCATGATAATTAAACTTGTCCTGATTGCCAGCAGTTAGCTCACGCTCAGGTCTATTGACTGGTAGGCAAGTCTGGCATCGCGCAGGCCTGGGCTGGAACCACTGACTGCTCTAACCTCTCCAGCTGTCATTGCTTTCATCTGCAACACAGGGATCGCCACAGTCCCCACTTCACCGGGCTGTTCACAGGATCAGAAGAGATGACGCAGGCAGAGAACTTGCCACAGTTCCAGGCATCCAGTACAGTCTACTGGGTCCACTCGTGATCGCCACCACCGGGCTTGTGCATCAGACAAATGCCGCTGATTCTCTTTAAGCATAACCAAGGCTCTCTGATCCTCGATCGCTGATGCCAGCGAGAGTCTAAGGCTCTTACACATTCCAGTCCAGTGCTGGACTGCACACTAGGACCTGGGAGGACACGATGAGACAGGCAGGGTCTCTCCCTCCAAGAAGCTGCTGCTTCTCTCCATGAAGTTCTTAACTCTATGCAACATGTTCGTGTCTGGCTTCCATTACTTAGTAACTCAGGTTGCCTCAGAACTACAGCCCCCGCTCAGAAAATGAAAGAGGCTGTCACCAATGGGTGGTGACGGATGAGAGCAGCTACGGGGCTGCTGGCAGCTCACCTGAGGGGGCCCCAGAGAAGGACTTCTGGTCTCCAGTCAGTGAGAACAAGAAGTCTAACCATGTCAGGGGCAGCACCAGGCCCCACGTTCAGTGCTGCCCCTGTGGCCAAGATCTCCCACGCTGGATAGGGCGGCCACCGGGTTTCTCCAAGTGTCCTTCCCAGTTCACATCCTCCTTCGTGCGACAGGATCTCAGACCAGACTCGAACACGAGGCTGCGAAGGTGACCAAAGATGGGGCCCCGGTCTGAGCCACTCACCAGGGGAAAGTCGTCCGGGTCGATCCATACGATGCTCAGGTCAGGGTTGTCGGTGTTGTCCCGGGCAACCTGTTTCAGGATCTCCAGGAACTCGTAGCCATCTGCAGCAGGATCGAGAAGGTTGAGTGACGCCGCGCTTGCCTGGCTTCCAGCGTGGAGAGCCGAGGCTGCGGTCTCGCCACCAGGTTTCTTAAGCCATAGGGTACGTACCCTCAATTATAGGATTACTCTATAAAATGAGTCAGATGAGAACTCCAGCCACAAAGCAGCTTACTCAAAGACAATACAATTTTTGAGTAAATAGATAAGTTCACAGGGAAGTAGCTGATTCCTAAGGCAAGGCCAAGCTCTGATGGCTAACCTGCACATGACAGGTGACCCCCCGGAGTCAGAAAGTTCAGGCACAGAGCGGAGGAACCCGTGACTGGTCCTCAGAACCAAGTGCTCGGTGCCCTGTCTCGGCACCAATACTCTGCTGTCCCTCAGCGTTCCCCATAGCGCTTGTTCTAGGGGCCGGGGGCGTTTGCTCTGGACCACTAGTTTTCTGCCTCCCAGAATTCCTAAAGCCTTCACACTAAGTGAGCTTTCTGATTTACAGTTGGTTTCATAGTTTTGAGATAGTAAATAGGGTGTCCCTCCCTCCCTCCTTCCGTGTGTGCTCTGCCCTCACCCTATTCTGTCAGCAGCATTCATTGCCCCCAGGGGAGGGATGATTCATGAGAAAAGTAGAGACAAGCCTTGTGAGTTTCAAGAACAACTTATCTTTCTTTTCTTTTCTTTTCTTTTCTTTTCTTTTCTTTTCTTTTCTTTTCTTTTCTCTTCTTTCTTTCTTTCTTTCTTTCCTTCATTTTCTTTCTTTCTTTCTTTTTTTTTTTTGGCTTTGGCTCTAAAAGCTTAAATCTTGAAGGACCAGGAACAACATGAAATTTATGCCATAAACAAACATTCTTCCCAAATGTTTAGCAAGAGAAAGCGTACACTAAACCCTCAGCAAAACCCCCTCCTTGACTCCCAACTAGAAACAGAGTTTAGATTCAGGAAAGTCCCCGAGAATAAACTCAGTGCCTGTGTGTCTGTCTGTACACGTCTGTGTGCACGAACGCAGGCCCATGCAATCTCAGGTATCCACATACGGCAATGCTAGCATGTCAGGGAATCCTAGAATATAGGACACCCATGCTTTGTTCTAGAATGAAACTAAGGAGAGTAGAAAGACCCAGAAGCTCTTGGAGAACCTCCATGCGGAAGCACCAGGACAGAGAAGCCAGGAGGCCCCACTGTCTTCTCTGTGCTCATGAGGATCCCAGACGATGCTGACAGGCCACACAGATCCAGGGACAGGATGGAGAGAACCACAGGTGGCTTGGGAACAAAGCTAGAGGCCAGACCGAATGACAGACTTCTCTGCAGATGCCACTGTGAATTGGTGATGACGACAGTGACTGACCAGATGTATACTTGACCTGTCTATGCCGGGGAAAGAGCGAGACCCTGGACCCCTAAGGAGGGTAGGCCAGGTGGGGGCATGGTTAATTGTCAGACCCAGTTTTTGTCACCCTGTGGTGTCATTTAGGTTCAGCCCTAGATATAAAGTTATGGTTCTTGCAGAGCTAAATCTGCGGCCTGAAATGCAGACCTTCTGTACAAGCCACTCACCAGCTGCCTAGGAATTCAGTGTGGCCGCTGCCCTTTCTTTGTAAAGGTTTTCTTCTTTTGTGTGTGGGGGGCCCAGCCAGTCTGAGCCCCTCTCTGCAGCCTCTGTTTAACAAGCCTCTCCTCTCTCCAGGCCCCCCAGCCTTTGTTTGGCTAGTCCAGGCCTCCTGGTAAAGGCTTTTCTCAGCACTTCCTCATTTTCTAATACATTCCAGGCAAAATGCGCACTGTTCTTAGCAGCTCCGCACTGAGTGGGTGTCATTACTTCAAGGCTATTAATTCATCAGAGTCAGACTGGGCCCTCTTAGGCCTTGTTACCTGGAAAGCAGAGCCCCTGCTGGTAGAGAAGAGGATCGTTAGAGCTTGCAGCCCCTTCCTGCAGAGAGGAGGGTGTCCTGGGTGTCCTTTCTGTCTATGGCAGAGACGTAAGGTCCCCAGGGCCATGTCCTTTAGAGTTGATTACCACTCTGGGGACTGGGGTGGAGGTGGGGCCGGGGGTTCTCCCTCCTGTGGCCTGCAGGTGTGGCTGAGAAGGTCAAGAGAGTGCCACTGGCTGCCACCATCTAGACACGATGGGACCCCCCCCTTCTGGGCGCGTTGCTGTGTCACAGGTCAGGGAACATGGAGCCCCCTGGGTGACCTGTGGGTTTATGCATCAGAATACACGGGCCACAAGGGGGATTCCTCCAAAACAGTCCCTGTGACTACTCTCACCAGCCGAGAAGAAAGGGATGATGACAAAGGGGGTGACTTTGGCGGTAGTCTGGAGGATGAGAATCAAATTTAAAAGTGACCGTGACAGATCAGAAATTCACAAAGAGGAGGAAATTCAACAACGCAGACCCACATTGCAGTGGAAGGCACACCTGAGGTGCCAAAGGCCCCCGGGAAGGGCAGGGAGGAGCGGGGGAGGCACAGGTGTCGCCAAGGATGAGCTCACGATCAGAGCTAACGCTGAGCACCTGCGGGACCGCGCCACAGCTTTCTGTCGGGAAAATCCCAGAATGCTGGCATTAATCATTTTTTAAAATGCTACATACAAGAACCTTTCCTATTCTGCATTCTAGAGCAGGTTTGGAGATTTCAAACAAGATTGAAGGAATAAAAATTGATTTCCGCAAGAAAAATCAAGTGGATTGGAGTTTTTACATAAATAAGAGAACGCCAAGGTGGGACTTACTGCCTATTTTTAAGAATGCAAATGGTTTGGGGTCCACAGAGGAGCATGGAAATCTCGAAAAAACAAACAAACAAAAAATCATGGGAAGAGTAAATTAACAGATGAGGTTGACATTACAGGCAGAGAGGTCTCATCCAGAGCCAAGGGCAACGCTTTGACCTTCAGAACGATGAGTTCTATGATGAGCATAACCCCTCCGCATCCGCAGAAACGTTCGTGGACAGAACGGAGCCTGTGCTTCCGGGGGGAGCCCAGCACGAGGCTCAGACACTCAGATGATCAGGGTGAATGGCCTTGGTCAGCACACTGGTCCCGCCATTGAGAGTGTGACGTTGGGCAAATCATCTCATCTGCACGATGCGGGTGATGATGATAACAGCACCTAATGATGGTTTCGAGTTACATGCGTCAGTGTCTCTAAGGCACTGAGACGGTGCCTGGCACACAGTTAGTTTTAGCCATGATTTTAAAATGATCTGGCCATTCACCTGTTCATTCAATGAGTTCATGTTAGTGCACAAGGGGCGGGTCACACACGCTCGTGGCCCATACAGGAGAGAAGAAGACACGCCACGGAAGTCACACCCCGAGGGAACGACAGGGGCTGCTCCTTCTGCCCTCCGTCCCTGACTCTGTGACTAGAGGCTCCTGTGGTGGCTGCACAAGCCGGCATGTCTCCGAGACCGGGCCTCGAGTGGGTTAGAACAAGGGCTAATTTGTTTGCTTTAAAGTTGTTAAGCTGTCCAATCTGTTATTTTAGGAGTATTTACTGAGCCCTTACTGGGTCCTTCTGCATTTAATCTTCACATTCAGTCCTGATGGTGGTTAGGAGGACTTTATTATTTCCATCTTGAAGAGGATGAAATGGAGAGGACAGGGAGAGTGTGTGACTTGCCCAGTGTCACGTGCCAGCGGGCGGCAGAGGCAGGGTTCTGACGCAGGTCCGTGGTCTGCACGTCGTCTAGAGCTCTTTCGACCATCCGCTTCCCCCGGGGGTCCGGGCACTCCTCCCAAAGCCCTGCCCTCTTCCTTCCTCCAGCTGGCGCTTGAGCGGCGTGAGAAGGTAAAAGTGTCCGACCAGGGGGCTGGGGGCAGGGTCGAGGGCTGGGCCCCGAGGAGACAGCTAGGGTTGCACCATGGGCTGGTGGGGGCTCCGCCTCCCCCTGGAGCAGCCGGCCTGTCCCTTCCCCTCCTCCTGACCTGTGGCTGAGTCCCATGCTCACACAGCCACAGCCTGTTTGGCCGGTCCACTCAGCAATGTCCTTGAGTGAGCCCGGAGACTCAGAGATGGACCTAAATAAAGAAGAGGGGGCTGTGACTCCTTCCTGCCACACGGCCTGTGCCCTGAGGTCCCACGACCCGGGCAGAGGGCTCCTGTTGACCCAGGTTTCCCACGGCAAGTTCAAGGCCTCTGGGAATCACATCTCCGTGGGAGGGGAACCCGGGGATTGCGCCTTCCTCCTTCCCAGGCGGTGAGGGGCTGGTGGGAACGAGACTGCACCAGGCCCCGGGGACCATGTCAGGAGCCAGGGCTCCATTTGGCAGAGACACGGATGTCTGAGACCCAGCGATGGCCCAGGAGGAATGCCCGCCCTGCACTTGTCCTTGTGACCCTGTCCTCGGGCAGCTGGCCCTTTGTGTTCACCACAAAGGACCCTCCCTGGTGCCAAATCACGTGGTTATGGGACTCGGGGTCTCACTCCTGGAGAGACGCCTAGACTCAGGGAGCCAGGCTGTCAGGGTGGGGCCCACAGTTGCTCCTGTGGCAGGTAACACAGGTAAGTAGGTGGGGGTGGGCTTCACACAGCTTGGAGATTGTGTCTGCTGTTTGGTGACCTTGCCCAGGGACCTTAACCTCTCTGGGACTTCTGTTTCCTCTCTGAATGGAGAATATAGCTGCCCCCTTACCTGGGGGCTCCTTGGTAACAACGGTGCTATTCCCATGTGGGGCACTTGCAGATTAGACTGTAGAGGTTTTCTGTCTTCTTTCTTTCCTTCTCTGCTCCATCAACCTTACATTCATTTTTAGGTTTTCTTTTTCACTACTTGTATCCTTCATCGATGGGAAGAATTCATTTTGTCATCAGGGAGGTATATTCTGAGCATACTCAAAATATCCTGCCCAGGACCAGGTGCTGGGACACAACGGTGGATCAGGGCAGGTGACTGTCCTCAGGCCAGAGCCCACTCAGTGAGTGTGGGATTCTCAAACAGCAGCATCGTGACCCCTGAACCTGGGTGATTTGAAGAGCCTCAGAAGGATGTAGTTGGGAGGTCCCCTGACACAGCGGAGTGACCCAGTGCCCTGGTGGAAATGGGGGATGTTGTGTGGGCTCTACAGTCTCAAGATGGCACTTAAGACATCTGGACACCCTCAGCTCCCTACCACAGCCCTCCTCTCGGCTGTCGGTCGTGGTCCGTGGGCCCTGGGATTGGTGAAACGGTGAAATGTAAGGTTTCTGTGATGGAGAGGAGCCTAAGGTGGTGGTTAACAGAGCCCAGTCTCGGGGCTGGACTACCCAGGTTTGAATCACAGCTCCACCCGTTTTTAGCCACGTGACCTGGGGAGGTTATCTGACTCCTGTCTGTGCCGGAGGAAGGTGACCACACCTACCACAAGGGGTCCTTGGGCACATTACAGGTGCCAACCTTTGCTAAGCACTTGGAACGCCATTTAGCACTGACCATAAACCAAAGGTTAGCTTTGATAAACCACATTTAAATTTGGGAGCTCAAATAAGGGGTCAGCATTCCTGTTTGAGATGATTGGTCTCCAAACCACTTGACAAACACCCAAGGCGGTTGACGCTCAGTTGGAACAGGGCTCGGAGACGACCATCAGAGCCTGTCGCCGGTTGTGTTACCGGTTGTCCCGCCAGCACCGACAGCAGCCTGTCCTGCCTTCCAGCTTGTTAGCACGAACATTCCCGGCCCCTGGGAGGGTGTCCATCCAGCACGCGCTCATGTAGAAACGCCACTTTTCAAGCCTTTCAAGTGTTATGAAGATGTCAGCCTGATGCAGACTCCGCTGGGGGTGGGAGAGGAGGGACGTCCATTTGTAAGCCCATCAGACAGCAGCTCAGGCGGCACTCTGGGGACCGCAGCTGGGAGGAGGCTCTGGAGGAGGAAGCTGGGCAGCAGGCAGGACCCTGGGGCAAGAGCCCAGAGCTTCATTCACTCTCCCTGCCAGGCCGGTCCTTGGCAGGCAGAGGCAGAGCAGGGGAGCTCGCTGCAGGAGGGCCGGTCACCCCAGGGCCTGCAGGGCAGACCTGTCGGCAGGCCTTGAACACAGCCCTCTGCTGGGAAGGCCGGAACGCCGGGAGAAGGACGAGTGCTTGGAGGACCCAGGTCACTAAGACAACGTTTGTTGTTGCCGCTGTACAAGCACAGATTCCAAGTCTGGGGACATCAGTGGGTGAGGGAGAGAAAGTTGGACTTTTCTTCATAATTAGGCTCTCTTCTCACTTCCCTCTGTCTTTCTTCTGCTTGATCTCTCCCTCCCCCTCCCGAAGCAGGTTGCAGCAGTGTCTAGTCTGAAGCAGGCTGGGGCAGCAGTAGGGGGTGGGGAGGGGCAGGCAGTGTGGTCTGGTGGCCAGGATCCAGAGGAGCCACCGAGAAACCCAAGCTTGAGTGTCTGCTCGGCCTCTAACCATGTGATCTGAACTTCTCTGGGTCTCTCTGATGTTGGGGGCAGGGCTGGGGGTGGTGAAGGACAGCAGAGAGGAAGGCGGGCAGGCTGACTGTCACTTAGATGGCATCAGGGGTATTAACTCCGAGGGGTGGACAAGCCTGTGTCAGGGCCTTGAGGGTATGGGCGTGGCTGGGAAGCTTAATTCCGGTTCCACCACATCCCAACCCGTCTACCGCTCCGGCCTCAGCTTGCTCTGGTGTGAAATGGGAATAAAACTAGCTCCTCCCACGTGAAGTTTGCATGTCAGGTAAGCACACAATAAGTGATCGTCCTCGTCGCCTTTCTCATCATCACGGATAGGTCCCGGAGCGGCTTTAGGGGCCCATGAGATCGTCTCCGTGGGGCTCACGGCACACTTCCTCAAGACTGACCACTCTTTGGGGAGACCCGCGTTGCTACCATTCCAAACCTTTCTTTGGAGAGTGGGCAGGGGTTTGGCTGGAGCAACAGGCCACATGTTCCTTTGAAGCAAGAGCAAAGGTAGAGGGGGACCGGCCGGCTGGGCAGGAGTAAAATGCCCTGTCCGCAGCCAGGCCACCCCACCCCAGGTCACACACCGGTGACCTGTGAGTAATGGCTGACTCGCCGCAGAGTCAAGGGAGCCTGACAGAAAACCCTTTCCCTTTCTCAGCCCTGAGCAGGCCAGGCCCTCCCTCGATGAAAAAAGATGCTTTGAGCCCCTCCCTCCCCCTTCTGCCTCCACTCCCCCAAGCACCTTTCTTCCAGCTTCCCAGTAACAAGCCCTAGCTTGGGAAAAGGCTCGGCTTCAGGCCCAGGGATATTTGTGCAGGGAGGAGGTGGAAATAGTTTCAGGAGCTTGATTCATTAGCGGCAATCTCGGTCAAACAGGTTCCTGCAACTTCTCCGAGGCCTCTTTGTTCCATTGTTCCCAAGAGCCAGACAGGCCTCCCCACAGCCTGGAAGGGGGCTGGTGGGGCGGGAGGAAAGCCCCCTGGAGTCTGGCCAGCAGGCGGTGGCCTCTCTGTTCACACACCAGGGATCCGCTTGTTTGATTGTAGCTTCTCAGCGTGGGGCACCTGGCTACCTCTGCTGTTTTCTCCTCCAGGGCGGAGAGCGGGCCAGAATCTGTGGAAGGAAGCTGGAACCATGCTGGCTCTTTTTTATTTTTATTTTTTTTGTTCTGGACAAGGACTAGATATTTTTGAAGAGTTTTTCCAACTGGAAACTGGGAAACTGGATGGAGAAACTGGAACATCAATGGACATCCAAAAAGTCTAATAAGAATAAGGGGTTGGGAGGAGGAAGCTGTCAGAGAATTTGGAGCACAGATTTATTGGGTTGTGACACTGGGTGGTGGAATATTATTTAACCCTAAAAAGGAATGAAGTACAGATATATGCCACGTGAAGGATGAACCTTGAAAACATGCTGCATGAAAGGTGCTGGGCCCCGAAAGGCCACATACTGCATGATCCCAATTAAATGTCCGGAGCCGTCCGATCCACAGAGACGGAAATTGGCCGAGTGGTTGCCAGGGGCTGGGGGAGGGGCCGAGGAGAGACTGGTGACACCTGTAGAATTTCCTTCCGAGGGACGAAATGTTCTGGAATCGGATGGTGGTGATATTTGCACAGCTCTGTGTAGGCACTAAAACCCGCTGAACCACACACTTTGGAAGGTGACTGTTATGGTTTATGGATTGTACCTCAAGTTTTTAAACTGTAGATAAACACACTCGGAGTTTGGGTCTGTAGGAACCGGTGGCAGCTGACGGTGTGCGGACAACAACAAAGAGCAGTGGTCCCACAGGCATGAGCCGGGCTGGCTCGGTCAGGCATCCGTCTGTCTCATCATCTGCCTGGCGGGTATTTATTGAGCACCTACTGTGTGTCACCGCATGTGCGAGACAATCTGTTCCTCCTTCGGGAAACCCCGCTAACTCCCTGGGCCCTCTCGGGGAGTTTGTCTTCCCTGAGCTTCTGTTTCCTCCTCTGTCCCTAGGAATGTACAAGAGGCCCAGGTCCCCGGCATACACCATAAAACTCCTCAGTCCCTGGAGCCATGGTTCCCAGACCTGATGGCGCCTGAGAACCTGCCTTGGCGCTCCATGAAATTACGGGTTCCTGAAGGTTCCGTGTCAGTCAGCCCAGGGTGGTGTGGGTACCTATCAGGCGTTGGAGCCCCTGCCTGGGCACCTCAGAGCCCAAGGCCCGGCTGCTTCGCCATCAGAACTGAAGTCCCCTGCCTTCCCCAGCTGCATGCTGGATTGTTCCAGGCCTCCCAACACACACCCCTCAGAACCTCCACTTCCCCTCTCCCTTCGGAGACCCTGGGTCTCATAGAGCACGGCCCAGGGTGCTCAGCGTTTTCCCTCCTGCAAAATTGATTTTTCCAGCACTTCCCTCTCCACTGATGTTACAGAGAGTGAAACCAGGAAAAAGCTGTCCAAGCTCCAAAATAAAACAAAGCTATTCATCCATATGTACGGTCATTTTACACTTTAGAAATCAGCTGCTTTTTGGGCCCAGTTCTCATTATGTGGGGAAATATTTTCCATTACGTTTCCTAGGCATGGACAGTATTTGAGAGACCAAAGGGTGCCTGCACTGTCATTTAAGGTAGGACCGTTATCCACACAGGCTACGTATGTAAGCTTTTACTGCGAACAGTTCGCACACGCATGGTCCGAAAAGCTAGGCTGTACCCTTGCTCTCTCAGGGCGGTCCCAGTCTGGGCAGCGGGGCGAGCGAGGCCGTGGGCAGGAAGGAAAGGGGTCTGTGCCGAGCAGGTGACCACCAGGGGGTGCCCCGTGTCTTTCGGTTGCATTGTAGGTGGGAAGTGAGGGAAGAGACAAGGTGAGGGCTGACCAAGATGAGAAGCCAGTTCTTGCTGAAGGTATCAGAGAGCAGATGTGGAGGGTGGGGGTGGGGGGTCCTACCTGGGTCACTCTTCTCTGCAAAGGCCACGATGTGGATCCCGTTCAAGTCATCTTCCTGTGGGAGAAAAGAATCAAAGATTACACTCCCAGGTGGAGAGACAGGCGGGAATGGAAACGAGAGGGGGCGGGTGGCTGAGGGAGAGGGGACACAGAGGCACAGGGGGACATAGAGGCACGGGGGGCACAGGCTCAGGGGGATATTTGGGGGACAGGTGCAGGGACAGAAGCACAGGGGGACAGAGCAGAGTGTACATGGAGGAGGGGAATACTGATGAGCAGCTGGGAGGAGGGCAGCGTTGGATGAATGGGTGTGCGAGGCGGGAAAACACCAGCTGCACACAAGACGTAGCACTGAATGGGCCTCACTCCCGTGGTCTGGCGGGTCCAGGAGGGCAGCAGAAAGAGGCAAAGGGGAAGAACATGAGTCTGGTTCACCGAGAACGCAGAGGGCAACAAGCACTCTGAACGCAGCTCAGTGAGTGTTAGTCTGTGTTTCAAGAAGTCACTGCCAGCGCACATAGTCAGTGGCAGACCAGATTGTGGAAACTTCTGGATGCTGCTGGCAGATCCTGAAGTCGACCCCAAACGGGCAGCAGATAGGAAATCCTTGAGGCAAATTAGAATCTGTATCTGTATTGGTCACACAAGTGTCATGTGCTTCTTCTCTGTTAAGACACCACTTAGTGAAGAACCTGTGTGGTCAGCAAGGGGCACTTTGCCGACTGTCACTTCTGGCGTGTTCATGGGGGGTTCCTTTTGGCTCTGGAACCAGAGCTTGCGGAAGCGACATGGGCCTCTGACACATGCCTGAGTGAGGGAGGCTACAGCAGGGTCTGGAAATGGGGGCTAGGGAAGGTTGAAGGTGTGATGGTGACAAGTGGGTACAGCTGTGGAGGTCAGGATGCGGCAAAGAGTCTAGAGAGAGTATTTCAGATCTATGGGACAAGCCTGTGGCATTCCATGTTCCTATGTCCTGGACAGAACGGACCACAGGGCTCGTGTCTCCTTTGCATGGATTATTTCTGCAGAAGAGCAAGCAAGAGCTTGGAGGCACTTCCTTTATAAGAAATGTGATCCCCCCTGGCTGGTGTGGCTCAGTGGATTGAGTGCCAGCTTCCGAAAACGAAGAGTCTCCAGTTCAATTCCCAGTCAAGGCACATGCCTGGGTTGTGGACCAGGTCCCAAGTTGGGGACATGTGAGAGGCAACCTGATCGATGTATCTCTTACACATCGATGTTTCACTCCCTCTCTCCCTTCCTTCCCCTCTCTCTAAAAGAAAGAAAGAAAGAAAGAAATGTGATCCTTACAATACTTGGACAGAAAGCTGTGTGAGAATGAGACCAGGGGACAACTCTGAGTGAATACTGATTATCACTGACACAGGGAGAGGGGCTCACTGGGCACCCTGGATGTCATCAGAATCATCCCGTGGAAAAAATATCCCAGTCATCTCAGCGCTCCCATGGTCCCGTTTCCATTTCAATTGATTCTAATGCTGGTGCAATCCTATCTAAATGCTAATTCTTTTCCTTTGAGTTCGGAATGGACAAAACCACCGAAAATTCTGAGCGAGAGTAAATGGAAAATATCATTATTAAAAACAAGTGAGTGGGCGCTGCTGTGGTCAGATTCCCCAGGGAATTGAATTTTACAGATCTATATGTGTGCGTGCAGGTTCATTACACAAATCTGACAGCAGCCAGAAGAGGGGGGGGGGTGAGGTCTTGCTGTTTTACATTTGCTGTCATCACCGGGCAGAACACCCTCATCGGTTCTCATTAGGCCACCCAGCATCCCTGGCTGCTGACGCCACGAAGCAGCTTCCCTTCTGCCTGCCCTTCCAGACTGCACTTGGAAATAGGTTTTAGAATTAAGAATCCGTGTTTATTTGCTAAGAGACAGCTCATAACGTGGCTGTCCCTCCGAGGGCCTCGGATCATCCCTGGATGCAGAGCTGCGTGACCACGGGAAAGGGCCCCTGTCCCCATGGGCGCAGAGGGTCAGCATGCAGGCCTGCTCCGAGCCCCTGCACAGAGGCAGGCGGGGGCTCTGTGCCGGGTGTTTTCAGGAATAAACCCACAGAGCAAGACCCCGTGGGCAAGCCTGTAGGTCAGGGTTACTCAGCGAGTATCCCACGTTTGCAGTGAGGAGGAGCCCAGGGCCATCTGCAGGATGGACCGCCCCCCGGGGCTTCCTCCGAACCCCACACTGTTGCCGCCCAGATCACCCACTTGGTCTCCCAATAACATTGTCTTGGAAATGATCTCTTTACTTGCATAAATCTTCCCTTCTTACCCAGACGGCAAGCTCACTGAAGGAAGGGATTATCATATAACGATGATTAAAATGGTTTATTCATACCTGCCATTTGCCTTTGAGTCAGTATTTTGTAAGTACATTATCTCTAAATCTTTAATGAAAGTCTTATTCCTGTTTAAGGCTTAAAAAATTGAAGTGACTCACCTGAAGCCACAGAGCCAGCCTGTGACATCCCTGAGGTTCAAGCCAGCTCTGCCTGGTCCCACCCAAAGCCCACGCTCCTCTGAGCTCACTGGAGGAGCCCAGACTAACCCAGTGTGGCACAGAAATCACCCTGAGCTGAAGGCATTTGAATTTCTAAGATCTCTCATTTGCCTAAATACAGAGCCTCTCAAAAGAACTCAGTTGTCAATAAATCCTTTCCTGGGGCACAACTCGAATCTTCTCTTCGCAAATGCACATTGTCGCAAATAATCATATCTCCCATCTCTTCTCCTAGGACCCATTTCTCTTTCCCAAAAGCCTTTGTTCTCCCAGAAGGGTCCCTCCGTCTCTCCCCACCCCCTATTTAGAAAGCATATAAGCCCCTCCTTGAGTCACATTTTTGTGAACTCCGGTGCATAAATAGGTAATTAAATCCCCCCCCCCTTACACTACTCTGTCTTTTGTCCCTTTAGTTTGCAGGCCTCTCACACTGGACCTAAGAGGGCAGAAGAGCAGGTGTTTGCTCCCTGACATGTCCAACAGCACAGGATGAGCTCCATGAACCTGCCACCCCCTCTGCAGGGTGTGCAGATGTTCCAACCTCGGGCCAGCGGCTCTTACTTCAGCTGAAAAAGGCTGAGTTGGGGCCTTAATAATATATTACGCACCAGGGGAGATCTCCCCCGGCCCCCAAAATGGACGTTTGGGAGTTACTTTGGTGAATATCTGGATTCCCCAGCACTTGGTACGTCCCTCTGTCATAGCAGGGAGCGTACGGGGCTAGTGTCACAGGCTTGGAGACTGTTGCATCGACTCAGCCCTGGACTCCTAAGGACAGGACAGCGACGCTCATTTTTATCATCTCCGTGCTTAGCACAAGACAACAGGTTCTTGCTCATGCCTACTGAGTTGAAAAAGGAGTGTGGGGATAAAAATCTTCCATGCTGGTTGAAGAAAGTTAGAAAATATTAGAGGGAGCAAGGAGAAGTTAATCACCCACCAAGCAGATGGATTGCCACTGTTCAGGTTTTGTGGTTTCCTTCCAATATCTCCCGAAGTTTGCGCTCGTGTTGGATAAAGAGATGCAGAGAAGACAAATGTGGTTAAGAGCAGCGGACCCCCTGGTGTGATGGAGCATCCTGGGGCCCCTCTGGGGGTTTCTGGCCCCCTTGTGGAAACACTTCGTTATTGTAACAGAGAGAGGGTTCTTCTAGAAGGAACTGCTGATTCCCATCGCTGTGGGCTTTGGCCCAGAACTCCGGCTGACCACGTGCCAGGATGGAGGGCCAGTGGGAGGTGGAGTCTCGAAGGGGAAGGACAGGTCAGCCCTGGGTCTGGGCCACCCTGCCCCACTTCGACATTCTTTGACTATTCTAAATAAATAAACAGCTACCCGATTTACACAAGCAGATGTCGCTAGGCACCGATTTCTTTAGTAATGATAAATTATGTGTTTCTATGGTTTTCTGCTTTTAAGTCCTACACAATGGAGGAGAGAAAAAAGTCAATAGTTGCTTTAGCCCCACCTAGTTTTCCTAGCTTCTTACAATATTTTGCAGTGTCTGGGGAAGTGGCTGTTGGAGCTAAAGACTTCTAAGTTCATTAACTGGTCACTTTCCCCCACATCTGTGGTTCAAGTTTCTGTGGCCAAGTGGCCCGTGGGCATGCTCTTTGAGGCAGCGCTCACCTAGGCAGGTGGGGGAGGGGTGCAGGGAGAGGCTCCCTAGGCAGCCTTCTGACGGATGGGCTTCCGCCTCTCCTCTTAGGCTGGGGAGATGATGCTGGAGCACCCGTACTGCCCCACCCCCTCCCGAGGTGGAGGCTGGGATGAGGGGCTGGCTGGGTCTGGCTAGGCTTCTGGGGTCCTAGTCACGTGGGTATGCGGTCATGTGGGAGAGGGGTAAAGCGGTCGAGGGCCTGTTTCTCTGCACAGGTGGCAAATATAAGGCCAGCGGGCCGAATGCGGCCCAGCACCTTGTTTCTACCCAGCAGCAGCGCTGAGCACCTTGCCGCTAGTTAAGGAGTAGTTACATGTATACAGTCCTAAAATTATATTTGGCTCTTCGAAGGCTACCTTGAGGCTCATGTGGCCCTCTGTTAGAATGAATTTGACACCCCTGCAGTCTACCAGGATAAATTTAACACACAGCCCTTCCTAATTAGAAAGCAATTGAATATATAAGAAAATGTAGAAAATGTGAGACATCCTTGTTATTATATTCTACATTGTAGCAAAAGGCTGTGACTTATCTCATTCATTAAGTGAAAAGAAAAGCGGAGGGTGAGTTCAAATGAAGCCAGACAGCGAACTGTCTTTCTGGACGTCCAGGTGTGATGCGGTAAGGGAGTGTTTCTGCGGGTGGTGCGGGGGTTCGGGGGTTCAGGGGTTCTGTGTTTGTGGTCGGGGGAGGGGATGCGGTGGGTGGGGGAGGGCATGGCCACGACACAGCTGTGTCAGCGAGAGAAGGCCTGAGAAGAGAGGGCTCGACAATTCTGTAGTCTCTCCCTTCCAGGAGCCTAGATAATTGAGACATTTATTAGGGGTGAAGGAAATCAGATAAGACCCAGGGATAAAGGCCTAGCAGAACAGGAATGATCGCTCTGCATTTAAAATGGTGCCTCGTGTCATAAGGACCCAGGAAGACCGAGGACCCACGATGCAACGGCAGCGTGTGATCCAGGGCTGGATCCTGCGTCAGAAAAAATTTTTTTCTCTCATGCTATAAAGTACATTAGTCGGACAACTCGTCAGTTTGAATAAGGTCCATAGATAAAATAATTGTATTGATTTCCTGATTTTGATAGGTGTACTGTGGTTACGGGAGAGAAAATCCTGTTTTTGAAAACATCTGAAGTACACAGAGGTAAAGGGGAATTGTGTCTGCTACGTACTCTCCAACAGTTCAGAAAAGAAATCTATCATCTATTTATCTGTCTATCCATCAAAAGACAAAGCAAAGGTGACAACATGTTAACACCTGGGGAATCTGGGTAAAAAGATCGTGGAATTCTTTGCACTATTTTTTATAAGTCTGAAATTATTTTAAGTAAAAATATTTTGCAAGGGATATTATTTTTAAAGCGCTGTTATACCATTTAGATGCAATAACAAAACATTTTAAACGTTACATTTTTGAAAGTACGAAACGTCGGGAGAGCGTGTTTCTGCTGCGTGATGGTGCTTACGCAGTCCACTTCTGCGCCCTGGCTCATTTACCCCCCATGTCTTACGCAATGTTTGTTCTGTGTTCAAACATCCAAATACGTTACATGCCAGTCAGACAGAAGGTGCCAAGTTACTCCGTGGGTCCCTTCACCTGCCACTTTAAAGTCTGATTAAAGAATAAATACATACATACATGCATACATACATGCTTCCACGTTAGCCCCTTTCCCCTCCCACCCACAGCACAATGGTGCCTTGTGGGGACGTGGCCCACCCTAGGGGGGCACACTGGAGAGAGCAGGAGATTTGGCTCCCGATGATCTAAATCTAAGTCCTAGTGCTTATTAGTTATGTATTCTTGACTAACTCACTTAATCCATATGATCACTTTCCTTATGTAAAATGGGGTGAAATAATTCCTGTTTTCCATCACATTCTAGCATTGCTGAAGGGTACACGACATGCTTTGGGAAGCGCTCTGCAGACTTTGGTTGTTGCTGCCTGCAGAATTTTGGGTAAAGCTAAGGTGGGTGGGAGGTTGTGCCTCCAGGGCTCTTTTCCTCATGCTCTTTGACCCGCCCGACATGTTGTCTATGACCTTGACCTAGAGGATATTCTGGCTCAGGGTTTTCTGGCACCTTGAGCTGGTATTTATAAAAACAGCTACCATTCACTTATCAGGCACCTACGATGCTCTGGGCTCTCCCCACCATCCACCTTTAGCCCTGATTTTAGATGCAGAAACTAAAGCTCAGACAGATCACATGGCTTGATGGAGGATGCAAAGCTACTAGGTGTCAGATTCTGGACTTGAACCCAAGTCTCTATGACTTCACAGCCTAAGCTTCTTCCACTAGTTCCCCGAGCCCCCGGTGGCCAGTAGTCACCATGGAAAATGAAGTCACAGGTAGAGTAATCTTGCCTAGTGGGTAACACTAGAGACGCATAAATTGGATCCACAAAAACTGGGTTTTACTTGAGCGTGCTGTCGTTCACATTTCAAATACTCTACCATCTAGACGTCCACCCCAGCCAAGTGAAACGTGGTTTGAGTTTGGAGATCAAAGGGGCATCCTACCAGTCCCTATAAGGCAGATGGAGTTTGCCACTTTCTTACCCATGTTTCAAACATATCTTCTGGGCGTAGGCGACGTAGGGTGGGTCTGAAAAAAGAAAAAAGATGAGCTTCCTCGAGTAGAGGTCACCACAGCGGACAGGGAGCCACTGCAGCGTGCCCTGCTGCGTCACGCAGAGAGCTGGGCCGAAGGCTCTCAGCCTTTTCATGCCCTGGTTTGACCCAAGGATTCCACAGCCCATTATAAACAATGGGTCAGAGGGTGCAGGGGCAGCTCATTCCCAGGGCAAGAAGCCATCTCCCTCCTCCCAGAGAGCCCAGAGGAGACCCGGAATAAGGAGACCTGGGAGAGAAAACAGGAAGTCTTGGTTTTGTTTTATCATCAGGGTCGTCCATCAGAGGCCCTTTAAGGGATGTTTGGAAGAGCAGGTGGGCTCTACATCCTGCCCATGGTTTCATTTCTTTCTAAATGTTGGCAAACGGTGCTAGACATGTTCACATCTGCTCCTCCAAGCACCGCCTTGCTGTAGAGACCAGGACTGACTGGCTGATGGAATAACCGTGCTTCAGGTCCAGCGAACATACATGTTGGAGAGGGAGGGGGCAAGGCGGTGAACTCAGCTCCGTGTTCCGTGTTCCACATTGTGGCCCCCGCAAGAGCAGGGCTCAGCGAAATACAGCTGGCGGGCCACACCCAGCCAGTGCCTCCCGTGTTCATAAATAAACTTCTTACGGAGACACAGCCACACTCAGTTGTTTGGGCACTGTGTACAGCTGCTTTCACACAAGAGCAGCGGACCTGAGTGCTGCCGCAGAGCCCATCTGGCCCGCAGAGCCTGAAATATTTATTATCTGGCCCTTTATAGAAAAAGTTTACTCATCCATGCTGAAGCTGAGCCGTGTCAAACATTCCTCTCCCAGAAATTGTGTGTATAGAATGTTCACCTGAGGGTTAAGTAGCTGGACTATTCTCAGTCCAATTCCTTAATGTGTAAAATGGGATAATGACAATTACCTGGTTATGTTAGATAAAATAGCTCCCATAAGCACCTACCATGGCACTTGGCATACAAGAGGCTGTTCTTAAATCACTATTGCTAAAATCTGGCTTTAAGGGGATTTGCTGACTGAGGGGAGGTGGTCTAACCCTGTCTGCAAGTGTAGAACCATATTTAGAAAATGTAGCTAGTGCAGCTCAGTGGATTGAGCACGAGCTGCAGACCAAAGTATTGCTGGTTCGATTCCCAGTCAGGGCACTTGCCTGGGTTGCCGGCCAGGTCCTCAGTGGGGGCCATGTGAGAGGCAACCACACACTGATGTTTCTCTCCCTCTCTTCCCCTCCCTCTAAAAATAAAATAAATAAGATCTTTTTAAAAAATTAAAAAAAGGAAATGTAGCAACATCCCTACCACTGATCCATGACCAGGAAGGCCATTCCACTGAGTTCAATTCTTCTAGGGTGCTAACTCCAGCGTGTTGCTCTTGGGGTCTGAGATGTTAGGACTGAGGGGTGCTTCTCCATTTCCCAGACTCTGCGCCCCCCCCATCCCCTGCACACCATCTTGGGTACCTTTGGTGCTCCTTCACAAACTCCACGAGCTCTTCTTCTGTGTAAGGTTTGTCGGGGATGGCGACGGGCTCATCCATAAATGGCTCGTAGAAGTCAACCTCATTCATCTTCAAGGACAATTTCTTCGCCACCTGTAGCGGTTAGAAATGGGACAATAGGTTCCCGGAATGCTAGTCTAGAGTAGCAATGGGTGGTCCCTCTCTAAGGTGCATGTGTGTCCCCTGCAAAGACTTGAGAGTGTATGTACAGTTTTCACTTCAATGTCACAGTGACAAGAGCTCATCACCTGTGGCCTGGCTGGGCCAATCAAAGGACAGATAGTGAAGAAGAAACTCCTCTGGCCAAGGAGGTCCAAGCAGGGGCCAGGGCAGATGGAATGAAAAGCAGGGAATCTAATCCTACAATCTCCACCATGCCACCATATTTGCCAGGCTGGGGGAGGAAGCAAAGGCCAATCCAGGTGCTCCATGTCCTAGGATGCATGGATTAATTGAATCAGTTTTGATAGAACAGGTAATTGATGGGAACTATTTAAAGCATATAGGTACTCAAAACCAGAGGCCAACTCATTAATCCTGGATCAGCTCATGAACTCTACTTGTCATTTAAAAGGTTGAAGCCTGGCCCTTGAGCTGCCTCTCAGTTCTGGGCTGGCGTGATGGTTCCTCAGGCTCAGGGAACTGCCCCCAGCCATCCTGGTTTGTCCAGAGTGGAGGGTTTTCCCTGGATTCAGATTCTCAGTGCTGGAACCGGGTAGGACCCAGCAGGTGAGGCCATGCTGTTCTCCCCTGTACCAGACCAAAAGCTCAGGGAGCCCGAAGTGGCCCGGAGGGCATCTCCTCTCTTGATTCAAGTGGCCCCACTGTCTTGTCCGGGCAGAATGGCTGCTGTGTTCGCCCGCAGACCTGCTGAACTCGGAACTCTTGCTGTGAAATGACTTGAGAGGCCTGGAATGTGCCACGCTCCGGAGAAAACCAAATGCCATTCTTTTCTAGTTCAGAGCTGTGGCCCCAGAAAGCCAGGGATGAACAGTGGTTCCCTTGAAACCGAAGAGGAGCGGCCTGGGTGCGGATGCCCTTCGGGGAACACCAACAGCTCAGGGCCCGGGGCAGCCGGGACTAATTGCGCAGGGGTGGGGGGGACTGGATGCTGCCTGAGCTGCTACACAAGGAGGCCCATTCTGAGGAAACACTGGCATCCCCATGGATTCTGTCATTGATTGCTATTAATTCAGGCCACTGTATTCCAAAAGACATTTCTTACAGTATTCAACAAAAGAAACTAGCGTTTGACTCAGAGGGAGAGGAAGCCGGCCATGCTAAGAGCGACAGTCGGTCAAAGGAGATTTTATGGTCGTGCCATTTCATTTTAAGGGACAGGGAGATATGGGTTTTTTCCTTACATTTTTCCTCCCCCACGGGGCGGGGGGTGGTATGGGTGTTGAGTGGGGGCAGGAGGGGCAGGGCAATAGCACCTGTGCACCCAGTGTCCGGGTTCCCCCCCAGTTCTTCGCAAAGCTGGGCGCATCCTTGAAGGGGCTTGAAAATGACCCTAGATTCTGGTGCTGTGAGTTCACTTACTGCTTATTTTAAAACCTAGGACACCGCTTACATGAAGTGGTCCGTGATCACACGAACAAAAACATAATAACAGTGAGCAGGGAGCGTGCTTGCTCTGTGCCGGGCGCTGTTACCAAGTGCTTGAGGTTGGCTCCTTTCTGAATCCTTGCTTGCTTTGACCGTAGCTGGTAAAAGCTACTATTGTACTTATTTTACAAATGGTGAGCCCGAGGCACAATCTGAGTAGGCAGTTTGTCAAGATCGTCTACCCACAGGGGACAGGGCCGGGGTTCAAACCCGATTTGCCTGGACACCAACTTTCCTGTCGTTAGAAAGTCACTTCCTCCTTGACACTGCAGCCAACGATGTCTGTCCCCGTAGCTGTCCCACCGGTGCTGCCCCCGGTCAGTGCGATGTCTCCTGTTCCTCCCCCATCACCTCTCCCCCTCACAGTCTGCTAGGGTTCAGCTCCCTGCAGGTGAGAAGGCGCTCACCAGAAGCTGGGGGTGCCCACGTGTGTGAGTGTGCGTGTGTGTGCTATGCATGTGTTGCAGGGGGTCTCTGGTCCTCGGAGGTCAGTGTCCAGAATGCCATGGGAAGCCCGTGAATGTAAGGGGGGACTGTGACTTCTTTAGTCTAATTCTGGGGACTGCTGAGCGAACTTTCCCAGAGGCCTGTGCACTCCATCCCCACTGCCATCATGGGGTGCCCTCGTCTTGTGTCTCAGAGAATCCCTTTTCTCATTCTTTTATTTGTATTTTGGGTGGAAAGGACTGAAGGAGATTTGATTGATTGAGGCATTGATTCATTCATCTGTTCAATAAATATTTAATGGGGCTGACTGCATCCCAGGCACTCTTCTGGGACCAGACCTGGCTCATGGGCGGGAACAATGGTATGAGAATGGATTTTACTACTGAAAGCCTAAGAGGTCCATATAATGAGTTCTTTTGTGCCTTTTAAAAAACTCGTTGGAATACATTTTGCCAAAGGCGAGAAAACTACAAAGCACAACGGCCAGTTTTTGACGTTTGCAAGTGCATGAATTTTGATACAGATGTTTTTCTAACACATTAGCAAGCCATTTCAGTTGCTGCAAATGAGACCAATTCAGTGAATTGAGGCCTTTTCAATATCTGTCTCCTCTGTCAACTCTGTTTGGATAATCATGGCTTCTTTTTGTCCTAATGCGGTTCAAAAAATAATTTTGCTTCTCACTGTCCACCCCAAGAATGGAACAGGTCCCATGGGGATAATTAGAACTGACATATTTCAGGCCATGAGATGCAGCAGAGTGGACGCATCCTTAGTCCTCTGACCCTGTCTTGCTCCTCTGGGGGCTTGATGTCGGAACAGGATCCATAGATTGGTTCTGGTCCCAAACCAGTGTGCCTAGTAAATTCCCCTCATTTTCAAAATATGCTTTATAAACAACCTGTAAGGTTAAACTGCACGCCATCCTGAGTGACGTGGTGGGTGCGACCATGCCTTCCGGGCCCCACCGCTCCGCTGGGCACCCTCACTCACACCCCTAATTGATGGGCACCAGCTCTTATGTCCCAAATGGCAGCGAGTCCTTTCAGTGGGATAGCTCTGCCCTCTGTGTTCCGCACAGAGGCAGGGACCGTGCGTCTTTCTCTTTTTGAATGGTAGGAAGTCCCATAAGGCTACATGCGTGGTGGTGCTTATGACTCAGTGTCTTACACAGCTTTTAGTAAAGAGCCCTCTGAGTTTTTAATTATAGCCTGCCTCACCTTCTTCATGGGCCACAGACATGAAGCCATATGGTTGGGCTGGGAGGCACATCTGAGAACGGACCCCACCCTGAACTCGGCCTTGCACCACCCTTCTAAGAACTGAGACTGTTGCTTGGCCAAGCTTGTCTGCCTAAGTCCCTCTTTCCTGGGGTGAGTTCCTACCCAGCACTGGTCACTCCTGACCAATCGGAACGAGCCGTCAGTGATGGACTCAGTTTTAGCTTTTCTGTCCCTCCCCTTCTCTACTAATATCCCCTCGCAAGCTCCATCCTCCGGGGCCTGAAGGACTGGCTTTATTAGCAAGTACTCACAGCTAGCTAACAGTTGCTGCAGGCTCACTGTGTGCCATGTAAAATGTACATGGGTTCTTTCTACTTGGGTCTCTACTTTCTACTTGGGTTTCTATTTTCTACTTGGGTTTTTTCTCCCAAGTAGAGTCGTGCAGGACACTGACTTTGGAGTTGGGCTGACCCGGGATTACCTTAGGCTTCACTGCTCACTAAATGACCATGAGCAAATCGCAATCTTGCGGTGCCTCAGTTTCTCTCTGTAGACTGTAAATCCAACCCCCCGTCTTACAGGGGTGTTGAGAAGATGAAATGAGAAAACCTACATGAAGCTCTTAGCACAAAGCCTGGCATATATGCATAAAAACTACTTAATGAGTGATAATTATTACTCTTTTTGCTAGTCTTGCTCAAGAGCTCTCCCAACTCTAATCCTACCAATTAGGGTCAACTTTCTTCAAGTTTAGGTGACATAATTTAGACTATGGACCTGTCTTCTGGATCATAAGCTTGCAAACCGGGATGATGGCCGTAGAAGTGGTTTGATACATGTGTGAACGGAATGCAGTCTCTTATCACCATTCTTTTCCTGCTTCAGCATCTACAGGCTTCCTCATTTTTCACAGAGTACTTCGAGTGTTCTGAGTGTGTGTATTGGGTGTGTGTGTGTGTGTGTGTGTGTGTGTGTGTGTGTGTGGGTATGTGTGAGATGTGTTAGGTTTGTGGGTTGTACAGTGTGTATGTTGTCTCTGTATGTATTGCATGTATGTGGGGTATGTTTTAAGTGTGTTATGCATGTGCGTTGTGTGATACATGTGTGCACATTGTGTGTTGTGTGGGTATGAGTGTGTGAGTGTGCACCTTGACTCTCAAGGGTAGGTACAGAGTCTTCTACTTAATGGTGTGGTGCAGAGGGAAGGGTTCAGATTTGGGGCACGGATTGTCCTAAACTGGGGTCTCAGCCCTACCGTTAACTCACTGGAGGCCTTGGATATTACTTAACCTTTCTAAATTTCTTTTTCTCAAGTGGGGAGTGGGGGGGTTCACTTTTGAAGTCGTTTGGCGGATTAGAGGTTGTATTAGTGCCATGTATCAAATTGTGCCCCCCACACAGAAGGCCCTGGGCAAAGGGCAGCCATTTCAGTGGTGCTTGGAGCCAGGATAATGTGCTCCAAGTTCAGCAGACCCCAAGTGAATTACCCCTTGATTCAGGATCCCTCCATCTCTGCTGCTGTTTGGCTTATAAAGGCACCTTCCTTCCGCATCCAGGGAATGAAGAGCAATTGAATCATAGAGAAGCACATTGGTGACTCCTCCTGAGACAAAGCACCCACTGTGTGAATGAGCTTCAGAGGCCCATGCCCCTCCCATCGCATCCCCCATCCTGGCCCAGAAGAGAGAAAGCCTGTGACCAGGGAGGGGGAAGGGGGCTGTAAGAAAGGACGCACAGCAATCAGTGTCCCACACACTCTGGGCCCACACAGTGGCCATTCTTAGCGCTGAAGGTGACCCCGAGTGGTTGGCACATTGCTTTTCATTGGATGTTTTCAGAAATACCCCTACATCTTCGCATCAAACATCTTCACACTCATCTCTCATTCGGTAGGTAGTGACTTACTGCCACAGTTCTAACACTTTGGGAAAAGTGTGAATGGGTGGAGGATGGTTATCGTTGCTGAAAGAAAAGAAAGGGTGGTGGGAAGTTCCAATCTGACCTCATCGTGCATATGAAAGTGCTCCGGTTGGGGTTTCAGAGGTACTCACCCCTTTGTCGAAGGTAGCGAAAAATTTGATGTAAGGCTGAAAGTGTTCAGCTGCCTCTTCAAAAGCCTTGTAATCTAAGGAGGAAAGATAGAAGGGAGACACATTTTCCAGATGCACACGGCAGACATTTCTCTTTTTAAACAATGCAGAGGGAGTGGGAAGCCAATTAATCCTGATTGGGTCGTTGTTAAGTAGATCTTACTCAGATAGATAATTCTTTAGTATTCGTCAAGCCCACAGTTTCCCCGAGGAGTGTGAACTGACTGGCATTCAATCCCGTAAAAGAAGTCTTTGCCACACTTTTGCGAGTTTTATGAAATTGGTAGATGGAAAGGAGAAAACTTAGAGAGAACAAGGGCAAGGAAAGAAACTGTCAAGCTCCAGACCAGAAGAAAAAGTCCTTTGGCTCAGGCTCACTGCTGGTTACAAATGTGCCCTCCAGACAGAGTGCACCCCTCTGTGTGAATGAGCGCGATGGGAGGGGAAACGTGCTTCACCGTGCCAAGCAACTCAATCAAAAATGACATCACAGAAGCACTTTAAACTGCTGAGCAGGAGTACTCTCTATGGTGAATCCTAGTTTTTCTCTCCCTCTCTTTAAGTTTTCTTGTTTTATTCCGATCCCTTTCGATGACTAAAGACCGAGGGGGACTCTGGTCCCACGCTGGTGAAGAGGCAGGAGGCCACGGGGGTGTGGCCGCGCCGCGCCTGATCACGCCCAGACTGCGCAGGGACGTTGGTTTTCTCGCCTTAGATGGCAGGGTGTTGACAATGGTGCTGGCGGTGGGGCTGGTGGTTGTTCCACAAAATTTCCATAGTCCTGAGAGTCAGGGATCCTACCATTCATTCTTAATGAGATGAACTTTTGCCGTTTCATGGAATTCTATATCCTTTCATTATCAGAGGTATACGTTTTTGCTAGAATTCCAGGAGCGTGCAGACTTTTCTAATATTCAATCGGCAACATTTCAAGAATAATTCTGGCTCAGGCGACACCAAGATGAGGAAGGCAAGGACAGTGAGCAAACGCTCGCAGCCCAGCGAGAGTTATGGACCCTTACAGAGCCGCAGAGCCGCGTGGCACTGGCCACGCAGAGGCAAGCACGTAAGCGCGGCTGAGAGAGGGGTTGGAAAATGTACAAGAAACCTGTACGTACTGATCCACATTCACACACACTCATCCTCGTACAAGTGATTGTGTTTTTACAACGTCTGGAGAACGGGCTGACAGTTGGGGTAGAGGATGGAGTGGAGGGAAGAAGATGGGTGGGAGGCTCGGAGGATGAACAGAGGGAAGTGGGAGAGTGCAGAAAGGGGGGCTCACTTATGTCTATCTGAGGCGGCCTGGGGCTCCATCAGAATGCTCTTGCTGCCGATGACCCTCTCTCCACCTCCCAAACTCCTACTCTGCTAGAAAGCATGGCCTAGACCTGTGTTAGGAGAACTCCCTTCTTCTCTTGGGGAGCCAGTCTATATCTTTATTACGATGGAAAAGAGTACAGCCAGGTGACCCCAGGTTGGTGCTTCAAGCTAGGGTTGAACCCTTCACCTCCTGCAAACAGCAGCTGTCTTCAGGGAACGTGGCCTAGTTTTCTACTCTGACCTCATGAGAAGCACCCCAGAGAGTGAATGGTCAGCATCTATCCAGAAACGTGAAAACTGAAATAAAGTCACCTAAAGAACTGGGGCAAACCCCCCTGGCCAGCCACCTTCCCCCAACACTCTTTTAAGGAGGGTGAATAGAGGCTTTTATGCAGCAAATGAGGAGAACATCCCGTTGGGTCACAGGGGAGAGAAAATTGGTGGGTTGCTGAGGTGACTAAGGAGGCCAGCTGGCAAATGGGGTAGAGACACAGCTTCACGGATAATTTCAAAATATTGTGGAGTTCCCAGAAATAGCCTGAAGCAGCCCTTATTTGCATTTCCCTCCTGTACTAATGCTACTGGAATCTATTTCATAGTTGTGCTGAGATACCAGAAAAAGGCTTAACTCATTGGATTCATGCTGCCAAAGCAGCTTAAGAAAAGGTACTCAGGTAGTTGGTCTTGCTGGTTCTTTCCCTTCCCGATTCTTCCTGACCCTACGCACTCCCGTCTCCCCCTGGAGGGGTTGTGCTGATTCTGTGAGATGTTCCTGTGCCCACCCAAAACCTGGCCACAAAGCTTTCAAAGGAACACACCCAAGGGTGTGGTGCATGATTGCAGGCGGCCTTGGTGGGCAGCTGGGCTGGCCAGCAATTTTCCACATTGTGCTGCAGCTGCTAAGCCCAGCCCTGCCCCAGTTTCCTCTCATGTTGTCCAAGTGACTGAGAAGCTCTCCAGCTGGTGACCACGGAGCTCTGATGTCAGGGAGACAGCCTACCCTTTGCCCCGTTTCAGGGGAGAATCCAACTGGTGGGTGCGCAGGTAGAAAAGTGGAGGAAGGGCTTTTCTCTCTTCTTTACTGTAAAACACTCCACTACCCCCGTCCCTTCAAGGCCAGAGAACTTGGCCCAGCCTTAGTGTCCTTTCAGCTCCCCTGCCTGTTTTGCATAATTGACTCAAGTGTCCCGTTGCACTGGAAGTTTCTCTGCTACCCAGCCCAGGACCCGCTGAGGGCCCCTCCTCTTTATGGGCCATCCGACCTACCTTGCTGGGAACCTAGCCTTTAGACTGACAGGCGGGGGTGGGCGGGCAACTTACACTCTGAGTCCTCGCTCTTGAAAAAGCCGATGAGTTTGATCTGGTCCTCAATGCGTTCAAAGGCTTGGACTTCCAGTTTGTTGCTGATGACCTCCACTGGGTCTTCAATGAGCTGAAATGCCACACACACACCCAAAATCGGTCCCTTCTCCACGAGTCAGGCACATAGGCAGAGGGCTTTGCAGGGAAGTTGTGGACTTTGGTTGGTGCCTCAGCATCCACCCCACCCTCCCCCATTGAGTACAGCAGCAGCACCTTTTAAGGAATTGACCTTAATTCAAGGGGTAGACTGGTTGGTCAGGGGCAGTTCTATTTCTCTTGCCAGTTATTGACTCAGGAATGGCATGAGACCCAATTCTGGTCAATGAATCTCTAGGGCAGATTTGCTGAAAGCTTCAGGAAAGTTCTGCTTTCTCTTTAAGGCAACAATGGGAAGCCAGTTTCCTCCCCTCCCACACCCAGTTTCTCATTAAATATTAATGAGGAAATGTGATGTATTAGGTCATGCTGCTGGCTACCTTAGAACCAATTTGGGGACAGCCAGCTGGGGGATGAAGCCAACGCACTAACGCATTATCTGTGACTTACAGAGAAAAATGGAACTAGAGCCCTAATTTGATCAAGTCTAAAACTTGCCCTCACTCTGGACTTCTGTTTGTGAGGGTCAGTCATGTTGCTCAGTGTTCAAGGCGGCTAGAGTCTGGCTTCCGTCACGAACTTCTGGAAGCCTTGGGCTTGCCAGGCTTGTTTAGTTGCTGCCCTCCACTCTGTCGGGGCTTGCGGTTATGGGTCAGTGAAAGGGCCAAGGACAATTTATGGGCACTTTTTTGTAGGAGGTGACTTTCCATTCACTTTGACTTTTGCTCTGGGTTTTTGAGGCTGTGGAGAAAAGATGAGACCACGGTGGGTGGGCTGGTGGCTGAAGAATCATCAGTATGGATGGGTGTTCTTTGTCCATACAAGACTCTGTGTTCAAAGCGGCTTGAACCTGACCTCACAGCTGTTATTGAAAGTGTGAGTTTGTCTATGAATAAAATACTTTTGTAGTGTTTGTTCCTCTATTTGCCTGAGCATGTGTACCTCCATGGCTGAGGAGAAGGGTGATATTGGGGCTCATTAGTCCTGCCCCTTTTCTAGTCTGCTCTGGGGGTAACTCGGGGTAACTCAGCTGATTGCTGCTCCTCTCCCTACGGATCCTCGGGTGACTCTCCACCTCTTCCTCAGACTCCCCATCTCCTGTTCAGAGCACTGGAGCAAAGCCAAGGGGGTTTCAGGGGATGCGGATGTATAACTTTAAGAGAAATAACATGTTACCACTACACAGTTCTGATCTGGGACCCTCCAATCACAAATATGACAGTTTCTAACGTGACTATAGGTCCAGCTTCCCAGGAGAAGTAAATAGCCCTGTGATGTAGGCACTCCTTAGTTTTTTGTGCAGCCTAAATCCATCTTAGTCCAGGAGGGGTTACCCAGCCCTCCTGCGTGTTCTGATTTTAAGGTTTCACCTCCCCTATATTTGAAGGCAAGCAACTCCATGCAGGGCCACTGTGCACAAATGCTTACATCCAGGAGAAACTCCACCAGGACATCAGCTGCAAACTCGCCATCAAACTCAATCGTGCGATCGCCCTTCAGAACGTACAGGCTTCCTTCTTCGGTGAAACCTGGAAGGAAGTGAGAGTTCCCGGGACAAGATGATCCCGAAGCAGTAAAAACCGTCCTGCTGGCCGGGGTCAGGACGAGCAGAACTGTGCTCCTCTGAGTTCTGCTCTCTTAACCCCTGTAACTCCCTTTGCTCCTCGCCCACAAGCTGATGTGGAAGGGTGTGTAACTGAAAAGTCACAGAGCATGATTCCCTAGCAGGGGTGTCCAACCTTTTGATGTCTCTGGGCCACACTGGAAGAAGAAGAGTTGTCTCGGACCACACTTTAAATATGCAAACATTAACGAAAACCAATGAGCAAAAAAAAAAAAAAAAAAAAAGGTTTTAAGTAAATTTACGATTTTGGGATGGGCTGCATTCATAGCCTCATGCGGCCCGCAGGCTGCAGGTTGGACACCCTGCTTCTCTTTGTTCCTCAAGTCTGGGTGGCCCCCACCTCCCTCCGCCATCTTGGTCAGCGACTTCAGGTTTCCACTTCGGACTCATTTTCCCCGGGAAGGCCACTCCACTTCTCCTGCCACGACGAAGCTTCTCTGAGCTCCACGTATGGGCACTTACGACAGCAGCGAGCTCTCCAAGGGCAGGGCCATTGTTGTCTTGGTAGCTCAGGCTTCACACAGAGCCTGGGCACACTGGGCGCCCTGGACACCCCTTGAATGTTTGTGGCCAGGATGAACAGCTTGCTTTTCTAGAGGAGCTGAATCCGGCACGTCCTCACTCCCCAGTGAACTGAGAATGCTGCAGGGCAGGGTGTGCATCTTCTTTCCACCCTCCATTGCTCTTGGCATAAGGCCATGCGCTTGGACAAACACTGGCTGGAAGATTTCCCCCCAGAAAGGCCCAATAGCTGAGGCTGGCATTTAGTCCAACTTCAGGCTTAGTTCCTTAGTTCCTTAGATTAGTTGTTTTCAAACTCTCTGTTAGCTGGAGATGCTTTCTGTGAATGACCTCCTTTGCCAACCTCTAGGGAAAGGAGGCTGGTAGCCCCCTGCCTGCTGGGTCCCAGGGCACAGCTGAAGATCCCCAGGTACATCATGGGGCACCATTTCTAAATCTAAATGAGCAATGTGTCCTGTATCCTTGAACATGGCAATGACTGATCACAAGGGTACCGTAGCGAATATCAGCCAGCGTCCCACTGTTGGATTTCGCTCTGCATGAAACCAGTTAGGAGGTTATTGCTCCAGTTCAGGCAAGTGGAAGAGAGGCTGGAGACGAAGGCGCAGGTTCACAAAACACCGCTGTCCTGGAAACTCCAAGGACCAAGCGGTCAAGAACAAACTTCCTTCAATAATTCCTCCAGGCTGAGCTTGGAGAAAGGCCTCTTTAGACTTTTCAAGCCCCATCATGTCCTCCACTGGGAGAATATTTGCTGGGCCATTCTTACAAATGCTTGCCCAGCTTGTCTTCCCTAAATTTTTATTGTCATTTAATTTTTAAAAAATTTTTATAGAGAGGGGAAGGGAGGGAAAAAGGGAGGGAGAGAAACATCAGTGCGAGAGAGAAACACCAACTGGTTGCCTTCCGTACATGCGCGGGTTGGGGACTGAACCCACAACCCAGACATGGGCCCCAGCAGGGAATTGAACTGGTGACCTTTCAGTTTGTGGGACGACGCCCAACCCTCTGAGCCACACCAGTCAGGCCTTCCCTAAGTTTTTAGATCTCTGGAACACTAGTGTTTTCCTCGAACTAAAGTCACGGGAAATCCAACTTTTCATTAACAATGGGAAGGGAGAAGACTCAGGAACCAACAGGTGCCAGCGAGGAGAAAGAATTCATTAAACAGCTTTTGACGAAGCAAAGAGTTTAACCTACTTTGCTTTCCTGCTCTAAAGGAAAAATATTTCTTAATTTGTCTCTAGAGAAAGAGATACCCCAGACATTCTTAATAATTCATTATCATTTTACAGTGATGCGTTCTTCCTTGTGTCTGACCTAAACACTGTGTTCTGCAATTTAAACGTAAAAAAAAAAAAAAAAAAAAAAAAAAAAAAAAGAACCACCCACAAGGCTGGTCTTCTTGAAAATACGATAGAAAACCACTGTTTGTAATTCTCAGAGATGATGAACTTTTCATGTACCTGAAGGTATTTATTGAACCACCACTAACCTTTTTTGTTTTCCCCGTGCTTACTACTCCAAATCCAATTAACCTTTCCTCAACAGTGCTGTTTTACAACCTCCTGCTACGGCCATTGTTCGCTGGTCATGCGGAAAAAGCAAAACGGGCAGTACACGTGTGGCATGTTTGAAAACCGGAAAAGCTACCTGCTTTCTCTCTCGTTGGGATTAGAGGTGTAAGAATCGTAAAGTGCACTGCGCTTCCGCACGACATATTGACACAAGAGATTACAACTCACGCAGTGTAGCCATTTAAGCATAACTCACCTAAACTCTCCCTCTCATCCTGGGCGATAATGCCCAGCTGCGGTTTAGCCTTTAATTTGGAAACCAAGCGGTAAGGCAATACGAGGTGATAAAAGGAGAGATTTGATGCCCCTCTGAGAGACCACCGTGGTGGAGAGATAGAGAAGCTGGCCTTTGAACTCTAGGATCTAAAAATAAAGGTTTAAATCTTGAAAGCCAGTTTCCCCAGGAAGAAACTCTTCCTCTCATCGTTGCACCTGATACAAAAACATATCTGATGATTAATGTAAAACCATTCCGTTTAGGCCAGCATTGACTTTAATGGCACTTTTTTTTACGACTCAAGACTAGGGTATACAAGATCATCGTATGAAAAGAAATATAAAACCCAGTTATCATGCAAGAATGAATGAAACTATACTTTTTTTGCAAGACACTTTGTTCTTCCTGATAGATATAAAGAAAACCACACTTACCCAGTTTCTTGGCAAGCTTGGCCTCTTTCTTGGAATCGACCATTGCAAAGCCTATATCTTTATGTTCCAGGATTTGGGCCACAAGCTGAAGGGAAAGACAAGGAGAGTAGGTGAGCTCCAGGCAGAGACAGGGACTCTACATCAGAGGGTCCTGTTTTGAGATTCTCAGTAGGGTCTTCCCCCACTTCTGGTTCCTGTGACCAAGTGAAGCGGCAGTGAAGGGATTCTGTGCTCATCCCCGCAGGAGAAGGATGATTCAGCAGAGTGCTGAACTGAACGGAGAAAACTGAGGACTGGACTTAAGCTATGAAGTTTGGAAGAATACATCCGCTCCCACACACCCTCTGTGCCCGCAGGGCAGATAAAATTTGAATTGGGAGAAAAGAGAGAAAGGAAGCAGAGCCTTGACTGGTGTGGCTCAGCTGGAGTGTTGTCCTGCAAACCGAAGGGCTGCCGGTTTGGTTCCCAGTCAGGGCACATGCCTGGGGTGTGGGTTTGGTCCCCAGTCAGGGCATGAGCTACATCGATGTTTCTCTTGCTTTCTTTCTCCCTCCCTTCCCCTCTCTCTAGAATCAAGAAAAGAAAAAAAAAGTTTTGTTTTTTTTTTAATAAAGGAAGCAGAGTACTTGAATGCTCATAGATACCTGACAAGGGAACCAGAGCCCTTCCCCAGCCTTGAAATGAACCTGAGGAGGGGTGAGGACACAAGAGGACACCAGGTGGGCTGACGGACCTTAGAATAAAGGAGACCTGTGTCCTTGATATCTAAGCATAGTTCTCGAGTCTCCCCAGTTGGGGAGTAGGAATGCCTGTTGGGTGTGTCTGGCAAATAGACCTGAGATGGGTTCTGAAGGTTTCCTGCAGCCCATGGAGAGAAAGAACTGGTAGAACCTGGGGGTGAAGAGGGTGCAGCAGCGATCTAGGTGGGCAGATGGCCGAAAACTATTCTGAGTGGCCACCGACACAGATGACACCAAACACAAGCTTGGGTGAGCTCCTGAAACTTAGATGCAAGGAAGCAGGGAGACCCTCCAATGTCTGAGATCGAGTTCCTGCCATCTGGCTCAATGGGGGCTTGAAAGAGAGATAGAATGAAGAAGCTACTGGAGATATCATGAAATACTAGTATTATTTTTCTTCAGTTAAACTTAAAAAAAAGATGACTGTAGATTAACAGGCAGTTTTAAGAAACAATACAGAGAGATCAGGGGCTTTCAGGGTGGTCTGGCTGTAGACAATAATTTTGTAACAATGATGCTACCAGGTGGTACTGGAAATATCAGGGGGGACCACTTCGTAAATCATATGAATGTCTAACTGTGTTGTACACCTGAAACTAATACAAAATTATGTTGAATGTAAACTGTAATTAAAAAGAAAATTTAAAAAGTAAAATATAATGTAAAGAAAAAATAGGGGAAAAAATGCCCGGAAGGAAATTTTTGACAGGAACTGCTTCCGGGCCTGGAAACAGGGGAAGGAGAAGGAAGATAAAGACTTTAACAGCTATCACTCTTTTCTGCTAAAATGTTATGTTTGATTTTTGCTTTTGTTTCCACTTTTGTTTTCTTCTAATTCTTTCAAATAAAAGAGATGCAATTGCATTTGTCAAGTTATGGTTGCTTTGAAACCACAGGTTGGCCAGCAATACAAGAATTTAGCAAAAATCAAGAGAAACTTTCCATGAGAATCAATTGGTCATATCGGGAACTTCCGGTGGAGTATATTTTATTATTATTTGTAAATATTATGTGCTACGCATCTTTTATACCAGTAAAGTCTACAAAGAAACTTATGTACATACAAAAATAAATAACACAGCCAGATCTCACATACATTTTACCCAGTTTCCCCCAAATAGTAACATCTTGCAAAACCATGCTCTGCTTATTTAGGTCTCCTTTGATCTCTTTAATCGGGATTGTGTGCTTTTTAGCAGATAAATCTTGTGCATGTTTTGTTACTTTTATATCTCAGTATTTAAATTTTTGAGTGGTTGTAAATAGTATTGGATTTTAAATTTTGCTGTCCCTGTATTTACTGCCAATGTATAGATATATAATTGGTTTTTGTATGTTTATCTTGCATCTGGCAACCCAGCTAAACTGTTATTAATTCTAAGAAGTTTTTTGGGGGAGGTAGATTCCTTGGGGTTTTCTATGCAGCCAGTCAGGTCAACTGCATTTAAGAACACTTAATTGCTCTCCTTCCAACAGGTATGGCTTCTTACTTCCTTGTGGTTTCTCATTGCACCGGCGGGAAAGTCTAGCTCTGTGTTGAATGGAAGTGGTGAGCGTGAACATCTGGGCCTTCTTCTCAATCTTAGTGGTTTGTCTATTTTCCCTTTCATTTCTATGAGGTTTTGCTTCACACAGTTTGCAGTTTTGCTCTTTGGTTCATATACCCTTAGGATTTCTTGTTTTCTTGGTAGGGATGACCTGGATCTACTTGGCTCTACAACTTGTGCTCTAAACCCCACGCCCCCCCCCCCTTCTCTTCCATGGTTGCTTCTCTCATTTCTCCCTTTATTCCTGTGTCTCCACTTTGCTCAGCAGCTGTGGTTTCTCCCTTGGATTTCCTCTGCTGTTATAACGTCTCCAGGGCTTTCTTTGCCTATTTATTCTTCCTTCCGTGACCTTCTCATATGTTCCCATTCTCTTTCTCTCTGGCTCCTAACAGCTCCTGTTCCTCTAAGGCTCAGGCTGTCGGGCAGAAGCGCAGATAGCTGCTCTGTGGAGTGGCCCTGGCGGCTGGGGCTGGGGGGCCAGGTAACAAATGGCATCCCCCACCCCTCATGCGGGTTTCTCTCCTTTCTTGGATTTTGCCTGGGACTAGAGGAAGCGTAGGATGAAAGACATCGTCATCAGTGTTTATCTTATGACTCATCACCAGCCTTCCCGCACTATTCAAACAGGCCAGTCATTCCGCAAAGTCGTTTGGCTTCAGTCCTAGTGCTTTCAATTTGTTACACGAAGTCCTTCTTGAATGAGTTTTCTGGTTTCCAGTGTAAGCCATTCTGTTCTATTTCACAGTCAAAGCTTCAACTTACATGTATCTATGTCTATTATTCGGAGTTAATGATGATAAGCCCTACTGTCTTTGTGATACTGATACGTTTATTTACTCGTAGAGCAGGAGCCTCTGACAGTGATTCCTAAACTTCAGCGCGCGCGAGAATCACCTGGAGCGCTGGTTGCAAGGAGGCCTCCTGGGCTTCGGCACCGGCAAGCGGAGAATAGCTCTGGGCTGGGGCTCGGGAAGCTACCTTTCCATAAACCACGCACCACACCTCAAGATTCTGACGCAGCAGATCTCATTCCCCACTCCGGAAAACACCGTTATAAATTGCCAGTTCATCCAAAAGTGACGTGGCGGAAGGTTTTCCGACCGTGGCCCCCGGGCCTATGCTTGGCCTGGTGGGCTCCTCTGCTTTAGGCATAGAAGAGAAATATTAACATTGCCAAGAATATAAGAAATTAACTCTGAGAATTAAACACAGAATTTAACTCTGATCTCTCCTGAGCTTATACCACCACATTTTGTTGGTTTTCGGTAGATGCAAACATGTGCCTCTCCTAGGCGTGTGGGTCACGGCCTTTGAATTCCCCCATTGCTATGTACGTGTGAGTGGAAGGGGAAGGTGCTACCTCGGACAAGCTCGGCTCTGTTCTCCCCCTTTCCAGTTTCACTAAGCACAGCCCCTCGCCGTCCCAGGCATGGTGCGTAGGTGGAAGCGGCAGCCACAGACGCGCCAGGAAACCTCGCTAGCGGAGACCCGCCGGCCTCCTCCTAGGTACGCTTGCGCACAACCCCTGCGGTGCCCCATCACTCTCGCCTCCCACGGTGATTAGGCCCAAAGCCTGCCCACTTGAGCTCTGTCATCACTTCCATCAGCCCTAGCAAGCACCTTTCATGAGCCTAAGCCAAGGGTGACCAGGGCTGGCTGTAACCCAAGAGAGAGCAGTGAGACTGGTCGGGGAGGGTGGGGTAGGAGGGTGGCTATGGTGAAAGCCCAGGGCCTTCCGGATTGACTCCCGACTGACCCATTCTCCTCAGGACCAAGAACCGCTGCTGGGCTGGTGGTGCAGGCTGGGCATTGTCTGCCTCTCACACGTGGCTGGATCTCACCTCTGCCTTCGCCCTGGCCCCGGAATCTCTAGCTGACATGTTCCTTTCTCCACTCTGCCACAGCCCAGTCCCACTGCTCACTCGAGGTGCTGCCAGCCTTGGCCACCCGCAGCTGCCAAGCCCAGCTCCAGGGTCGTATTTCACGCCAGCCTCCTTTCTGAGAATTCCAATAGCCTATCGCAGAGACCCGGCGCTCTGACGCTCCCCTCACAATCGTGAGAGTTGTGCCTCTGTCTCTTCTGTGTCGTGAATCTTCCCTCCCCATGGAGAAGGACCCTGTGTCGGGCCTCTTTTGTGTCTCTTTAGAGACACTCAGACTTTGTATGGAAGGGTGGACTAGCCCGAGCATATCGCAAATTCAAGGGACATTTGAGTCCAAGAGAAAGATGCCATCGTCACCAATTACAGTGATTAGGAGGGACAAACACGAGGGGGAGAAGAGACAAGGGACCACGTCGCCCAGACTCGGGAAAACTGGATCAGTCTTCAGACATGACGGCAGTTTTCTCTCGTCAACCCAAAATCTTTCCTCAGCAGGTTTTGTTCGTTAGGTTGGATGGCTCCTTCCCTGAGAGGAGTGTCTCACCTCTTGTGCACCCTAGAAAGGGGGCTGTCTCTCCCTGGTTGCTACGTGTAGCCCCTGGGCGTTGGCATAGTATGCATTCTTCCCAGAAACATTAGGATTTGCTTTGGCCATTGCTGATTCCTTTGAGTACAAAAATAACTTTCTGGAAAGTTCTATTAAATAATAAGCATCATTCAGTAATAACGAAGTTGACATTCACAGTGTGCCCTTTCTCTCTCTCTCTTCATATCGCATTGTGTAGGTGTATATTGTACCACTGGTACCTCTGCAGTGATGGGGTCAAACTAGACTCATCTGTAAAGAACTGAGTGACCAGGGATGGTAAATCCTGGTGATTAACAATGCAGGGCTTGGAGTCAGAGACGTGGATTGGTGACTTGGTTGCAACCGCTGTGACTCTTGTAAAACGTGGACAATAACAATATCTATTTCGTAAGGCTGCTGGGAAGATTACATGAGATAAAGTGTGTAAAGTGTTTGACACAGTGCTTGGCTTGCGTAAGCACTTAATCAATGCTAGAATTTCTTCTTAATGCCATGACAGCTGGGTAGGGTTCGGGATCTTGGGGCTGATTACCCGAGCAAAAATACCAAAGCCTGATGTACTGAAATGAAAAGAGAACATAACTGTTCATTGAGGGCCTACTATGGTCCAGGTCTGTGCTAAACAAAAGTGTGTCAGCGTCACGGACCTCGTGACTTTGTTAAGAAAGAAGCTAATGGAAAATTAAGTAGGTGATTAAGAACTAGAAAATAAAGGCTATAGAGAGAGAATTCATGGGCAGGGGTGTAAATCACGCAGGTTTAATTTCCATGCCCTGCACGGTGTGGCCCGGCTTCCTCTCAGCTTCATCTGGGGACACTGCCTCTTCGGGCAGAAGCCCCTCTCAGGGGTGCTCCCAAGCCCTAGGCCAGTCATGTACTGCAGCTGCCTGCAGGGGGCGCAAGTTCTGACCCACACAAAAGGCACTAAGCAAGCTCTGCTCTGACCTTTGCCCTTCCCTCTCTCTGATGCCCCTTCCCTCCATTCTCCACCAACTCCTGTTATCCTTGAAGTCTACTCATAAATGTCAGCTCAAAAGGCATTCCATGACTCCCAGTCCAAAGTGGGTGCCCTTTTTAGACATTTCTGGCTTTCCATGAGAAATCAGAAGAGATGGGTGCACATCGCTCACTACCTTGCAGCAAGTAAATAAATAAGTTTCTTAAATAAATGAATGAGTGAACGAGGGCACTGCTGGACCTTGACTGTGGGGGAGCGTGCAGGTAGGCAGAGGAGAGCTGCCGGGCATCCTGGAGGAAGAAACGACACAGGCAAAGGCTGTGGGGCCCTCTTCCGTGGCTCTGGAGAGAGAAGGGAGGGGAACCAAAGGGGAGGGGGAGGCAAGATGGCTGCAGAATCTCCAGCCGGGGAACAGAGTGAAAGACAATACAGTGGTAAGGGAAGGGCACACCAGAACCGGGGCCTGGTTCTCAGCCTGGATTGAGACACAATGAGTTCATGGCCCTGGAAGTCCATCCAAGAGCTGGAGGTGCCAACCTGTAGCTCAGGGGAGAGGTCTCGAATGGAGCTGTGGAGGGGAGAGGTGAAGGAGTGAGGGTTGGGGGTGACATCTTCAGGGACTGGCCATCTCGTAGGAGGCAAGAGCAAAAAGAGGCAGACAGGACTGTGGGAGAAGCAGGAGGAGGACAGGAATGCTGTGTCGTGACTCCAAAGTCACGAGAAGAGAGGACTTTGAGAAGGCGTAGGTGGTCAGATCGAACATTGCAGGGAGTCCCGGGGGTGGGACCCCATGTGGTCTCTCCTTTCAGAACTGGTAAGTCACCCATGACCTTGTAGCGAGGAGCTGGGACGGAGCCAGACCCTGGGCATCGGGCAGGTGAGTGGGCGGCAAGGACGTGCTGGAGCAGGTGTGGATTACTTGTTCCAGAAGTCTGCCCGTGAAAGGAGGTTGACGCTAATTCAGAAGCACCCGAGGACAAGCTCCCTGGGCTGCGTGCGGCTCCCTGGGCCTCAGAGGGCAGCGGCGCGATGTGCCAGGGGCTCTTAGGTCTGCCTGTGTTCCCCAAGTCCGTGCCTTTGTAGCACTTCTGAGCCTCAATCCAGGGGCAGACGGGAAGAAAGCTGCATTCGTGCCCCTTCCTGAGAGCTGTCTTCACGGGAAGGAGGACATGCTTGCTTCGTGGTCAGAGGGAAGGTAGGGGAGGTGGGCCGGAGGGAAAGGGAGCTCCGAGGGCCCTGCTGCAGGGCCCAGAATCTGAGAAAAAGCATCTGAGGACGGAGGAGCCTGGGGAAAATGTCACAGGTCTTTGCTCCGAGGGAATGTCCCTCAGGCCAGGCATTAAAAATACCCTGGCTGCTCTCCTGCTCTGTCCGAGGAAGCCAAGAGCCCAGCGGCTGTTCTCACCCACTGTCCCTGATACCATCTGGCCACACGTCAAGCAATTCAACAACTGTGTGTCCTCCCGAAACCCCCGAGAGCTGAGCTGACACTTAGCTCCCGGTAATCTCCTGTCGCTTTCCACTGCTGGAGGCCAGCTCTATGTATAGCTGGGGGCAGGCACGTGGTGTGCCGTGCAGGCGGTGGGGAGGGGTGGAGCCGCTATTCTGTGAGATTCAGGTGAAGAATCCTGGGCCTCTGGGGGCTGGACTGGGTGGCCTCTTAAACAGCCTTGGGGGCGAGGGAGAGTCTCCTGTTTTCTTTTGGGCTATCACCTTGGTCAATGCCAAACTGAAGACCCAAGGGCCGATGCCGTGTGTGTTTTCCACTCCGCCACGTAGAGAAACACCGTAACAACAACGGCAATGGGTGTCTCCGACCTGCCAGGCACTGCTCCAACCCCTAATATGAATGATCTTATCGACTCTTCCCAAAACCCCCATGAAATGGGTTTTCACATGAGGAAGCGGAGGCACAGAGAGGTTAACCCACTTGCTCAGGAGCGCACAGCACTGAAGTGACGCAGCAGGGGTCCCAAACCCGGCACTCCGGCTCTGGGCCCACGCTCTCATCCACCACATTGGTGTTCCTATCCCCGGGCCTCGCAGGTCACAGCCTCCCTGATTTCAATTTTCTGGTATGAAAAATAAGACTGAAACCTGCAGGAGGAACGCGGGTGCAAGCGCTTAGTGGCTGTGCGTTCCCTACAAATTCGCTACAAGCAGCCCCACTCCACCAGCCTCCTGTTTGGACCCTGAGCCGCGCCCGCATCACCTGGAGCAAAGCCCTGTGCAAACACAGACAGCTGGGCCCGCCCCAGAGTTCCTGATTCAGCGGGTCTGGGAGGGGACCCAGGAATCTGACAAGGTCTCGGGTGATGCTGGCGACGAGCCTGGGCCCCACACGGAGAATCTTGCTCCATGACCAGCTCCACACAGTCAGTCCCACGTGAAGCGTTTGGTGCTGGCCACACTGACTGCACGAGGAAGGCTGTCTCTGGAGGCCAGGCTTTTTCTTTTCATACTGAAAGTATTGTCCGAGCGGGAATTTTAGAAAAATAGACTTGAGTGATGCCGGGCTAGGCCATGCCCCTTTCCCGGGGCTCTCGGCGGAGCTCTGTGCCCCGAGCCTGCGAGAGCAGCTGCCTCCCCGCCCTGCCGCAGAAGCGGGCCACAGGGTTGTCACTGCAATGCTGGGGCCAGGGACAGATCGCCCCTTTCAAAACTAAACCTTCCGTGGGTGGATACTCCTCATAAAAAGAAGATGGCGGAGAGAGGGCTTCGGCGGCTGGAGAGACCTCCCGACGGCGAAGGAGCGACCGTGAGCAGAGGCCTTCGGTTTGCCTCCCCGCCGCGCACACGGAAGAGCACGGCTGCCCGGCTGAACTCTGTGAAGCGTCTGACTCGTGTTTGTTTTGATGACATCTGCTGATGACAACAAATACTGCGGAGAGCTAGGCGGAGAGCTGGAGCTGTCACAGACAGAGTCATTCCGAGGAGAGTCCTTCACCGAGCACCAAACGTGCTGGCCGTTTCCCCTGCCGCCTCCTTCCGCTTCTTAAGAACCTGTGACGAGGGCAGTGTGGGTGGTTTTACCCAGGGCGGCTGTGGTCTTGACAATGCCAGGCGGTGTTGTCAGCTGCTGCTTATGCATTGTATTCACTTTTTTTAAGTCCTCACCCAATGATACACTCATTGAATTGAGAGAGGGAGAGAAGCATCGATGTGAGAGAGAAACATCTATCAATTGCCTCCTGTGTGCATCCCAACTGGGGATTGAACCTGTAACCTGGGATGTGCCCTGACTGGGAATCGAAGCCTCAGCCTTTTGGTGAATGAGACGATGCTCCAACCAACTGAGCCACTCAACCAGAGAATATTCACTCTTTTTTGAGTAGGGGGGTTACTGTCAATCACTTCATAAATAAATGGGTGACACCCTGGTTCAGGGCCCACACTCTGGTTGCATTCCTGTCCCTACACCAGGGCCTCACAGGCACCTGGGCCCAAATGCTGGCTCTGCTACTTGTCAGTGGTGAGACTCTGAGCAGGTCACATTTGTTGGGTGTCCTGAGCCAGCTTGGCTGTGTAAGGTAAGGTAGAAGCAGGTGAGTGTGTGAGGGAGTACCTCCTGGCCCAGCTCCCTGCCTGCCACGCAGCAGATGGGGAGGAGAGGCCTGCCTAGTGTGGGGCACCGAGCACCCGGCAGGCGGACAGGCACTCAGAGGCTCGCCCAGCCCCACGCACTGCAAGATGGCGCACTGGCCGTCTTCCTGCATGGATGTCCAAACGGAAGGGCCCGTGTGGGCAAAGCCACACCCGGTGTACAGACTCGGCGCTTTGAGGGGCTGGCTTTCTTGGTGGAACAAGTCATTTTAGATACTAAAGCTGGGCCGTTTAATACACAAAAATCCTCCACACCAAACGGTGAAGCTCACATTGCAAAAGAGCAGGGCTGGTGCTTTGAAAGAAGAGTCTGGTGACTCAAATAGATTTTCTTCCTTTTTATTTTTCAGCTTTACATTATAATCATGGTATCTCATGTCTTTAATTAAAAATTTATAACTTGTGATGGTTGCCAGAGGGGAGGGGCTTGGAGGGCTGGGTGAAAGAGGTGAAGAGATTAAGAAGTAGAAATTGGTAGTTACGAACAGTAATGAGGATGTAAAGTACAGCACAGGGAACCTGGTTAATAATATCGTAATGACTATGTGCGGTGCCAGGTGGGTGCTGGAAATGTTGGGGGGACCACATTGTCACATAGTGATTGTCTAACCACTATGCCGTACACCTGAAACGAATACAAAATAATACTGAATGTGAACTGTAACTTAAAAATAAAGTTAAAAATTTATAACTTTGAGCGGAGGTCTCCCTCGGGGATATGATGACAAGACATCCTATTTGAGCTCAAGTACTGAGGGCTCTTGGAGGGACAGTAGTGGGAGAAGAAGGTCCCACTGGTCTAAAACCTCCTGAATCCACAGTGTGTTTGCCACTTTGTAAAATCTGTTTCCCCACTAATTCTATACGTGGAAGGGAGAATTTACCTATAATCAGGTCAGTCCACTCTCACCATTGCGCCTCTTGTCGCTTCACCATCTCACCCAAGCACCCATTTTATTGCTGAGACGTGCACAGCAAACTCGCACCAAATGGTTCGGGGGCCCTTGGGCTCGAAGGAGATGGCAACTGAAGAGTGAGCGTGCGTACACACCTCCCAAGAGAATGCTGGCTCTGGGTGAGGATTCGTTCCCAAAGCCAAGCCAAAATAAGCCTGACCTCATCGGATTTTTCAGAGTGTGGCAGGTGCAAATTTGGAGAAGGCCATCTTTGGGCAGTGGGCAGTGGGAAGAAATGCCTGAATCTTGTATGTGTTGCTATTCTCTGCCCAGAGAATACTCTCCCCACATCATTCCAGCTGTAGATTTACTTGAGTCCGGCAACTTCATTTTGCATTCTTCTCTTGGGGGGTTGGAAATGCAACCTCTGGGACACCTGCCAGCGCCGAATAAGTTTGAAGGCAGGGTCAGCCCTGCATTGCCCAGAGGCTTCTGCCCATGCTATGTACATAGAGGACTGAGAGTCCCGTGGTTAAAAAAAAAAATCAGCCTAAATCATATTTCAGTAGGATTAAGCAAGGATAACAAACAGATCCTTGAACCTGACAGGTTCAATCTATTTTTTTTACCATTATGTTCAATTCTTTTTAAAATTAATTTAATTTTAAAAAAATCTAGGAGAAATATATTCGCCATATAGGCAATGTATCCACAATTCCTTGCCTTTTCCTTTTCTATCCTTTTATCCATCCATCCATCCATCCACCCATCCAGCAAGCATTGATTTAATACCAAGTAGGTGCTAAGCATTAGTCTCTTTACTCATGCTGGTCATTTTGGTTCAACACATAGACAAGCTGTACCATTAAATACTGCTCAAGTGCAGGTGAAAATCCAGAGCACAAACTGAAAACACCTGTCCCCTTGTGCGCTGGCACTGCTTACGAACATGAAGCAATGCCACTCAGCTGTTCCCTGGTGCAGTGGCAGGAACATGACATTTGGAACCAAATAGACATGGGTTCAAGTCCTACTTCATGTCTGCAATTTTCTAGCTTTGTGTCTTTGGGCGATCTCTACTTAATTTTACGAGATCCTTTCTGTGAAGGTAATGTGAGAATATGTTATAAGAATTCAATAAAATCACAGATGTAAAGCACCTGTGTTAGGTATGGTCTAGGGAAAGTTTGTAATTAGTGCTATTTCCCTTCTCTTCCTTCTGTTCATTCAACATGCACTCAACAAACACCACTAAGTGCCCACTGAGTCAGACACCGGTTTCGGTGCTGGGGTATAGCAACGGAGAGAATAAAGTCTTTGCCTCTGTGGATTTTACGTTCTGTAGGCGTGCTGGATGCTATGCAATGGGACAGACAAAGTCCAACAGAGAGGATAAAAGGAGTGATTGGGGAGTGTGATTTATATAGGTGGTCAGGGAGAATACTTCTTTGATAAGGTGACATGCGGAGTGGAACTTGTTCTTATCAATGCAAGAAGAACATCTCTCAGATATCAGGGGCTATGTTATCTGCACTTTGTAAGTAAGCAGCACCTGAAGAGTTGAGGAATAGATGAAATAATGAATATTTCTATTTGGGTGTTCACAAGACTTAGTTTCACCTTGTACAACACTCACCAGTTTGCGCTAAGAAGTTTTCCCGTGGTTCCCTGTTAAGCATCCTGAGCATTCCATATTCGTATACCTCCAGAGTTCTCAGATTTTCATTTCTTTGGGGGAAAATGTAATGAGGCACGGCAACCAAATAGATGCTTTCCCTCTCTTTCTGAAGGTAATTCCTGGACCCTGAAGAAAGGTTACTTAGAAAGCCATCTTCTGATTGTTTAGAAAACCCCACAATTTGACTTGAAACCTCCGAAGTAGGGGAAGGCTTCCCATGGGTCCAGATCATCCCCTTGTAAGGTGGTCTGAAGTACTGTTCACTTACTGTGTGAGGGGATGGTGGGGGAGCCCTGGGAGGCCTGACTGGGTCCCAGAGCAGACCCTCATCTTTGCGGTCCCAGGACCAACTTAACACCCCAGCAGTTCTCCAAAGCAGAGGTGTGCTGACAGAGCAGTATCCTCCCGGGGAGTCAACAGACCAAAGGTCAAGCAAGTGCAACATGATTCTGGTCATCCAGCCCAAGAGACGGGTACAGAGCTCTGCAAACTTAAACATGGCTGCGAATCACCTAGGGGTCCCATCTACATGCAACAAACACCCAGGTGGGGCCCTTGACAATGCTCTGGGGTCCGCATTTTGAGGTCTCCGGATAGGCTCAGGTGGTCCACAAACTTGGCTGCACGCTTGAATCACCCATAGAGCTTTTAAAAACTGTAGTATCTGGATATCACCCCTTACCCCATCACCAATTAAACGAGTATCTGGAGGATAAGACCCAGTATTCTAAAACACTCCTTAGCTGATTCCAACAGGCAGCCAAGGTTGAGAACTATTGCAATTGGCCAAGAACATGTTCTGAAATTCCACTGACAGGTGAAGGGAATTAGCGTTTGAAAAGCACTGGCTATATTTCAGGCACCCGGGCATCTACATTGATTAATTTCCTAAATAGGAGCCAGCATAACAAAATAAGAATACCTGGTACTTGCACAGCTTCTTAGAATTTTTACAAGACATTCTTATTTGCCTGCTTTCATATCATTCTTTTAATTCACTGAGATAGAAACTATATGAATGAATGATTTTATAAATGAGTAAAATGGGGGCACATTTGTGACCTGCCATGGATTAAATAGGGCATTACATAGAAGAGAAGTTCAGGCACTCTGACTGCCGGGTGTCTGCCTGTCCCAAGCACTGCTCCCTCATCTGAGGCTGGGTATACCAGATGGCCACACTCATCAAGTGCACGCAAAAGTCCTACCAATTGCACTGGGTATGTTGCAGGATTTGAGGAGGTTGTATCACTCCCAGCCAAAGATATTTTCACTAATATACAAAAAAGGCTGTGACCTGAATATAGATGGGCTATCAGTCTCTGAGGGGCTGTGGCAGACTGAGAGCAAAGGCATCAAGAGACTTACCTGAATAGCAGCAGAACCCAGAGGCCTATTTTGCACAGGATCCTGGTTTTTGATTCTGCCATAGCTGATGGAGCCTGCCTCCAGAGGGCCTGATGGATAATCTGTGCTGGAATCACTGTCTAGAAATTATCGGAAAGTGATCTATCTGCTTGCCAGGCCTGAAGCATTGGTCATCACAATAACCCTCCCTGTGGGGAGACAGGCTGCTTCCAACAATCTTTATGGGACAACCCTGACATTGAATGTCCAAGAGGGCATGGGAGGGAGCTGCCGGGAGGGTCCTGTGTCAATGGCAGCAGCTTTCGTGTGGGGACCTAAGGTCCCTGAGGAGAGGACACCAAGGGGCAGCCTCAGACCTCCCACCCTAGCTGAACCCTGCTGAAAGTCAGAGGGAGCTGTGGGTCGACCGGGTGTACAGCTGCCTGGATGATGTGGCCATTTCTGTGCCAAGACCTGAGCTTGCCTGCCAGTCCAAGGGACCCTAAACAAATGAACCAACTTTTACTGTTCACAATATGGAAAGCACTGCTCATTCATCATCCATTCATTGGCTTTTTCATTCATTCATTAATGCAAAGATTACTGAGTCCACTCTGATCAATGGATACTTGATGAATCAATATTTCTAGTCAGGGATTCACAATACTAATTTTTGTGCTCTTAAGCACTCACTAACGTGCCTGAGGAGACCGTCCATAATTTCTCCCAATCCAACAAAGGTATGCAGTAGTCCCTCCTTATCCATGGGGGATGCATCCCAAGACTGCCCATGAACGCCTGGAACTGTGGATAGTAGCAAACTCTACACATACTATTGTTTTTCTATTCATACATGCATTTGATTAAGTTTAACTTACTAAGTAGGCACAGTAAGAGATGAACAATAACGACTAATAAAATAGAACACTTATAACACGACGCTAAAATGAGGTACGCGAATGGCTTTGGCATCATTCCTAAGTAGCATCAGGGTGACCTGAGCACAAGCACTGTGATACTATGACAATCAGTCCGGTCACAGAGCTGCTTAAGGGACAACAGGCAGGCAGCATGTACAGCGTGGAGACACCGGCTGGTGTGGGATTCCATTACACTGCTCAGGAGGGTGAGCAATTTAGAATTTATGAATTGTCCATTTCTAGAAATTTTCATTTAATATTTTTGGACCATAGGTGACTGTGGCTACCTGAAACCGCAGAAAGCAGGTAAGGGGGACCACTGTGTTTGTTGCAGGTTGGCCTATAGATACCCCCACAGCACACACATGTGCAGTGAACAGCCTCAGCTTTGAACACAAATGTGCCCAGAGACCCTGAAATTGGGCCCGTGCCTTCCTCCTTCGTCCTGCCTTCTACATATGTGTATGTGGCCACGAAATTGTTTCCACTTAAGCATGAAGCTCACGAGGAAAGAGATTTTGTCTTTTCCGTTCTTCCTTTTCAGATTGGACTGCTGGTTTCCGAGAAGTGGAGAGGTGTAGAAGAAAGGAAAGGGGGCTTGGAGTCTGGGATAAGACCAGAGTGAAGGCAGGAGGGGAAGAGGGAGATGTAAGTGACTCCTGGCTTAGTGTCTGGTAGAACAATGACATCGTTCTCAGGATGCGTTCAGGAACCCCCGGTGTGATGCAAACCCAGACTCTTCTACCAAGGGATCCTTGGCAGCACGGTCCCACGGCCTGTCCATTCGTTCATTTTGTTGTGTTTCTGACTCAGTAGCAGTTTTTTGATCCTTGTCCATATGAACTTGATTCCTTTTGTGTCACTTCCCCTAGCACCACGTTTGCTTTGGATTCAGGTGGCCCTCAGGAGGCTTCCAGTCTAGAAGAATTCCAACATATATCTCCATGGAGAAAGTAAGCTAGAAGATAGAGTGGAAGCACTTTCCAAAGGGACAGAGGCTGTCCTGGGACTGAACGTGCGAAAGGGGCTAATTAATCAATGGTGTTGATAAGGTCACTGGATGCATCAGACACAAACTCAGCAAAGCCTTAGAGATCAGAGCGGGAGCTGAGTGTGGGGACATCTGGAGTCTGTGATCGTGGGCAAGTCGCTCCACCCCTCCAGGGCTTAGCTGGCTATGAACAAGCAATACGGGGTCACATGACCCGCCCTGAGCTTCTGAAAGTGGCCTGGTGTCTTTATCTGTAAAAGAATGGGGTTCGGCTGGGCTGGTCCTAAAATCCAGCCCTGCCGGGAGAGCACCGAGTACCTTCCATGTCCAGAAGCTGTGCCCTTGCGTAGCTACCTCACTGAGTCTTCACACCACCACCCCTGTCTCCACTTTACAAGTGACGAACCTGAACGTGGACAGGCTTCTTCCTTGGGGGTTGAACCCAGGTCTGTCTGACTCAGAAGCCCACGTGGGAGCATGCCACCTCGCAACAAGGTGATTGTGATGTTGGAGGACTTTCTGCCAGTCTTTATAGAACATGCTAGAAGCAGTGCTTTGCACCACAGGTTTGAGGGGGAAGCAGAGGGGGCAACAAGAGAGAAAGGAGGCACTGAGTTCATTGCCCTCGGGTCCCTGAGCCCTTCGGTGCCGATAACACTGCGGCCCCTGTGGCGTTGACTAAATCTGCGATCTCAGCCGAAGCTGAAGGGGACAGCATACCGAGCCGCAGCTCCCTGTGTAGCTGTGCGGGCACCTCAGCGGAAAAACGGTGCACGGAAGGAAAAATGTAAGTGGCAAAGAATTTTACGAAAAAATTTTGTCTGGCTAGAAATCAAAGAATGTTCATTAAAACAGCAATGAAAATCTAAATAGACAAAGTCTTTTAAAATCCTGAAAAATGTCATTATTTGAAAATAGAGAAATTATTTAAAAAGCATGTACAATCATACAATAGAATATTATGCTGGTGCTGACATTACGTTTGTAAAGAATGTAAAACTACGTAACGACATAGGCACACTCACAATATAGTGAAATGAAAATGAGGAAACAATGGCCTGTCTGGTGTGGCTCTGTGGTTGAGTGCTGGCCTGCTAATCAAAGGGTCACTGGTTCGGTTCCTAGTGAGGGCACATGCCTGGGTTTTGGACCAGGTTCCCAGGAGGGGACACAAGAGAGGCAACCACATGTTGATGTTTCTCTCCCTCTCTTCCTCCCTCCCTTCCTCTCTCTAAAGAATAAACAAAATCTTAAAAAAAAAAAAAAAAAAGAAAATGAGGAAACAAAACTGTATAAATGGTGTAAACCCAATTGAAAAGTGTGTGTTTATGAGTAGAAAGAAATACCAGAAAGGAATCTATCCAAACATTAACAATGTTTATTTCTGGGTGGCAATTTCTATAGCTCTCTTTTTCTTTCTCTGTGTATTCTGACATTTCTAGACGAGTGCATGCTATTTCGGAGATGAAGAGTGCCCAAGTGGGAATCAGGATTGCCAGCCATGTCAGTCCTACCCCTGCAAGGCCACATCTATGCAATGAGGGGCTCGAAAAAATCTAGATGCTTCCCCTGGTTCTTCTGAGCTGAAACATTCCAATCATCCACCCCATAAGGGTTTACAGAGCATCTGTATAGAACTATGTACCATGCACTGCCTTGGGGGGCTCCGGAGCTAGACCCTGGCCAAACTGGAGAGAAAGTTTGGGTTTGGTGCCTCCTGGTGCCATTTTACTGGCCCTTTCTCTGCCGAAGCTTTTAGTGGCCTTAGAGGCTCTCCCTTCCCCTCTTCCCCTCGTCAAGCCCTGGTCTCCCACAGAACTCACACTCCGTCAGAGGAAGGTCTAAATGACTGGCAGCCTCCTCAAGGACGACCTCCTACGGGGGACCGACAAAGTTAAGGGCAAAATCTTCCCCTGAAGACATGAGGCACTCGTAGCCCATTTCAGGGAAAAGCCAGCAGGAGGGAAAATATTGGGAGCTGTCAGATTTTTCGCTCTTGGGGTTCCCTGCCCCACCCTTGCGTACCTGCCTGGTAAATTGCACTGGTTTGCACAGTCCAGTTCTGGGTCAGAGCTCCCTCATTTCCCCCAGAGTGCGGCAGGGGCGGGGGTGGGGGGTGGGGGAGCTCCCTCTCCCCTGTGCACTCCCAGAGGACCCTGGAGGTCGCTCTGTTGTGACAATGGCCGCATCTCCGGGGGACTTCTCGTTTGCTTGCCTTCTTTCGCATCAGGCTGTGAGCCACCTCAGTGTCCTGTGTTCCCTGTATCACAGCGTCCACCCCGAGGCCCAGCCAGAGTAAGTGACAGATGCAGGACTCACTGAAGGACATTTCGAGGCCCCGAGTGCAGCAGTGCCCTCCTGGCCCCGCAGAGGGCTTGCTTCTGGGTGTCTTTACTGTCCTCCCTGAGGGCAGTGGTTTGCAGCTGGTGCGTCGCAAGAATTTTTAGAACATGCAACCCCTGACTGTTCAGTCAAAAGCACTGACCTCTTCTCCCTCAGACTGTCTCATAAAAAAATGACAGCAACTAACACAACAATAGCCATCAGTGTGAATGAATCAAGATTATACCTATTTTTTTGGTCAGATTGGCAAAAAAACCCATATTTTTTGGTGTGCTGTGGAATTCTAGTAATGAGTTCATGTGTGCCACAAGATGGAAAAGTTTGAAAATTGCTGCCTTAGAGAAGCAGACAAAATATACATAACTGATCATAGAATCTCGGGATTTCTATCAGCAGGGGATAGCCCTCATGTGACAAGCCATGAACTTGAATCCCTAACCTCCTGACCCCTATAAGTCTTCAGATTTTTAAAGCTGGGGGTGGCAGCTCGCCATGGGAGAGGGAAACTGACTCCATTGATTTGGGCCAAAAATTTTAAAGTGAAATAGAACAGACTATGATAAAGATTGTTTTTATGACATTTTTGTTTCATCTGTGCACGTATGTGTCAGTGTGAGTTACGACAAAAAAAAAAAAAACAACCCATCAATAGCCTCCTTCTGACACTCCTTGGAGGAAAGGAACCTGACCCTCCCGCTGCCCCCACCCACTGGCTGTCTGCCCGTGGCTGAGACGCCCCTGCCTCCTCCCCTCACATCCCTCCTGCCCAACCCTGGAACCCGCAGACAGTACTCCTGCCCCACCAAGTCCTCCAACATCACCGCCTCTCTTGGGCTGAACCGCCTGCGAGGTGGCGTGCTCCAGCGTGGGCTTCCAGATCATACTTTCCTTAGCGCAGGTTTGGGGTCCGGTGAGTTAAGAGGACAAAATAGTTGCTTGCTCATGAAGAGTCCACCCCCTTCCCCTCCATGGGTCTCCTGGAGCCATTTTTGTCCTGGGTGCTGAGAAACAGCCTGTACCTGACAGGCATCTTGCCAAGGCTTGCCCCCACCCTGCCCCCACCCAGCCTCCTCCCTGGTTTGGGCATTTGCATCTGGGGGTGATCCAGCTGCATCATCAGACCCAGGCTCCCAGGCTAAGGGACTCTATGTCAAGCAGACTCTGGAAACGCTGCTGAACAGGGTACCAGCAGCTCCTTGCATCTGTCTCATTGATTCTAGCAGCAGCGCAGTGGAGGGGCCAGGCCTGCTTCACCCGCACTAGTTGGGTGCCCTTGGGCAACTTAGCCTCTCGGTGCCTCAGTTTCCCCATATGTAACATGGGGGTAGTAACTGTACCTACGCCATAGAAATACTGTAAGGACAAAACCAGCGAACATGCGCAAAGTGCTTGAAGTGGCCCCCGCACACAGTAAGCGTTCAAAACGTTCATTATTTTTGTCTAACGAGCTCATAAACGTGTACGGTGATTATTATCATGTAAATGTGATGTAATACAAATCCTGATTTCCTGACACAAGTTCTGTGTCCCTCTCCCTCTAAGGGCACCCACTCCAACCTCAGGTGCCGCTGGGGCCTCCGCTCCCTCTGCCGAACCTCCCCCACCCCTGGGCAGTCTCCTCGGGGCACTGGCATTATTTTATTTTATTTTATTTTATTTTATTTTATTTTATCTTATCTTATCTTATCTTATCTTATCTTATCTTATTTTTTAATTAAAAAATTTTTTTTGCATTCTAGGCTAACCAGACTGTGATGAGCATATAAGCAAAATCCTAATGTCTTCAATTAAATTTTTCATAAAAATATCTCTCAGCGACCGGGTAGGGCAGTTTGAGACGGAGACGGGGATGTGAGCGAGGATTTTACAAGCAGCTCAGCCGGATGGCCTGGTTTTTCCAGCCTGCGATTTTCCCACGTCTGTACTACAAAGACCTAAGACATCCCTGCTTTCTCTTGCTGGCAACCCACAGAGGGAACGGATCCGCCCCCGCATGGAGCCTGAGGGAAAACAGGGTGGTGGTGACACTCACCTTTCTGTGGACTGGAGCCCCCCTGCTGCCCACACCTCGGCACACAAGCCCTCTGAAGAACGGGGTGTGCCTGGTGACCTGGAGACACTTAGGATTCTGAAGTGCTCTTTGAATTGTTAAAGACATTTTGATGTGTTTGGGATGGTTTTCCTGGATTTTATCAGTCTTTTTCTTTTCTTTTCTTTCTTTTTTTTTTTTTTGAGAATTCAAATCCACGGGGGCTTTATATGTTAAATCTATTAATCAAAGTATTTGATTAAATGGAGCTTTCTGATAGTTAATAAACCACTGTAGTTCTCCAATAGTCCTTTCCATAGATTTGTGCCTGGACTGGGCTGGGCATGGGGACTGACGAGGGGCCAGGTGACTGCTGGGATTCTCGGCATCGCAGGGCTCCTGAGTGTGAGTGACCTGAGACTGTCCGGGGAGAGGGGGCCCCAGGAAGAGCTCTGGGCCCGCACCCGCTTTCGAGAATGGGCCCTGGCGCCAGGTTTACACATAGGCCACGTAATGCAGATAAAATAAGAACTGACTTCAGTGTCAGCCCTGCACTCACACCGAGAACTTTCTCAGGAAAACAAAAATTCCCATTACTGAGTGTGCAGCTGAGGTCTCCACACATCCACGCTGGTAGCACTGACTGAAACCACACCACCGGGAAGGAGGGTCACTCAGCGACCAGGACCGGCAAGGTCACACACCCCCTGTCTGCCCAGGACAGTGGGCAGAGCCCAAAGAGTGGGTCATGGGCATGAAACCCACCAATGCCCCCGGGGACACGTCAGCCAGTCTTTTTAACAATAGTTTTAATTCTCTCCGAAAAATAGTGGCTGGGGCTATTGCCCTTGAAAAACCCGGAGGACCACCATGCAACAGACTTTAAGTCAGATACATTCCATCCTCCCCATTTTCAGCGTCTCTGGCCCAGGCTTGTTCGTACGCCCCAGCCTTGCAACAAGAACATCTTCGGAGACTGGAATGCAGCAGGGATTCAGGGTGAGGGCTCTGCGCCCGCTGCCCACACCCCCCCGCTGGCCAGCCCGAGCTCACTGGCTCGGTGGTCTGCGCCCCCCGCTTACCTCCAGCACAATCTCTTTCAGCTGGAACTGTTTCTGAGCCACCTTATCTGCAGACACCGGCTCGTGGTAATAGAGGCAGAGCAGGTCGTATTTCTTCAAGACCTGCTTGAGGTTCTTCTCGGTGAGACTCACCACGCGGTCCTTGCCATCGTACGTGGGGAAGTTCAGCCCCTCTTCTGCCCTGCAGGAGGACAGCAGGTAGACCCCCACGACAAACAGGCAAGTCCTCTTCATCTGGGAAAAGTTTGGCTTTTCTTGCCCAGCAATACTGAGTGCAGGCAGACAGGGGTAAAACTCTCAGGAGAGGCTGAGTTTGTCCCTCCTGACCTTCCTGGGCCCCAGGATCGACTCTTCACCTCCTCGGCTCCAGCCCCTGTTGTCCTGGGCTCCGAAAGAAGAGAGTGGAGGCTCACACACACACACACACACACACTCACTCAGGCGCACACGCACGCGTGTGGACTGAGAGCCAGGCTGGGCGGCCAAGCCCCAGATACCTCGCATAGCTCTGCCCAGCCCCTGTCCCATCAGGAACTCCATTTTTAGGATGCACTTGTTTCGGGCTAAAAATAAATCATGCAATGAATAAAAAAGTTCTCTGTGCCACAGCAGAGGGATTCGCTGATACAGTCCGTTGTGGGGGGTGGGGAGGGCAGAGCAGATGCAGGTTGGGGGGAGCAGAGGGTGATTACACAGGAAGTAAGGAGGCCAGAAGGTCATAGACCAGAGATGAAGTTGGAGGGCAGAAGAGGGAATGAGAGGAGAGGAGGGGACGGTGGCACGGGTGAGCGAGGGGAGAGGTTAGAACGTGCGCAGTGCCACTCGGACGTTACTGAACCATGTGGCTATCTAGGCAGTTGATCCAGCCTGCCCCTTCCTGGGGACAGCTTGTCCCTCCCCTGCCTGCTCACTGCTGACCCAACAGGAGGGAGCCCCGAAGTGGACTTCACGCTCTGCCCGGCCTGCCTCCTGTCCTCTCTTCTTAGAAACCCAGCCCCGGCGGGCCCCTCGCCGTGCCCACATGGCCCTGCCTGTCACGGGGGGAAGGGTACCGGACACCCTTCCCCACCAGCCCTCCACGCCGAAGCGCTCCAGGGGCGCAGCCCGAGCAGAGCACAGTTCCCTGCACGGCCAAGCTCTGCACCCGTCCCGATTTTAAAATTAAATAAAAGTTCAACGGTCTTCCTCAGGAATCTTCTCAGGTTTTCGGCTGTCATGTTTTTCTTTTTACAGGACTCTCTAACATTTCACTTTTGCCCCTTTACTCTTAATTAGACACGGAGTGATGCAGAGGGTCTAGAAGCCAGACAGATGAGAGTTCAAATCTCCACTCTGCCTTTTTTAAGGTTTATGTTATGAGAGAGAGAGAGAGAGAGAGAGAGAGAGACTCTCCATATGGGCCCGACTAGGCATCGGAACTGTAACCTACATATGTGCCCTGATGGGAATCGAACTGGTGACCTTCTGGTTACAGGACAATGCTCCAACCAGCCGTGCTACACCGGCCAGGGCCCACTCTGCCTTTCAACGGCTGAGTGAACTTTGGACGGCCCCTCCCCCTCTCTGAGTCTCAGCTGCCCTTAAGTTCAGTTGGGATAATTACACCCACGTTGTAGGGTTTGGCCCATGTAGATGGAAAAGCGCGATACGAAGCAGGTGCCCAAACCCAGCAGCTGTTCTACTTATTTCATTCTCACTGGAGACACTGGGACGTGGGTTATTATGACAAGTACTTATTAGTGTCTGGTAGTAATGGCCACGGACCCTTCCGTGTCCATTTTCCCCCTGATCCCAGCAGGCAGTTGGGCAGATGTGATCAGAGCTCATTGCACAGGTGGGTGAACTGAGATTCAGAGAAATCAGCAACTTGTCTGAGACTGTTTCTACCTGCCAGCATGAGCGTGCAGCTCTTCCTCGGGGCCGGGGCTGCTGGCTGCTTGGATTCTGGGTCGGGACAATGCCCCTGCAGACACCGTTCTGCTTTAGTGTCCCTTTGACCACGACTTCTGGTCAAACAACCATCCGGGCATGTCTCTTTAGAGCGGTCTCTGGCTCATGATTTGGGCCAAGTTTTTGTCTTCCTCCCATCTAGAAGCCAGCCTTGGAAGTAGTGAGGACCTTGTCACTCGCAGGGTTTGCAGGGGACAGAAGGCAAAGGGAAGTTCAGTGGCCTGTGCGAGTGACGCCAGGTCTCCTCTGTGGCCGCAGGGCCTCGTGCCGGGAGTCAGGCTGCCGAGGAGTCGCTACGTTTCGCGTCCAGGAAGCCAGGATGCCATTGAAACCCATGACAGCGCTCGCTTCCTTCTGATGGTGAATTCTCTGTGCTTTTAAAGCTGGAGCCAGAATGGCCACTCCAAGGCGTGGTCAGCTCTGCAGGCCATTGTCAAGCACAAGGGGTCTCTGCTTTCTCCGGATAAGTCATGGGGGAAGGACTTCCGAGTGAAACAATGTATGTCTTGTCTTTTGGAGGTCAGCTTTCCAGACCGTTCCCAGTTGTCTCAAGCTCGTTGGCTTATCTTTATTTAGAATTTGCTCCACTTTTCTTAATATGTTTTTTTTTTTAATGTTACTGAAAAACTGGGAGATATTTAAAGTCAGAGTCTTCGAACTTCCTACCGACTTACAAGAGATAAAAAGTACCAGGGCAAAGGGATAATCTTTTAAATTTTAGCTTGGCTCTCGAGTCCGTCTTACGACCAGCTGGGTATGACCAGGAAAAAGCCCTGGTGTGGAAAGTCCCTGTCCCCAGATCCTGGCCTCTATTTGGGGCCTCTCAGCCCAGCCTTGCAGGCAGACAGCCACTGACATGTGCTGTGACGATCAAGTTTCCCACTGTCCCTCCACCGTGGGTGTGAGGACCCAAATTTGTGTCCCGCTCATAGTACCGATAGGTTTTTGTGGTCTGCTTTTAATGGATCAGCCTTTTCTCTGGCTGCCTTTTGTTTTCCTAATTTTGTTTTCCTTTGCCTTCTTGCTCACCAACTTTAATTTATTTTTGTAAACAGAAAATGCTTCTGACATTTCTGAGTCAACTTTGCATCTCACAGATCAGCTGTTTTGTTCCAGGCTGAGCTGCTGCCTAAGGCAAGGCATCACGCACGCCTAGCTCACGCAGCCATGCTGGGTCGAGTGCATCCTGATGTGCCATTCACAGCAATTGTTTTGTTTTGCTTTGGAACAAGAAGAGATAAAACTAAATAAACAAATTAATACAAATACATGTTAATTATTGTCACAATACATGACACAGGGCCCTTGTCATTGCTACCAGTTTTCAGTTCATCTCTCTGTGAGTGAGTGCCCTTGCATTCATGTATTCTTGACAGGTGGCCAAGTAGTTTTGTGTACTACTTAATTTCATCTGCTCAAGAATCCATTTTATAGATAGATGAGGATTTGAAACCATGGTCTTTCCTTGATTTGTTAATTAAACAAATTTGTGTTGAGCAGCTTCTAGGTACCAGACACTTTTCTGGGTGCTGGGGATAGATACACTGTAAACCTGAACTCACCGAGCTCCATCCTAGAGGGGAGGCAGACAATAATCAAACACAATGTTGTGTGTGTGCACTACGACGTCAAGCAGACACACATGCTCGGAAGAACAATCGAGACGGTCAGGAGGGAGCCTGTGACAGTGGATGAGGAGTGCCCCTTTTGGACCAGAGGTCCAGGAAGCATCATTGAGGAGGGAACATGGGCGCTGAAGGGAGCAGAAAAGCAAGCGGAGAGAAGGCCAGTCCCAGGGAGGAGGAGACCTAGCGGATTCCACCACTAGAGGGAGCTGTACCCCCCTCTTCCTTCTCCCTCAGTATCAGTTTTCTCAGACTTTTTAATCTGTTAGTAAAATATATAGGCTCAAACCTACCTTGGAAGTTCTACAGGGGAAGGAAACCTGAGGACTCAGAAACAGTTCAGAGTGACAGAAACGTAACCAGAAGTCCAGGAGACCTGAGTGCTGGCTGGTCTGACACAGCCTAGCCTGGCTGTGCGACCTTGGTCCAGTCTCCTCTCCTCTTGGCCGTCCCGTTTTCATCTGGGAGAAGGGTTTTGATGGGCGTGCCTCTTTGCAAGTCCAAACTTGCATCTATCTTCTCCAAAGCAGAGAACTAGGCGTCAATAGGTCCAAAGGTCCCTTCATTGGCTCACATACTCCACCCAGTGGACAACATGGTGTATGGCACCTTTCTTTGTTTGATCCTCTTTCTCCCTCCTCTAGGCCAGGACACTGGTCAGGGAAATACAGCCTGGCCGAGAGTCTTTGAAATGCTTCTGTCTGCAGCCCTGCGTCCCGGGCCTCAGGCTTCCGCTGCTCACCTCGGAACAGGTCTGTCCACCATCCCAAGGCCTCTGTTCCTTTTTACTCTGAATGTCAGGAGTTTTCCCTGCTCCTCTGCTCCAGGAGCTGCCTCTACAGAAGCAGTCAGGGGGAAAGAAAATGAATGCTCGGTTGAAAAAGAGCCCCACAGCCCTACCAATAAGAATTCCAGGTTTTCACAAATGTCACTTCCTCAGGGAGGCCCTGGGCGTGGGGCAGGGGCTGATGTTCATGCTGTTTACACACCACACTTTTCCTTGGCAACACTCTCCCACTGGGGAGGACTTTTCCCCAGGGGCCTGAGCCTGCCTGGGGTGCGGACAGCATCCACTCACAAGTTCTGCCAATAGTAGTTCTCATTAAATATTTATTAAATACATTTGAAGCACTTGTATTGTGCCAGGCCTTCTTTTAAGCATTTTACAAATTTAACTCATTTATTCTTAGCAATCCTATGAGGCTGCTAATTTTAGCATCCCCACTTAACAGATGGGCAAACTGAGTCACAGAGAGGTTAACTAACCTGCCTAGGGTCATATGTCTAGTAACAATGGAGCTGGGATTTGAACCCACTTGTGTCTGTTTTCTGCCACTTGTAACCACCGACTAGATGCTGCTCACAGGGGGCTGGTAAAGGCACCAGGGCAAGCCAGGAACTGCTTCAGAGCGATGCGTGGCAACCACAGTGTGAGACTGCTCCTCTGCGGATGCAGCCTTGCCTTCTGAGTGTGCAGCAGGGCAGGGAAGAAGGGAACTAATGTTTTCAGTGCTCGCTGCCAGCCAGTTGCTGAGCTCATTGGGTTCTATACATCATCTTGTTTAAATCCTACCAAACTGGGCCCTGGCCAGGTAGCTCAGTTGGTTAGAGCATTGTCCCAATACACCAAGGTTGCAGGTTGGATTCCCAGTTAGGGCACATATAAGAATCAACCAATGAATGCATAAATAATTGGAACAAAAATTCAATATTTTTTCTTTTTTAAAATATATTTTATTGATTATGCTATTACAGTTCATTTTTTTCTCCCCTTTATTCCCCTCTCTCCTGTACCCCCCTCCCACTGTCATTTCCCTACCTTAGTTCATGTCCATGGATCATACATATAAGTTCTTGGGCTTCTCCATTTCCCATATTATTCTTAACCTCCCCTGTCTATTTTACACCTACCATTATGCTTCTTATTCCCTGTACCTTTTCCCCCTATTTCTCCCCCACTGATAACCCTCCATGTGATCCCTATTTCTGTGGTTCTGTTCCTCTTCTAGTTGTTTGCTTAGTTCATTTTTTTTTTAGGTTCTGGTGTTGATAGTTGTGAGTTTGTTGTCATTTTACTGTTTGTATTTTTGATCTTCTTTTTCTTAGATAAGTCCCTTTAACATTTCATATAATAAGGGCTTAGTGATGATGAACTCCTTTAACTTTACCTTATCTAGGAAGCACTTTATCTGTCCTTCCATTCTAAATGAAAGCTTTGCTAGAGAGAGCAATCTTGGATGTAGGTCCTTGACTTTCATGACTTGGAATACTTCTTTCCAGCCCCTTCTAGCTTGTAAGGTCTCTTTTGAGAAATTAGCTGATAGTCTTATGGGAACTCCTTTGTAGGTAACTGTCTCCTTTCCTCTTGCTGCTTTTAAGATTCTCTCCTTATCTTTAATATTGGGTAATGTGATTATGATATGCCTTGGCATGTTCCTCTTTGAGTCCAACATCTTTGGGACTCTCCGAGCTTCCTGGACTTCCTGGAAGTCTATTTCCTTTGCCAGACTAGGGAAGTTCTCCTTCATTATTTTTTCAAATAAGTTTTCAATTTCTTGGGCTTTCTTTTCTCCTTCTGGTACCCCTACGACTCAGATGTTGGAATGTTTAAAGTTGTCCCAGAGGTTCCTAAGCTTCTACACATTTTTTTGAATTCTTGTTTCTTCATTCTGTTCTAGTTGAATGTTTCTTTCTTCCTTCTGCTCCAAACCATTGACTTGAGTCCTGTTTTCCTTCCCTTCAGTGTTGGTTCCCTGTACATATTCCTTTATTTCACTTTTCATAGCCTTCACTTCTTCCTCTATTTTGTGACCATACTCAACCATTTCTGTGGGCATCCCGAATACCAGTGTTTTGAACTCTGCATCTGATAGGTTGGCTATCTCTTTATCACTTAGTTGTATTTTTTCTGGAGCTTTGATCTGTTCTTTCATTTGGGCCATTTTTTTTTTTTTTTTTAATCTCAGTGCACCTGTTATGTAGTAAGGGATGGAGCCTTGGGTGTTTACCCGGGCAGGGCGACCCAGTTGCTGGGTTGTGATGCTGTATGTGGGGGAGGGGTCCAAGAGGGAACAATGCCACTTGCTGGGCTCTCTGCTGGTTTTCAGTCACTTCCCCTGCTACCCACAAGCAGATTGGGCCCCTCTGGGGCTGATTTCTGGGTGGCTGGGTTTGTGTATGTTCTAGGACCCTGTGGGTCTCTCCAACAAACTCTCCCGTGAAGCTGGGAGTTTCTCCCACTACTGCTGCCTCAACCCCCACAGGTGTTTTCAGTTAGAGGTTTGAGGTTTTACTTCCCCGCACTGGAACCCTGGGTTGTGCGGTCCTTCCGGCTCCCCAGTTATTCCTCCTGGTTTATCTGCAGGCAAATGTGGGACTGCCTGCTCCACCAGCTGCCACCTTGCCTCAAGTTCTCACCATTTGGCTGCCTGTCTCTGCCCTTCCTACCTATCTGGGTGAGTGTTTCTTCTTTAACTCCTCGGTTGTTGGACTTCCATACAGTTCGATTTTCTGGCAGTTTTGGATTTTTTTTGTTTTTAAATTTGTTGTTGTCCTTCTTTTGATTGTATGAGGAGGCAAAGTATATCTACCTATGCCTCCATCTTGGCCAGAAGTCCAAAATCAATACTTCTAACAATGCCAAAAGTTAAGTAGAAATGTCAGTGAATCACTTTCATTAATAACGTTAAGATGGGACACACAGTGCGCACCATGTTACTTAGGAAATTGTTTGGATAACAAAAGCCCTTCTATGTCACGAGTAAACACAGGCAAGGGTACAGGAGTCACAGGGAGGCTAGTTCAGGTAATGGCTGGCATCTGCAATGATAAAAAGAAAAAAATCAATATTTCTCTTTCTCTAAAATCAATTAAAAAATTCTCTCTTTTGAAAATCCTATTATTCCTTCCAGGTCACAGATGATGAAACTGAGATTCAGTAAAGTCAAGTCATCTGCCTGTCACACAGCTGGTAAGACACACAGACCAGGGTCATTCTGGTTTGTCACGACCCCAGGCGACTCTGTGTAGGAAAGGGTAGCCTCCTCTGTTCCCTTCAGGGAAAAATAAAACAGGGAAAACTTAGATTACCCAGACTTTACAGGATAAGAAAAAAAAAGGGGGGGGGACAAGGTATTTCAACAGGAAAGAGCAATAGGAACGGAGGAAGAGGAAAAAAAATAAAGAATTTAGTTCAGAAAAAAGTGGGCAGAAGAACAGATAAGTGGAAAGTTTGGGGTTGATTTGTCCTGGATCTAGAGAAAAAATGAAGACTTCTTAGGGAAGGCAGTAAAAGAATAAAATCACCCGGATCGAGAGGTCATGTGGAGCGTTGCACGGACAGTGTGGTCAGTAGAACAATGCTCTCGCTCCCTGAAGGTGTCCAGGTCCTATCCCCAAACCTGTGGAAGTGTCACCTCACGCAGCAAAGGGGCTTTGCGGATGTGACTGAATTAAGGAGTATGGACTTTGAGATGGGAGCCTAGCCTCGATGGTTCTGGTGGGCCCAGTGTGACCACAGGGCCCTTGGAAAGAGAGGCAGGAGGGTCAGAGAGGGAGAAGGCTTGAATGAGGTGGGGCCACCAGCCTGAAAGGTGGTCCAGGCCAGGAACCAATGTCCCCTAGGACTTCCCAAAGGGGTGAGGCCCTGCTGAACCATTTGCAACTTTTAACCTCCGTAACTGCAAGACAGTAAATGTGCACTGTTTTAACCACTGAGTCTGTGGTGATTTGTTACAGCAGCAATACTTAACTGATACCAAGGGACACTGGGGAGCACTGACTCCCACAATGAGGAAAGACTGTCTCTCCTATGGCCTCAGCTGTTTTCTCTGGATAGGTTACCTGAGCCTTCTCCCAGCCCCACTGCTGGCAGGGACCAGATGGCAGAGCAGGTTAGCACAGCACAGGTGACCAGACTCTGTCACCTGGATGTTCCTCTGAGTCCTATCCCGGGAAGGAGCTGGGACAGGCGTCTCGGTGGGCCAGTCACTGCGCCTGCCTAGACCTCTAAAATAAGGGAAATAAACTGAATCAGCATTCCCTTCACTGTTTTTGACTTACCTTTATATAGTAATAGATACCTTCTCAATATGTCTTCTTAAGAATTAAAAAAGTTGTTATTCTTGCATAATGCATTTAAAAAGGAATGATTTGCAAGCATTTCTAGATTGATACATTATTGCAGACTCTATTCTAAAGTTTGTTTCAGTATCATTTCTAATAACAGCTATGACATACGGAATAAAGTAAATCGTAATTTGCCCGTTTGTAAACGATGCATTCTGTTTAGCTGAATGAAAACAGCTATTCAAGAGAGAGACTGAGTTGCTGGCAAATGTTCCAGTGGCATCCGGTCGGGGACATACATCCAGGGTGAGGCCAGTGTTGGTCTGCGGTTGTTCCGATGGAAAAGAATAGGAAACTTAACCAATAACAACACAAGAATAAACTCTGTGTTTTGCATACTCACCACTGTAAACCTACTTTTGCCCCACCCACTGTATAAGAAAATAAAAATGGAATTTTTCCTTTTTTAAATTTGTTTTTAAATTGACATATAATCACCCCATAATAGATTACACAGACTTCAAGTGCAAAGTTTGATCGTTTTGGCACATGCACGCACCCAGACAACAGTCCAGGTCGGGACTAGTCCAGCGCCCCCACGCTCCCGTCCCTCGTAGCCCCTCCCCCCACAATCCGCTCTGACTCGCACTAGGCCGCCGCTCTTCTCTGTCCCGCCGCTGCAGGTCACTTCTCATTTTCTAGAATTCCATGTAAATGCACCCATATATTATCTCCTTTTGGGAGGAGGTCTGGCTTCTCTCACTCACCATAGTTATTTCTTGAGGTTCAATCATGTTGTTGCGTATATTACTACCCAGTTCATTTGTTTTGACTGCTGTGTAGAATTACATTGTGTCGATGTACAGAACTTATTTATCCATTTTCATCGGTGGACAGGTGGGTTGTTTTCGCACATAAATCTGCCGTGCACATTAAATTGAGGTCTGTGATTCTTCAAGTTAATCTTTTAACATGGTGCGAAGCGTGGGCCAAATTTTGTTGTGTTTTGGTTTACATGTGGATATCCAGTTGGTTTAGCACCATTTCTTGAAAAGACCACCCTCCATTTAATTGTCTTCACAAAGACAAAAACTAATTTGTCAAAAACTAATTTTTGGTGGGTACCGTTCCCTCTAGTCTGATCCTTCTGGATTTCTTTCCCACAGTCTTGTGTGGTTTCCTTACCCATGTGCGCTCACCGGGCTTCTGCCTCGGGTTCCGGGGACTCCTCTGCCGGCTTCCAGTTTGCCTCTCCGAGCAGCTCTCCTCCCTGATGCTGTGGCCCTGGGAACTTGGGTCTCTTTGGTCTCCCTGGACCCTCGGCTCCACTCCTCCTCAACCCCGAGGCTGCTCTGGGGGCTGCTCCTCCCTGTGCCACACCCAGAGGCCCTTGGGGCAGCTGGCTGGGGCAGCTGTGGAAATCACACCGTTTGTTTCCTGTCTCTCAGGGATCACACTCTTTCATTGCCTGGTGTGCAGGGTCTTAAAAACCTGCTATTTCAAGTGTTTCTTCGGAATTTTTGGGTTGTTTCAGAGTAACTTGGTCCATTACTTGATTTTGCCTGTAAGAAGAAGTCTTGGAAAATTGAAATTTAGCTAAAGATTGTACAAACAAAAATACACAAAATCTAACTTTATGATCTGATGGTAGTCATTCTTAGAGATTGTACTTTCTCAACAAATGACGCTTATGTAATTTTTAAGTTTATTTCTAAATAATTAGAATGCTAAAGGTACCACAGTAAGATCATGGCAGTGTGCAAGTGACATGAACCAGCGCCAGCCGGTTTAGCTCCTGCGACTGGAGGCTGGAGGGCCGTAGAGGGAGGAGGATTCATCTGCTCAGCAATCAGGGTCTTTTCTGCTTTCACCTCTCCGTCCTGCCTCCTCTTGTCTCAAGCCCTCACCACCTATCCACAGTGCCTGGTTGTTGGTGGGTGGCGGCAAACAGCTCTTGGGCTCCGTGGTTTCTCTTCTACTTCCGGGAAGAAAGTATGTGTATTTTGTCCCAGGAAACCCCAGCAGCCATCTTCTGCAGTCCTTAAGCTAAAATTAGGTCGTGGTCATTAAGCGCCCGCCCCTGAGAGCCGGAGTCCAGGGGGCGCACTTACACTGACTTGATGAGACTCTGGTGGGGTCAGCTTGTCCCACAGCCCCCGGCCACCAGGAAGGGGAGGGATGCCCAAAGGACACTCAGGTCCTTCTCAAAAGTCAGGGGAACGTGGTGACGTAGCCCCAATGTCCGCCTGGGTGGGCCGCAGGCTATTTGTAGGCACTTGGAGACAAATAACAACCGGCTGTGGGTAATCTCTTTATTCTTATAAATGTAAAGCCCAATTCACTATAATCATAATAGTCTTTTTTGGATTCTGACTTAGGATATATCTGCATGTGTACATTAGGATTTTGGTTGATAAAGTTACTTGCATTTGCAGAATTAGTTCATTTTTATGATGCTACCTTTTTACTTGGAGTTTCAGCACCGATGTTCCTTGGATTTCTTGTCTTTGTACAATCATGGGCCCTCAGCACAGGTTAGAAAACGTGATGACTGAGAATGAAGATGACTGAGCCCTCCACCCCCCACCCCCGCAGAAGCCAAGCCCGTGTGGCCCCTGAGTGATGGCCTGCGCGTCTCAGCCCGGAGCTCGCCTACCTCCGCTCCGCAAAGGGCTGTGCGCCTGGGTGTTTCATTGGAGGATCTCAGGCAGTTTTATTTTACGTGGCAACATAATTTTTAAGTTAGCGTTATAAGTACTTACAACAAACCAAAATTGAACAGAAGGCTTCGTGTCATAATTATGTCATGAGCTTGCACCGTGGTCGCCGCCCCACTACCGCCCCCCAGTGGTGCTGCAGTGGATACGTCTGGGGCTCAGCACTTGCCAAGAGCTGTGGTGGGCACTTTACATGCAAAGTGAACGCACTGCTGTCCTCAGACATCCGGGGAGGCCGTCCCTGTGGCTTACGGATAAAGAAACCGAGACATGGAGGCACGAAGTTCCCTTGCCCAAAGCCACGACAACACCAGTAAGAGGGGAAGCTGGGTCCGAGCAGCTGGGATTCTTGCTCCGGGGCACGTGGAATGAACCGCCACACTGTACACTGCTGTTAAGTGCTTGGGGCAATTTTTTAATATAAATAATGGCTTTCGGCTTCACAGCTAAAATAAATCAACACAAGTGCTGTATTTTTAGCAGAGGTCCCTGGATTTCACACCAAGCTCCGATCTCAGAAAATGATGAGAGCTCAGCTCTTCTGAGGCTTGAGACCCCAAGGCTAGGTCAGCGGTTCTCAGGCCAGGGCGATCGACACCCTAGGAGACACTTGGCGATGCCTGAAAACGTTTTGATTGTCACAGTTCCTGGGGAGGGCGTTGGGTGTTACTGGCACCTAGTGGATAGAAGCTGGTGATGCACCCAACTTTCTGGTGCTCCCAACAGCTCCCACACAAGGAACTGCCTGATCCCAAAGACTCACTGGTGCGGAGGCTGGGAAGTGTCGGGCGGGACTGAAACAGAGCACAGGCTGAGCTGACTGAGATTCCGTCTGGGCAGTACCAGGGTTTGGTCTTTGTGACCTGAGTAGCAGTCCTCTTAACCCCGCCCCCGGAACCTGCAGGTTAGGAGACACAGCTCCACCCTTTGTTTGGGGGAGTGGGCAGCACTGTCTGCCTGCATCTATGGCCCCGGCCGTGCAACCTGCTGCCCTGTCCAGCTCCTTGCCCGTGAGGGCTATAGGGTAAGTTCAGATGGTGAGGACACCTACCCTTCGTTGCTTGGGGACAGTACTCACAGCTGGCTGGCTCTTTTGCCTGCCCTGGGGCGAGGCTTTCATAGGGTCCTGTGGTCACTCCTCCTGCCCGTCCCATGTGCTGGGTCCTCTCTGTAACTCCCTCATTACCTGTCCTCAGCACATGACCAGCCTGGTGGTGCTCAGGTGCCCCAGCTCCTGGGAGATTTTGTCCTGTTGCCGAGTTCTCTAGCCCTGAGGAACGCATACCACACAGCCAAAGTGGGGCATGGGGCTGACACTGTTGGCACCCCAAGACCTGCGGGCGGCCTTCAGATCACCAACCCGGCTGTCCGGGAATAGCCCCTGCATTGTGCAACGCACAGCCTGGCCTCGCAAAGTCCAGAAATGTTCCTGTACCACTCCCCCTGGGGCCGAGGGACTGCTAATCCGCCCTCTGACTCATAGCTAAAACCAGCTCTCCAAGCCGGGAGGCTGTAGAACTCGAGGGAGGGGGCCTTGTGGCCCAAACCTCTCCTCCACCTGCTTGCTGCTCCCACCAACTCCTGCACATTCCATTAATATGGTTATCACTCACTCCAGCTTTATAGATGAGGAGCCTTAAGCTCGGAGAAGTTGAGTGGCTTCCGAGGTGACACAACTAATAAGCTAGATGGTCTGTGTCTGTATCTTTCCAACTCCCTACTCTTTGCTGGGTTATTCCAGGAAACTCGAGGCCTATTAAATACAGCGGAGGACTAGTCAAAGTGTATAAGTATCGAAGTGACAAGAGTCGGTCCCCACTAGCAAACCCACTAGATGGAATTAAAAGCCAATTAGACTTTGGAAAAGGCAAGAGAAGGATCAGGTGTTGGGGGAGAGGAGGGGAGGGGGAGAGGTGAATAGGCGGAGCACAGAATTTGCAGGGTAGCGGTGGACAGATGTTGTACGTCTGTGCAAACCCACAGACTGTACAGCACCAAGAGTGAACCCTAACGTGAACTGTGGGCTTGAGGTGATCATAATATGCTCATGTAAGTCCATCGGTTGTTACAAATGTGCCGACTGGTGAGGGCTGTTGATACTTAGTGAGGCTGTGCATGGGGAGGGGCTGATCTCCGTACCTTCCTCTCAATTGTGCTGTGAGCTTAAAATACTAAAATAAATAAATAAATAAATAAATAAAGTCTTTTAATATATATAATGTTAGAAGAATTGGATATTTATATGCACAAAAATGAACCTCAGGCCTCACTTTATACCGTATATAAAAATTAACAGAAATGTTTCATAGACTTAAATATAGAAGCTAAAAAATAGTTTTAGTGATGTGGCAGAAAAATATGAGTGACTTTCAGATGAACACTGATTTCTTAGGTGGAACACAAAAAGAAAGATCTATAAAAGGAAGAATATTGATAAATGGGACTTTATTAAAATTAAAAACCTTTGTTATTCAAAAAAAATTAAGGAAATGAAAGCCGCAGACTGAGAGAACATATTTGAAAAATGTACATTTAATAGATAACTTGCATCCAGATTACGTAAGTAACTTGACAACCCAATAGTAAGACAACCCAATAACAAGACAAACAACCCGGTTAGTAACTGAGCGAAGATCTGAATGAATCGCAGAGGCAGCGCTGCGAGAAGACTCAGGAGGAGGTGCGTGAGCCTTTGGTTCCAGTGGTCTTCAGGTCCCTCGTCCTCTCTGAGGTCAGCTGCAGAAGCCAGTAAATTCTCCTTCTTTGCTAAACCTTCACCAGAGTTGTTTCACTTGTTGCAATCGAAGATTTGTGGACAGTACAGCATACTCAGGATTTTAACAAATTCTCTTTATCTCTAAAAACGCGGATTTGTGTGTAGAAGAGCAAAAGGGAAGGGCCCATGCCTTTGCCGACAACCAGGTGCCCTCCCTCCGGAAGGGGCTATTCCAGCCTTCCACCCAGCCTCAGGGACACTCTTGCAGGTGAGGTGACCCCCACCCCAAGGTCCTGAATAGGAGAGACCTCTGCGGTCATTGCAGCCAGTGGCTTTTTGTGCTTTGCAAACTGTGTCACCGCAGCTGTTGGCTTCCACGGAGGTGCCCCAAGGAGTGTTTGGGGCCTGAGGAGAGTCCTAGGCTCCCTGCCCCAGGGAGAGCAGCTTTGCATTGTATATTGGGTTCCACATTAGGTTGAATCTGACAAAAGGCCTTCCTACTTGGAAAGAAAAGAAAACAAAGCAAATGGGTCTAGTCCCATCCCTTCATTCCCCATAGGGGGAGGGGGGCCGTGGCACATCCAGGGCACGCATCCCGGAGGAGGCAGGCCCGGACCTGGAGCCCACAGGCCCTGGGTCCCTGGTGGGACTCTCTCCGTCTGACTTGCTGAGGCTCTCCTGCCTTATTCCCACGACACTCCACACGATTTCTTCCAAAGCTGGTGCTCTGAGGCCAGTGCGCAAACACTGAGTCTCACCTCTGCCCTGCCCGTTTCTAAGAAGCATGCGATTGCCTAGGAATATGAGTCTATGGGGGGTGGGTAGAATTTTTTCCCACTGACGGTACTGCTCTATCGCATCATTCATTTCTGAGCATTTCACTACAATCATCATAAATCACAAATGAAACAATCATACCTAGTGTAGAAACCACGCATGCCAGCAGACTGTGGCCCGACAGCTGGGAGGCTAGTGGCCCTCCAGTTGCATTCTGCCCCCAGCTGAAGCCCTCCTGCCCCCTTTGATCAGTGGTTGCCCAGCCCCGCCTCCAGCATCTTCACTAGCAGGAAGCTCAGTCTATCAGAAAGAGCCCCTTTCTGATAGACCGAGTGACTCCCGTTATAGGTTTTTGGGAGACTGAACACAAATCAGCATTTCTGTAACCTTTCCCTGCTGCCTCCGATTTGACTTGAAACCATAGGCAGCAGCCAGCTGGTCCTCACCAAAGCCCAACAAAGGACCCCTTTACTTTAACATTTTGATGTGCCTGACATGGCAGCATCACTCCCTCTGCAGGGAGGTTTCCTGGAAGAAACAGAACTTGGTTCCATAGAGAGTGACGGATGGGCCAGCAGTATCAGCGTCGCCTGGGATCTTACCAGAAATGTAGACTCTCAGGACCAGTGAGTCCAAATCTGCATTTTAATAAGACCCCAAGTGATTTCGGCCCATTCACGTTTGAGGAGGGCCCTTGCACGTTGGGACCACCAGCCACAAGCGAGAACAGGGGAGAGTTCTGGACGACCTCTGTGACTTGGAAGTCACAGCAGGGTACTGACTTCCAGTGGCTGAGCCTGCTCTCCCGCAGCATCCTGTCTCAGGCACAGCACAGGGCTGTGAGTCACTCTCCAACACCTCACTCTCTGGAATCAGAGCGCTGGTGACGTTCACTCGCCTCGGTGGGACAAGGAGGCAGGCCTGGCGCCTGGCGTGGGAGCCCAGGCTTGACGGCGAGCACTCCTGGCCACGTGCACCGCGGCTTGTCTCACCGTTGGCAGCTCAGATGGAGGCATCTTGGTAGAGGGAGGACAGCACACTGCGTTTGTAATGCTGCAGTCTGACCCATCAGGCAACCGCAAAGAGACTGTGTTCCTGTGAGATCCAACCCGGGAATCCTCCATGGAGCTGGCAGAGCAGAGTGCTCAAAGGAGAAGCCACGTCGGGGGGTGGGGAGGGGCCTCTGAACATGGGCTCTTAGAAACCATGCCCCTGAGACGCGCCTCCCACTTTGAATTCTCACCCCAGGGAACATCTGGTTCCATTTAAAACTCAGGCTCCAAGAGGAACAAAACTGTTTCCCTTGGTCTTCGTAGCCCAGATGAGGCGATCTGACATTGTCAAAAAGAATTTAACTGAATAATAAGGGAGAACAAAATGGAAATAATAGAGGACAATATAATTGGTGACTTTTCAGAGCACCGATTTTTGATCCTAAGATAACCACATGCTCATCTTAAGAATGGTGTAAGAATTTGGATTATTGCTCAGCATATACCCATTCCTGTCTCCTCCCACTGTGGGTGGCATACACCCCTGTCTTACTGATGTTGGCCTTAGCCATGTGACTTGCTTTGACCGTTGGGATGTTAATGAACGTGACATGAACACAGGCTGTAAATGTGCTTGCATGGCCTGCCTTCCGCATCCAGGGATCTGTCACGAGGACATGCCTTAGGTAGCACTGCGTCTTCAGCCTGGACCCCTAGCATGACACCTGGAACCAGCCTCAGCCCAACCTGAAGCAGGAGCCCTGCCCTGCTGCCCCACAGCCTGAAGAAGAGCCCCCTGGCGGGTCATTCCAGATCAGCCGAACTTCGGGAAAGCCGCAGACCATGAGCACCCGTGCAGAGGCTGGGGTGATGAACCTCCCCAGGGCTGACTTCGTCGGCAGCATCTCTGTGACAATAGGTGACTGATGCGGATGACGCAAGGTCACAGGCCCTGTCTAAAATCCCTTCCTTGGAGCAATCCTGCCCGTCTTTCCATCTGCTACCCAAGAGCTGGATCAGGACATCTTGACCTTGTTCCTATTAGCTAGACATCCGAGTGAAACCCAGGACCTACCTCCAGCCCCCAGAAGAGGGGAAGTTCACCATCCTACTCAGGAAGAGCCCCTGGCTCGCCGCCCACCTCCACAGGAGTATGCAGCCTTGCTTTCCACAACTTTCCGCAGTACTGAAGACCGACAGCATATGGTGCCTGGCCGGACAATGACTGACGCGGCAACTGGTAAGAGCGGCTATTGGCTGCAACTGCGGAAGCCTTTGCTGCCCATGCTGTTCCAGCAGCTCGGAATGCTGATCCTTCCCTTCCTCACGGGGTTCGTGCCTCACATCCTGCAGCTCTCAGCTCTTGGCGACTCGTCCTGGCTGAATTAAGTGCCACTCTAAGCATTCCCATAAAGCTTTGCTCCTTCACAACACTTAGAGGTGCAATTTCACATCGACTCGTGAGAAGATTTGTTTAATGTCGGTTTGCCCCGCCCCCCGCCCCCAACCCAGACTGTGAGTTCCCCGGAGCAAGGACGAGCTTCCGGGTGCTTTCGCTGAGCCCAGCATCCTCAGTGCCGGGCACACAGAGCCCTTCCCAAACGTCAGGTGAAACAGAGCAGGCGCTTATCTCTGTCCGACCCCCAGGGGTGCCCCTCTCCTAGGTAATTATTTGACTTCCTGGGATTTCTTTCCTTTCTGAGATGCTTTTTACCCCAAAGCTCATGAACTCACATGCTTCTGACTGTAACTACAAGGTTCCTTTCAGTTCCCCAGCGTCTCACAGGAACAGAAATGGAATCTTCTACTACAAAAAGGTCTGACCATCTGCTGCTTGGATATTAGGGTGCACCCTGTCAATGAATAAAGAGGGAAACTGAGGCATGTGTCCCACCCAAGTCCACTCAGCCTGCCATTGGCAAGCATGAGAGCTGTTGACAAGAAATTGGTTCTGCCTTCCGTGGTCACCGCACTCACGCCTTGTTTTCCTTCCCTAATGATGACTTTGGCATCAAATAAATACCTCCGGTCTGAGACGCTGGATCCTCATTAAGCAACGTGGCTTTAGAGGGTCAGCGGGCGACTGAGGACGGATCGGGAGCTGTCCCCTGGCCAGGTGTTGGGAGCAGCTGGCACTCTCCTTTGTTCATTCCACCGTCACTGGCTCCCGCCCTCGTCGAGAAGGCCACTCTGTCTGGGACAGGGAGGTAATTCAGTCGTGCGCCTGTGTGGCAGCTCCCAGATTACCAGCTGAGCCTGATTACACAGTCTGCGCGCTGGTCCCAGGACAGGCCGCCGCCGCCACCCGCGCTGGGGGAGGCACGCACGCAGCTCTGGCCGTGAAGCTGCAGTTTGGCGTCTCACTCCCGCCTTCCCTGTGAGCAGTTTCAAAGCTGCTGGTGCCCACCTTCTCCAGCAGGGGCGCCCTCCTGCGCGGACCCCGCTGCCCTCTCTCCTGGCCTCAGATCTGCCCCTTCCCTAGGCGATCCTTGGATTGCCTGCATTTTTTCCCTTTTCTCTGGCGAGAACAACTTCCGTTCATGAGTTTATTAAGTTTAATTACAACACATAGGAAATGCCTATTGAGGATGTCGGTGCCAAGAACTTGGGATGGAGGTTGACTCAGAGACAATTCTGTGCCCAGGAACTCTCGCAACAGAGATGGAGACAGATAAGTGGGATGCTGGGAGGTGTAATAGCAGGAACCCAGAAACACAGATGCCTTCTCTCCGAGAAGGGGTGGAGCGGAGTCGTTCTAGGAGGACTTCCCAGAAGAGGTGCCATCTTGTTTGGACCTTAAAGAGAATGACCGAGGGTTTTCCACCCCCAAATGAGAAAGTGATGGAAAGACAGAGGGACAGTGTAACACACAGGCCTGGAAACCCGAGGTGGGTGGGAGTGGGCACAGCATGTCCACGAGGATTGGAAAACAGCACGTGATCAGATGTGCTTGGGGGACAGGTTAGCAGGATGCCTAGGGAAGGGGAGGCGTGAAAGGCAAGGCTGGAAAGTGGGCTGAGGTCAGAGGCCACAGGGTGTCGCTGAACAGGCCAGTCCACTTGGAGGCAGGCGGAGTTCCAAACACCAGCACCTGCTTTGACTTGGAGCAGGTTGTCCAGCCGCTACATGAAAATATCATGAAATATTGACATGAAATATTTATATAGATTAAATATTTTCCCGGAAATATCAACTTCTGGGAGATAGAACACATACCACAAATAAAACAAGGGTGATGACTTGGAGAAGACCCTTCTATGTGGTGGTGTTCGGGGTAGATTGTGGATAATTCTGACAAGTGACAAGCAGGGGCTGGCACCCTCCCCCCCGCCTCCCACCCAGAGCACTCATGGAGTGCCAGACGGGAGAAAAGCACTTCGTGTCTGCTTCCCTCATTCAGCCCTCAGAGCAACGCGATGAGACGGATATTCTCAGCGTCCCCATTAGGGAGTTGAAAGTGCCTAAAAAGACGGCATTTGGTGAGTCATGCAATCTGAAGCCAGTCTGACTCCTGCGATTGAGTGGCACGCTCCTCAGGAGACAGCCGGATCCTGGGCTCAGGGAGGACAGCGTCTACGGCAGCGAGGAGCCACAGGGGATTAGGAGCAAAGGGGGATCTGATCAGGGGCTGATGGCTTCTCTGTCGAGCAAACAAGGAAGGCTGAGTGCAGACTCGTAGAACTTCCAGGGCCAGCGCTTGAACCAAGGGGTGGGCCACTGGGAAGGGGAGGCCAGGCTGGTGGGCTGTGGGCTGGCCGTGCTAAGGAGCGAAGCTGCACAGCGTGAGAGGCTCCGAGGACAGGGCTGCCCACGCACAGGACTGGCCTTTCAATCTCCATCACCCCTCGGGGGAGCACCTGCCGTTTAAAGGCAGTCATTCCAACGTAAACTCCCCTGTCCTCCTACAGCTAAACCCAGCAGTCTGAATGCAAACACAAAGACCTTGGCCTTGCAGTCCAAACACCCGACGTGGTGGAGGAGTTCAACAAGCAAGGGTAAAGCTTGCTTGTATCAGCGGCTGCTGCCAGCTTGCTCTGGCAACGCCTGCCCCGGGATGCCTTTCCCGGACCACGCCGGAGCCGTGTCACCCTCGGGTTCCCCGTTTCCCCACCTTCCAGCCTCCTTTGTCCTTTCTGACCACCTTCCCAAGTATAAACTTCTGGGTTTCATCCCTGCTCTTCCTGGGTCTGCAAATCCTCCCCTGTAATGAGCAGCCATCTGCGGGTTTCATTTCTATGCGGTCTCCCCTCCCCCTTCAGATGGGTTAATAAAAATACTAAACAGGACTAAACCCGGGGCCAGCCCCTGCGGTGCCCTGCTGGCCAGTCCCGACAGGGACTGGCCGCCTTTCATCACCAGCCTTTGTTCCTGCAGTTTTGTGGCCAATGTACAGCCATCTCCCTCTTCCTCGTCCGTCTGAACCAGTTTTGAAAATGAAAAGGTTGGAAGATATCCCAAGATTTTCTAGTTAAAGTTCAAATTTATATTCTGGGGATTTTTTTTTTCTATCCAGCAGAAAACAATTGTGGTATACAAAAGTCTATTTTTTTCACCTAACAGAATACTGAATATCAGCATATTTTGGATGTGATCTGGATAGTTGATGAAATGTTTTATTTGCACCAGTTCTTTGGAATACTGTGTTCATGAATTAACACTTGCTAATAAAGAGGAAAATGTTCACCTTTACCTGTGTGGCTTGGATGGTTGGGTGTTGTTCCACAAAGCCAAGGTCGTGGGCTTGATCCCCAGTCTGGGCACATACCTGGGTTTCAGCTTCAGTTTCTCTCTTGCATTGGTGTTTCTCTCCCTCTCTTTCTCCCTCCCTTCCCACTCGCTAAAAAGAAATTAAAAACATGTTTTTTAAAACAGTAAAGGTTTTACTCAATTTCTCTTTTTGATCACAAACTCAGGCTTGGAACATTTTGTGCTTAAGTCTCTTTTGGGTATTTAAAAAACTCAAACTGAATAATTTATGTTTATAACAAACTGCCAGGAAAATTTGACAGAACTACAAAGGATTATTTATCACCTAGAAATGCTTTTGCCTTTTGTCGTAAATATTCCCCCGTGGTTCAGGATCCATCAAGAGAGATGCCACAGAGATCCTTTTTTTTTTTCTTTTTAAGTAGAATTTCCTTCTTCTTTTTTAAACTAGACTTTATTCTCTAGAGCAGAATGAGGTTCGCAGCAGAATTGAGGGGAACGTACAGAGACTTCCCATGTCACCCTCTGCCCTCACGACATCCCCACCGGAGCAGCCCATTTGTTACAGCTGGTGAATGTTCGTTGACACAGCGCCAGCACCCAAAGTCCATACTTTACATTAGGGCGTAATTGTAGTGGCTTACCCGCTGTGGGTCTTGACAGATGCAGAATAACATGCATCTACCATTAGGGTAGCCTAGAGAACGTTTTGCTGCCCTGAAGCCCTCTGGGCTCTGCCCATCCATCCCACCCTCTCCTCAAAGATCCCCAAAGCCCGATATTTTTACTGTCTCCACTGTTTGAGCCGTTTCATTTTATTCTGCATGTCCCCCACTTTTAGACGTCCTAGAAGAATAGAAGTCACACCTCCCTCCTCTGGGACCGCATTCTGAATCCGTGGATGTGCTGTGAAATAAAAACACATCTGTTCCTGGCAGAGCTTCCTCCTTCGCCGCGCCCTCCCGAGACTTCGGCTCGTGGAGGCAAAAGCTCAGGTGGCAGCATCTGGCCCTGAGAAGACATCTTTTCAGGCTCTGTTTGTCTATGCCTCAGTCCCCTCCTCACAGTAATGAGGACGGACCGGACTTGAAAGCTAACGCGTCTAACAAATGCCCCAGACCACTTCCTAATCCAGCCTCCGGAACAAAGGATTCCCAGAACTAGCTCACCAGGGGGGACACACCCACAAATAGTACTATAAAGCCCTTCACTTTCTCTCAAAACATCTTTTAAAAAAGTCTTATACTATTCTAAGAAGCCCCTGAAGAGAGAGCCTTCAATATTTGGACCATGTTTTTACATTTTTGCGATATTTTTCTTGGTCAAGAATGGGGTTCACGCTCAAGACCATCTAAACCGGAAACCTTACTAATAATTTTTACATTGCAATTAAATAAAAGGGCATGAAGTAATAGGATCCTTGCCATTCTCAATACATTTTAACTCTTTTGTTTAGAGAAAAGACATTATAAGCGGGAAAAGAAACTTACATACAAAAGGAAAAAAGAATAACTTTCATCACAAATATATTATTTGCTCTCTTTAGATATCATTGTCCATGATGAAAGAGTTCGGAAAATGATGTATTATGTGTAGTATGGAGGACAGATTGATTTTATTCCATGCACATACTATTTGCTTGTGTTGTACGTCATACAGGCACAGATTTTTGAGACGGTATTTACGAAAACATTTCCGAGCGTGATTCCACGGGTTGGCAGTCTCGTTGACAGGGCTTTCTTTGAACCTGAGTGCACCAGCTCTCAGTGGCAGACGAGTGGGAGCGGCCCTCTGCCGCGTCCCCGAAGCCCAGGTTTGTGTGTGTGCGCGGGGAGAGTTAATGAGCACAGAATGGCTTTCTTTCCCTGGCTTCCCCAACCCCATCTGTTCAAACAAAAGGCTGAAAGGGAAAGAGAGGGGAGACCCTGCTGGTCAAGGGGGGAGGAATAATAACCCATATCCTTGGGCAACATTTGAGCATGTGCAACCCCTTCACACTGTGCCGAGGCTTGTACTCAGACAAAGGGGAGTCGGGCCAATGTGGGTTCCATTATTTTTAAAACATTATTAAAAAAAATAAAACATTAGGCCCAAAGACTAATTTTTTTTCAACAACTTCATTTGTAAGTCTAGATTAAAAAATGGGAAATAAGTCACGGGGAGAAAAAGCAACTTGGTTGCAGTGAAAAATGCTGAGGAAGACGCCTGTGTGGGAACCATAGTTGGAGAAGACTAATTTTTACTTACTCTGCATGAAGTTCAAGGTCCCAGCAATTAGCATTATCACAAAAGAAGGCACTTCCCTGTCTTCCTAAGAAGAGTCCATGAAAATATTGTCATTTCTGGGGGTGGACAAGAAAACAGGTTGCCCTCTGCCCCTCAGGTCAATGGCTTGTCAACAGAAGCTAGACAAGCCACCCTCTGGAAGGTCAGAAGATCTTTGCTGGAGCAGTGCACTGAGTTGGTGGGTTCTCAGACATGCTCCTGGAATACCTGCGGGGCACCCTCCAGGGGTTATTGTGCAAGCTTTGCTCAAATGCCTGGGGCTGCTTACCTAGGTGGCAGGAGCAAAGACTTCCTGGGTGCTGCTCCACTAAATTCAGGCGTGAGCTATAGGACACTGTCACCATGAAGGGGAGAGTGAGTTTGCCATGACGATTAGCTTTCTTTTATTTGAATCACACATCATACGTGTGAATAAATCAGTCACAGTGTACAGACAGCCTTATTCTTTTCAAAGTGTAGAAAGCGAATTCTCTCATCTCCTCTGGAATTAACTCTGAGACAAGAGCTAGATGTGATGAATATAGCCACGAACAGAGAGCCAAGGAGTCACGATGTTTAGGTCACGACGTATTTGGGAAAGGGGAGAGACCACATCTTCAAAATATTTCCCAAAGGATGAAAAGGAGAAGGGAAGAGAAAAAGAAAACACGAATGTTAAGAAATGTCATTCCAGGGTCTGAGAGCTCATTCCCTACAAGGTCCATCGGCTCCCCATGACAGCCAAGTCACCCTAAAGTCTAAGGGGACACAGACCATAGAAACAGGAGAAATTTCCTGAGTGGGGAGGGGTGCCTTGAAATTTAGAATAGCACAAGTTTAGCTATTCTCAATCATTTTCTCACACGTGTTTTCTCTCATTTTTTTCTCATGTGTTCCTTCTCGTCATGTAGTCAACATTCAATTATGCATGCAAATGAAGAGAAAGCAGGGAAAAGACAGTCCGAAGTGGGGGACTGGTCAAAATCGCATTATCTGGCTTTCGCCTGCATCATATGATTCTTCCTTACAATGCATTTTCTTTCCTCATTATTTATTTTTGCCTGGGCTAATTTTAAAATGAGTTTTTATTCCCCAGGCACTTCGGTCAGTGTTGGCCCAGAATGAAAAACACACCCCTTCTCATCCACAGGGGATGTAACCCACAGCGTTAATAACTGGAGAGCTGAATGCATTTGCCTGCTCCGTGCCTCTCCCCTGTCCCCGAAGGGACAGAGGAATATAAATACACTGACTTTTCAGAACAGATGAGTTCAGATGGATGCCCATCTGAAAACTCAAATTGTGCAACAGATGAAAAACCTTGCTCTGGGGGATCATTGGAACCATACTTAAAGGATAATAAAGCGTCGAGGAGTGTGCGTGTAAAGGGAAGGTGGCGGAGGCTAATTGCTGGGTGACTGGCGTTTCGCTGTCGGCGCTAAGTCAGGAGAGACAGATGTGCTGCGGTTGGTACAGACTCCTAGGCGAGGACAAGGATCCCCTGCCTCCACCCTCAACCCTGCAGCTTCGGGCACCTTTAAGGAATGTTCTGTTGGTGTTTGCCATCGTTTTGTGTTAGAAGGTTGTCATACAAGCCAATGGGACCCTTCCTCTCTGCTGTCATTGACCCAGTGCAAACGCTTTTGAAAGAGCTGCTCTCTTTCATGCCTTTGACACATTCAAATGTACTGGTTTATCCCATGACCATCCATCGTGGGAGACTGAGCACAGGCTGCAGGTGATGGGGAAGCTGGTGCCCTGGTGCAGTAAGGGAGCAGGGGGCGTGGTCTGCGGGGCACCGGGCTTGGATCCCTGTCCCGAGGGTGAAGAGGAGGCTCTGAACAGAGAGGATGTGAGCAGATCACTGCAGCATAGCAGTTACTGCCTGTGTGGGATCCAAGGGGACTCTTCCTTGCTGAGTGGGCAAGTGGCACTAAGAGGTTCCTGTAAAGAGCCGACAGACGAAAGCCAACAGGAGGATGGCAGAGCCAGTCCACGACTCTCTGCCAGCCACAGTGTGGGGTAAAAGCGAGCAGGACATGACTGGCTGTGATAACAAGTCCGCCAAAAGACTGAGATGATCGCTAACCAGAGTCCCACCCGCAGGGTGTGGATATCACGTTTTCATGAAGTCCACTACGAAAATCTATTTGGGGTCTCAAAAGGTACAGACTTCCAGTTACAACTTACATAGGTTCTGGGGAGGAAATATACGGCATGGTGACTGTAGTTAATAAGGCTACATTGTATACTTGAAAGTTGCTAAGAGAGTAGAACTTAAAAGTCTTCATCACAAGAAGATATTTGTAATGATGTGTGGTGATGGATGTTGACTGGATGCAATATACACAAATATCGACTCATTAGGTTGTACACCTGAAACTAATATAATGTTACATGTGAATTATATCTCAATTTAAAGAACCTACTGGGGAAATTAACCAGGTGTAGAAGCACAACTTCGAATCACCGCACTGTACAATGTCAAACCGAGTTCGTTTGTTAGCTTTTTAATGAAGGGTGCCCAACTATATCACTCTCACTAAAAACATCACAATGAGTTATAATATTAAAAGAGTATGAAGGTTTTTGTATCACTAATAAAGTGAACCAATTTTACAAGTATTTTTTGTTTCATCTTTCTCACTTTTCTAGTTGCTGTGGCTGCGGAACAAGCCATCCCAAAATTTAGGGACTTAGAACAATGACGGCATTGGGTGTTTTACAGTCTGGGCGCAGTCATCAGGCATAGCTTCTCCCTGTGCCACGTGGCTTTACTGGGGTCAGCTCCAAGGCTGGGACCCGGGTCATCTAAAGTCACAGAGTGGATGCTGACAGCTCCTCCCCACGAGGGCCATCTACGCTTAAGTGTCAGCTGTGGGCCCCCAGGGCACAAGTCCCAGGAGAAAAAGCACCGAGCAGAGTGGTATCTCCTTTCATGGCCTTGTCTAGCTGGGTTGTCACAAAGTTCTGTCTAGGTTCAAGGGGAGGGAACGCAGACATCACCTCCAGTCAAGGAATGTCACTGTCACACTGAAAAAAAATTTTTTGGGGGGTAGGAACCAGTTATGTTGATATGGTCATCTTTGGAAAATACAACCACCCAAATTTGGCATTTTCACTATCTGGCGTGTTTTCTGTGTTTCACACGATACATCAACACATATTCACATTTTATTCATAACTAAATATGAATATGCTTATCAGATTGTCAAAATGTTTTCTAAATTAGGAGGCACTATCAAAATTGCTTCAAAACCCCTAATTTAGGGGCTTGAAGGTAAATGAAACAACGTGTATTTGCACAGCAGGGCAGGCCCTTAACATATTTTAGCTTCGTGGTCCTCCGTGGCCTTTAGAGTGGCCGAGTCCTCAGTGCCTGGGAAAGCGGTCACGCCAGGACCCTTTGCCACGACCGATCTGTCGGCCCCTATGTTCTCATAGTGCACTATGCCTTTGGTACCACATTTTTTTCTTGCATTCGAGTTATGTGTGTCGGTGTCATACAAAACCAAGTCTTACTCAGCTCTGCGTGCTCAGCAGCTAGCAGGATGCATTGTACATAGTGGGCTCCCCCACGTCAAACAGTGAGTACAGAGGACTTGCCAAAGTCTTAGGGCCCTTCCTGTGGGGGTGGAAAATGTCAGGAGAGCTGATTGACTTAGGTGGAGGGGAGGAGAGACAGGAACATGTTCTCATAGTTCATTCCCCAGAACAATAGCTCTCCCTGGAATGTCCTGTACATCTTCCAAGCCAGCTCTGAGGGCCGTTATGTAGAGAAGTGGGCAGAGAAGGCAGATGACCAGGCCCTTGGTCCAAAGGGCAAGAACTGTCTGCCTCTCGCCTTTGGCACAGGTGCCAATGTCTCTGATCCTGTGGCTCATGGTGAGTGGCAAGGGCTCCAGGTTGGCAGCCATGACGTGTGTCACTGGCTGAAGATAACTTTTGGCCAATTGCCTCTTGGTTTTCTTACCTATAAAGGGGTAAAGTGAGTTCTCAGGTGCCCTGCAGCTCACAGAGGTTGTTGTCCTCAAACCCCCTGAGACGGGGTTCTTTGTCCACAGTGGGCCTGGTGCTGAAGAAAGAGCCGTGGTCCTGACCCATGGCCTGAGCATGGCACTGTCTTCCAGGTTTGTGGTTTAATGAGAACCACTGAAGATACAGATTATTCCCCAAAGCCCGGCATGGTACCCAGCCCAACATAAGTGCTGAGAATATTTGTTTAGTGCTATGTTATAAAGATATGGCTGGTCTTTGTCCCTGGTTCCTGGCCCAGGGTTTCAAAATTCCTTGGACTTTCCTGAGCCAGAATACTGTCTTTTATTACCATGACAGTCCTTCTGACCACACCTGAGTTTACGCTAATGAGGTGATTAGCATAATCAGCTTGCTGAGCCCTTACCTAGTTTCAAGGCAGAGAGAGACTGACCATCTCAGAAAAGTCAAGCAGGTGAGTATGATTAGAGGGTTAGAACTTTCAACCCCACCCCCTGACCGTTGGGGATTAGAGGGTTGGAAATTTCAGCCCCACCCCCCGACCTCTGGGGAGCAGGGCGGGGCTGGAGACTGAGCTCCTTCAATCTGTCGTATCCATGTGACACACCCCTGATCAAACCTGAGCACCAGCGCTCTGGAGAGCTTCCTGGTTGGCGGAGAGATGGAGGTGCTGAGAGGGTGACATGCCCAGGGAGGGTGGGGAAGCTCTGTGCCTTCCCCGGAGACCTTGCCCAGTGCAGCTCTTCCATTTTGTGGTTCCTGGGTGGTAGCCTTTAGTAGTTCTAGTGAATTATCAAATCTGAAGGGAAGGGTCATGGGCATCCCTGAATTTGTAGCCCGCTCAGACAGAAATGCAGGTATCCTGGGGATGTCACTTGTAATTGGCATCGGAAGTAAGGACAGCCTTGGGGACCTTGCCCTTTCCCTTGTGAGATATGACACTAACGACCTAAAATCCTGCCTGAAGGGCCCTATCTTTAATTTGGGGGTGGGGGTGGGGGGCGGTCTGTGCTGATTCTGGGTAGCTAGTGGCAGAATTGAATTGAATTGAATTGAATTGAGTTGAGTTGAGTTGAGTTGAGTTGAATCGTAGGAGACCCAGTTGGTGTCGGAGAATTTGTTTCGGAGTGTAAGTGATTCACACAGATGATCATAAATAACATCCATGAGCACTCGCCCTGTTCCAGGCTGTGTTCTGAGTGCTTTACATACATTATCCCACCTAATCCTCACAGCAAAACTCCAAGGTAGAAGTCATTATCAACCCCATTTCACATGTAGGAAACTGAGGCATGGAGAGGGTAAGTCATTTCCGTGTCACGCAGCTGCCGGATAGCAAACTTGGGATTAAACTCAAGCAACTGGCATCAGAGCCCACATCCTGGACCGTTACCCACTGTCCCCCACAGCCCCACTGCTCAGCTCTGCCTCTGTGACCGCCCCCCACCCCCCGGCAGCTGAAGCAAAATGAAGAGTCAGACCTGAAGGCGTTGGACAGATGCTATGGCAAATATTCAGAAATATGGAAAGGATTTCTTTTGAGACACTTCATAAAGGAGGCTGTGATATGGTTGCCACATGCTTCATCTCAACTTGGATGTCAAGTGTGAAATTCCTCAGACCCTATTAATCAAAGCAATCACCAGAATTAATACCATTAAACCGCCCTGTGCCTGGACAGAAGTCAATCACAAAGATGGCACAGGCGCTGGCCCTGCCCAAAAGGAGGGATAACACTAATGGAGATGAACCTGCCTCGCCGTCTTGGGGGAAGAAAGTCCCACTTATCTGAATGGGTTTGAAGCACTCGGCTGCTGCCCTGTGCCCTCCTCCTATCTCTTCATATGTAAAGTGTTTTCTGTTTGGAGGACAGAGCAAGACTAGATTAATAGCAGGGCTGGTGACCCCTATCTGTAAAGGGTCGTGGCCTCTCATAAAAATACTTAATAGAGTTCTTTCCCTTTAATTGCATGCCTCAAGCTTTGGGGGTCCATTCATCTCTGTGGATGCTCCAGGCACTAGCCTCCCTTTGTAATATGGTTCTGGCTGAGTGTGGAATCAGCTGATGAGGCCAGGGGTCCCAAGGCAGTACACCATCTGGTCAAGGTCATGGGTGGCAGATTACCAATTAGGAAGCATGGCAGGGAGGATGTTGTGTGGCCAGGGGCCAGGAATAAATGGTGGATCAGCCATTAGTAAGGCAACCAGGGTAGGTGTTGCAACAGATTAATACACAAATCTGTGCTCTTGGGGGATTCTGCATGAAATCTTGGATTTGGTCACTAGGAGCTTTCAGAGATGGATAATGAAGCAACTTTATTAAAAGACAAGCGTGTACTTAGAGCAGTGGGTTTCGAACGTTAATGTGCATCTGCATCACCTGGAGATCTTGTTAAAAGGCAGTTTCTAATTCAGTGGGTCTGAGGTGGGCCTGAGATTTTGTATTTACGACAACCCAGGAGAGACCCATGGGCCATGGACCACTCTTTGAGTAGCAAAGTCTTTTAACACATCCTACCTGGTTCTCTGTGTCCCCTCCAGAAGACTTCCCCTGCATCGCTGAAATCTGGTTTCCATAGACATGCCTTCTACCCAACTCCTGAGAGTAAATGAGGGCCCTCTTGTATGCTCATGGTGAGTAATAAAAATCTGGTCCCTAGCCTTGGTTGGTGTGGCTCAGTGGATTGAGCACTGGCCCGCGAATCAAAATGTTGCCAGTTTGATTCCCGGTGGGGACACATGCCCTGGTGGCAGGCCAGGTGCCCAGTTGGGGGCACGTGAGAGGCAACCAATCATTGTTCTTCTGTTCCTTCCTTTCTCCTTCCCTTCTTCTCTCTCTCAAGATAAATAAAATCTAAAAACAAAAAATCTGGTCCCTACAGTTTAGTTTTTCTTTTTCACATTGTACATGTAATAGACAAGTATGTCTGAAATACTTTAGCTAGCCCCAACATCCTACCATTTAATCTGTGAGCTCTCCCGAGTCTCTCTCTAACATAATCACTCTTTTCTTTTAGGGCTAACATAACCACAATGCCATTATTATTGTCCACAAAATTAATAATAAGTCTTTAATGTCACCTAATATCTAATTCATGTTCAGTTTCAGATCATTGTTCCCTCAATGTCTTTCTTATGGTTGATTTGTTTGAATCAAGGTCTACGAATCACATTCTTTGAGGTGTGTCTTAAATTTCCTTTAATCTCGAATGGCTCCTCCTATCATGTTTTACTATTTCATTCCATTTAATTGTGAAAGAAACTAAGTTATTCCCTCTATAAGAATCTCCCTCACTCTGAATTGGTCAGAGTGCATCCTCTTAGTGTTGCTTAACATGTTCCTTTAACCCCTGTATTTCCTGTAAATGGGTAGTTAAATCAGAGACTTACAGATTCACTACCTTTTTTTTTTTTTTTTCAGTAATGCTCCATAAATGGTGCTATGTGCTTTCTACTCCGCCACATGGGGAGGACCGTGAAGACTGGTGTTTCTCTTTCAGAGATGTGAGGGTCGATGCTTGTGCTCAGATGATATTAACTGGGATGTTAGGAAGTCCTCCCTCAACCTCCAGTTTCCAATTTTCACCGTCATCGGCAACCCTCGTTTGCTCTCTTAAACATGTCCCTGCAGCATCCTGAGCTTCCCAGTCACGCCACTTTATCCATCAACTTTCTCAGGGCAGGATCCTCTCTCTCTGTCTTCAGCACCCAACCCAGTAGCTGGCGCATACCCGACAACCATCACTGAGTGAGTGAATTCTTCCCCCAACACCTCCTGAGATCAGTGGTTGCCTGTCAGAGGTTGAGTCTTCAGTTACATTCTTCCTAGAGGTGCCCAGGGCTTTTAAAAGCTTGGTAACATAGAAGGTATTCCTTCTAGTAATTCTGTCACTATTGGGCTTGGTGTCACCTCAAAGACTAAGTATTTAAGCCCTGATTGGAATTCCCAGGCCCCATGGTGGCCAAGAGGAAGTGGGAAGAGGGCTTGCTCAGTCTTTGAACCAGGGAAATAGCTCTCAGGACGAGACACAAACGCACGGGCAGAGAGCTACTGAGGGGCGCAGGGAAGGACCTGCTTTGGGAGGGAGCAGGCAAGGAATCTCCACGCGACAATTTCTTGCGTGACTCTTTGCTCATTCGAACCCTCATAACCCACTTTTCGAGTGGAGGGTCCACTGATGCTTGCACTGAATTTTTTTATCCTTCTCTAAGAAGTCTTTGAACTTAACGATGCTCACATGGAACGGTTCTTTCAAAGCAGTTGCTGCAATATCCTAGCTCAAGGGGCAAGAGCTTAGCTTTTGGAGGGTGAAGGGTTAATAACAACATGTCCAGTAGGGGGAGCCCTAACCAACGGAGATGCCTGTGGTATTTCGGAATAAGGAGGAAATGCTAAAAAGAGGTATTTACTGAGGTCCCAAAGGCAGCCCTTACAAAAAAAAAATTTGTAAGATTAAAAGGGAACGGCTAGCTTTCCAGGTTCCAAATGACAGTGACCTCATTAGCCCGCCACCCCTACGACCGACGCCCCTCCCCCGCCCGGTGACTGCCTCCGTCAATGTGAGTCTACACACCCGCACACACCGCACTGTGAGGCAGTGATTCTCCCTGCGGACCATTTTGCTCCCCCGGGGACATTGATCGATGTAGAGATATCTTTGGTCATCCTGACTGTGGGGTATCTACTCGTACCTAGAGGCCAGGGATGGTGCTAAACACCCCACAATGCACAGCGCAGACAGCCCCAGGACAACAAGGATTTTCTGCTCCAAAGTGTCAGCTGGGCTGAGGTCAAGAAACCATACCTTAAAACAATATTTTTATTAATTCTCCAGTTACAGTCACATTCAATTGTACAAACTCTCAGCCCTTAGGCTGCCATCAGCCTGATAATGTCTCCCATCGGAATTCCCAAAATCCCACCCTCCAGTTCCTCGTCCTTCTGAGTTATCCAGAGAACAATTCTGTGATAGTCTTCAAAATCAGAGATCCCGAATGCATTTCTTGTTTACTGGCTCAATCTCTGCCCCATCCCCACCCCAAGAACCCTACACTTTTTGGTGGAATGTGTTTAAACTCTGACTTTCGTATCTCACATTGTTTTGGAAAAAAGAACAGAAATATATACACCAATGAATGAAACAAATTGAAGTATCTGGTTAAATATCAATTCTTTCTTTTTAAAAAAATATTCATTTATTTTTTAGAGACAGAGGAAGAAAGGGAGAAAGAGAGGAAGAGAAACATCAGTTTGAGACAGAAACATCAACCAATTGCCTCCTGTATGCGCCCCACTGGAGACTAAACCAGCAACCTAGGCATGAGCCCTGACCAAAAATCGAAATCAATGACCTTTCGCTTTGTGGGATGACAACCAACGAACTGAGCCACACGGGTCAGGGCAAAACACTAATTCTTTCTAAATGTTCCGTACAGTCCCTGCTTCAGAGTTAAGAGAGGTCCCTCAAAAGTCCCATGAACCAGGATACATCGGGGCCACTTGCATTCAAGACTAACAGTTGACAGACGAAGCTGTGAGGACTTGACCTTTGCCGAATTTAGCATCAGAAGGCTGTGGCGCCTCCACCGTTGCTGAGTTTCCTTCAACGTTTTGGCACAAGTGGTGGAAAACCCGGGTGACAGAGTTGACGAGTTACTGAAACTCTCAAGTCTTAGCTCTTTCACTGCAGAATAAAAGGTCGTCTCCGGGACCCCGCCCAGCCTCAGACGCCCATCAGTGCCCACTGCTGGCAGCGAGGGGCCAGGGGGACGGTCTCTCCAGGCCTAGTCAGGGAGGCCGCAAGCTCAGTGCGCAGGACGAGCCGGGCTGCAAGCAGGAGGATGTTTCAGTAGAGTTGTCTTATCTACTCGTGCCTCTTCCTGCAAGCATTACAGTCTCCTTACGTCTTCGCCATCACTGTCATCATCATCATCACCCTCACCACCGTCATCGTCATCACCATGGGCCAAGCGTTAATGCTTTACCTACTAATCCTAGTCCTCGAAATAATTTTTGAAAAACTGCAGATTGTTAGTAATTTCCTCAAGGTTAGGCAGAATATGTATGCATTTGTGTCTGCATTTGTACTCGAGGAAGGGAGCCAGGATGGGAGGGAAATGGAAAGAGAACTTCTGGAGCAGCGAACCCCGGTCCCCAGTGCTGTAGCGCCCGGTGAGCCAGACCAGCCGTCACTAAGCAAAGACCACAAGCCAGGGGGGTCCTGAGAGTAAATGCCACGGGGGAGTCCCCTTCTTTCATATTCCTTCCCTGCCACTTCTTAGAACAATGTACACTCTAAATTGCCAGCTTTCTCAATCTGTGATACAAATAAAATCACATTACTACCAACCAGCTGAAGTTTCTATTTGTGCCCCCACCTGCATCCACCTTCCTCACCTCTTCAAGTCCTTCTCTTCCACACCCCCATATTTCGGAGAGTGCCCCCAAGAGGTGCCCTGTATGAGCTCACAACCCACCACAGGGCACCTGCCACTTTTTCCTCTTGTACCACCCCCCACCCCACTGATGTCTGCTGCTCATAAAGCCTCGAGAAAGGGCGGTGCTGTCCATTCTCTAGATGGTGGCCTTCCTCTGCCGGGAAGCCGAGATCAGTTCCAGGATACCTTGAGTCACTGCCGGCCCTTAAAGTGCCAGAGATGTGTTGAGTTTTATGGAAAAGTGGAGAAAACGTCCTTCCCTCATCTCTGCAAGGATCTGGGCAGCCGCCCCTCCAAGCTCTGCCTGGAGTTGAACAAAGACCTTCAGGAAAAGATGAAAAGATTCTGATGCAACTACATGACCAAGAAAACACACACACACACACACACACACACACACACACAGAGGTTCCTGTAAACCAGCAACAGCAGAGCTGAAATCTCTCTTTAGGATACAAGTTTTCCAAAATAAGCATGATCTTCAGAGATGCACCCCTGCCTGAAACCGACAGCTGCTGTCCATTCGCTTACATTTCTCTGCTTCTGGTCACAGTGTCTCTAGCATCTTCCCAACTGTGGGCGTCTTTTTCTTTTACACATCTAAATGTCTATTCCAGGAGTTTTTCTACACTAAAAGAGTAGGATATGTATACAGATATGTCATCCCTAACTTTCACAAGACAAAAACCTCCTTGCAGCTTTTTAAATCATAGTTTTAAAAACTACACACCCATCCCATTGAAGGCCTTTAAACTATGAGGACAAAGCTACAGTCAGAACTCAAGCTCAAGTTTTTTGGGGCTTCTCCCTCAAGCAGGTGACCTGGAAATCACCTCTTCCTAAGGAAGTGACCAGAGAGGGGAGCAGAAGGCTCTGTGTCCCTCTCTGCGTCCTCTAGGGGGCGTTGTCTTTCCTGTTCCAGATCCTGGTGGCACATGGAATGTTGGCTCCCGAAGGGACCTGAGTGGCCGGTGGCAGGAGAGGTGACTTGCCTGACATGGCCTCCACCCTCGCCTCTTAGTGTGCTTCCTGCACTGCGGGTTCTGGAAAGTTCAGCATTTCATAGGCCAAGTGCTCCTGGCCACTGGGGTGTTGCCTGCAGTTTAGGTTCTGCCTCTTACTCGCACGAGCAGGATTTGATGGTGGAAGTGAGGCAGGGGCTGTCTTCTTGTTCCACTGGCTGTTCTGAGTGGTGAGCAAGGTCAAGGGCACAGGGCGTGCCAGTCTTCAGCTTCCTGGGGTCTAGAGGCGGTTGTGGTGGAGGTGGCAGAGGGTGCAGATTCTCGGTTAGGAGGCATGGCAGTGTGGACTTGAACTCAACAGTTCCAGGGCTGGCTTTCTGGCGTCCAGCTTAGAATCCATTCCTCCAGCCCCTCCAATAACTTTCTACTCTGCCGTTCCCTGTCCTGAATTCTTTTTTGTGTGTAAAATACCCAGACTTCTGTTTTATGCACTGAGCTTTGCCCCCTATAAGGTCGAAAGCAAATGAGAAAGCTCTCGTCTTGTTTTCCACTGTCTAAGTGCAGAACTGAGGGCCTGGTGTAACAGAGTGGCAGATAATAAAGGGGGCGCTAAGCTAGGGCACGGCAGGGCCTGGCGACCCCTGAGAGCGGCTTTACAAATACATAAAAGCTGTGTTCTTAAACTCACCAGTTTAACTGAACTACTGAATAGAGTCCCTAGTGACTAGGCTTGGAGTTGAGAACAAGGGTGTTGAGCAGGCATACCTGTTAATCTAAGTCCTTTCCTAGGTAAATGTGAAGGGGAGGTGGGTACCACTCGTTAATAATAGCTCATGGTATGCAAACAAACCAAGGAAGTGGTAAAAAGTGAAGACCGAGATGGAGCACGGAAAGCTTATATTTGCATACAGTCAGACCTCAGGTTTCCTGGCTGAGGGTCATACCCATCGCTGAGAAGTTTAATTTCCCTGTTGTACCACAGCGTGCTTTTTGAATAACCTATAAATTTACAGCACAGTGATATTCTGTCTTTCTGGGGTGCGCTGTAGAGCCTCACATCTGTTGTTCAGGGTAAATTCTGTATTACAGAATCTGGAAATTGCTTGCAACTATCTGGCAAAAGAAAGCAGCGACAACAGGGGAGGGAGGACATTGGACTTTCTGCAAAAGCGGAAGATGAAAAGGTAAAGTGCTCTGTTGGATTGCAGAGGTCAGCATCAAAGCAGGATCTTGGAGGCCACTGGGAGAGCAGCAGAGTGACCTTGAACTCAGAGTGGCCTGGAGGCTGGAAAATGTTCTCCCAGTGTTGGGGGCAGTCCTGCCCACCTGTTCTGTGGAGGGCACAAAGTGCTCCACTTGTGCTGTTTGCACACGGCCTGACTCAGTCACGTGCTCTGGGGTGCAACAGCAGTCTGAGGCTGTGTTTTTTCCAGATCTTTCTTTCTTTCTTTCTTTCTTTCTTTCTTTCTTTCTTTCTTTCTTTCTTTCTTTCTTTCTCTTTCTTTCTCCTCCCTTCCTCCCTCCCTTCCTTCCCTCACCTGATGATACATTTCTTGATTTTAGAGAGAGAGGAAGAAAAGGAGAGAGAGAAACATCAATCAGTTGCCTCCCATATGCACCCCGACCAGGGATTGAACTCGAACCCTAGGTACATGCCCTGACCTGAGATCAAAAGGCAACCTCTGATGCACAGGATGATGCTCCAACCAGTTGAGCCACCCGGCAAGCCCAGCTGTTTCTTCTATTGTCACTCCAGGGTGGAGTATGTCAAAGGTCTCCAGCTGGATGACTCATTAGAGGAACTCATAGGGCCCAGGAAAGCTGTTATACTCATGGTTAGAGTTTATTAAAATGAAAAGATTAAAATCAGCCAAGGGAAAAGCCACCTGGAACAAAATCCAGGAGAAACGGGGTATAAGCATCCAGGTGGCCGATCCCCGCAGAGTGGATAGGCACCTGCTTGATTCTCTGGCTAGCGGTGTGTGAGAACACACGCAAAACGCTGCCAGCGGAGGAAGTTCACCCGAGCCTTCGCGTCCAGGGTTTTCCCTGAGGGGTCCACCACGTAGGCACGCTGGGCTGCGAGGCTGACCTCAGCTACTCAGACTGAAGTCCCCCGAGCAAAACAGGTGTTCACCACAAATCTCATGGCTGACATCTGATCGGACAGGTAACATGTAGCCCACGGCCTCAGGCATACAAAGAACACTCTCCTCATGTAGAAGCTTCTAGGGCTCAGAGCTCACCTCCCAGGAGCTGGCCCAGAGCCACTCCTTAAGGCAGGCCCTTCTTGGGGACGTGCAGGGCTGGAGAAACCCAGGCCACCAGAGCCAACCCTTTCCTGCACGGGGAGAGGACACACCCTTCCTGGTCGGTGGCCCCAGGACAGACGCCTCGCTCTGTAAGGACTCTACACTCCATAAGAGCAGTGACTTGGCAGCTGCAGGCCTCCACCAGGCTGTCTGTCTTGAGCAGGAGGATGGACCAGGGTCCAGACTGCCTGTGGGAGCTTTGAGAAGGCAGAGCCCACTGGAGGGCACAGGTGAGGACAAGTCGGCCTCAAGGATCACTCTCCAGGTGCCACCAACATAGCCTCAAACGTTTCTCGAATCTCCTCACTCTTCCGCATCTCTGCCGCCCATTGCTTGCACCATGGCAGCCTCCTCCTTCACCTCCTGGCCTCCTGTGTCTTCCCTGCTGCAGCCGTCACGAAGCTTTATTGGACGTAAGTCTGGCCTCTGGGGCTCCCTGTGGCCTGCAGGATGAAATCCAAGCTCCATGAACCAAGTTGCTTGCGGTTCTCAGGACAGAGCCTGTCGTTTCTCCGTCTGGCCTGCACGTTCACACCGGCCTGCCTGTCTGCAGCATCGCTCTCTTCTCACCTCCTCACCCGAGCCTCGTCCTCCAGACCGAGCCAAGGTGTCAGCCCTGAAAGTATTCCTTGACATGGTCTTCACCTCGCAAGCCAGGTCAGCTGCCCTCCTCTGTTTATTATAAAGCCTGTTCACCTGTCTGCCGCTCCTCCTAGACTCTTCTCGTTAAGGGCCAAGATGGTGCCTTATTGACTTTTTTTTTTTAATCCTAAATACCTAGCACAGTACCAGTACCTGCCACATGACAAGTGCTCTGTAATTGCTTAGCTATGAATATGTGAATCAATGCGTGAGTAGATGTGGGAACGAACCCGCCTTGAGCCAGACTTGTCTTGCCTCCTCTGTGAGAAGTCTGTCTTCCCCGAGGTGCTTTCATGCAGCTGTCAGAAGCAGAGACTCCTGGTGTGTGTCTCAATTCTGCGCCTTAGCAGCTATGTGAGCTGGGACCTGTCACCTAATCTCTCTGAACCCCAGTTTCCTTTTAGTAAACCAGGGACCGTCCTAGGGTTTTTGTGAATATTAAATGACATGAGGTTTACAAAGTGCCTAGCACAGTGCCTGCCACAGAGTTTGAACTTCATACAGGGAAGTACTTGTGTTGCTCTTATTCATTTGCCTCTGAGTACTGTCTGCTGTCCCACCTGGACCAGTGGGAAAAACCGTCATTGCTAGAACTCTCCCGAGTGTCCAAGTCTTCAGCTTATGGCAAATGCCCCATTTTTCCTGGGATTGGGATTTTGGTGGGGCACAGGGGCGCTATGCCCCACGTCTGGAGGCATTGTTTACCGGGAGCCTTTCCTTCTAAGTCTCTTAGTCACTTGCCCCCTTGTCTCCAGGAGCCGCCAGGTCCTGTGATTCTACCTCCTCATAATTCTCACTCCAGTTCTCATTTTTGCTCTTAGCAGACTCTATAGTTCAGGCCCTTATCCCCGAACCCTAAGCCACTGGCTGAAATTATGTCCTGTCCTACCACCTGGCCCCTGACCATTCTGCCTCTGACCCATCCTCCGACTGCTGTCCAAGTTCACTGTCTTCAGGGGGTCAGTGTGAAGACGAAGTACGTGAATGCCTGTGGAATGTCCAGCACGATGCCTGGCTTGTAGTGATTGCTCTACAAACAATCACTATTGACAGATTGGATAATATCGTCCCTCAGCTTGGAAGCTTTCGCTGGTGCCCCACTACTTACAGAATAAAGTCCAAATTCCTGAGCACAGCGTTCAAGGCCCTGGCTGGTCAGAACTCCACCCACCCTGAACTTTTCCAGCTTCATCCTCGTCTTACACCATTCCTCCAACCTAGCATGCCTTTTCCTGTTTTGCCTGTTGCAACCTGCCACCTGAGGCCCAGTATGAATAGCATTCCTGTGCAGCATTTGCCGATTCACTTAGTTGTGCGGCGTTGTGAGAAACACACGTGCAGCAAACTGGACCCCGAGGTGGATCGCCGTGAGACTGGGCGATGACAGGGATTCACTGTGCTATGCAATGTGTCTGTACGTGTTCTGAGTTTTTCATAATAGAAGAGGAAAAACAAACTACAAGCAACATTTACGTTTTAGGACCCTGCAAATATTATCCCCAGCAATGTTGAGTACTGTGCTAGGGTCCCGAAGTCCCAGGCTCTGTGCCTCTCAGATGTTTCTGATATGAAACAAATAAAATAGATATAAACATAAGGAAAGGAGCATAAATAGATACTTCTTGCTTACAAAGCACTGATTATTAAATGCTTTGTCACATTTTAGAGTTTCACATCTGAGCCTTGTGTTTCTTATACATTTCATCCTTCACAACCTATTTCAGTTTTCTTCTTCGAGTCTTACGACTTCTTGTTCATATTTGGACTGGGTGCTTCATATTTGAACTTGGACATTTTTATAAAGTTTTGTACTTTTCCTGATGTTTCTAATGACTGTTCTCATTGCTTTAGCCTTAATTTCTCACCCCCCCATCCCCAGATATCAAGTACGTGGAGTCCCTGTTATAATCAAAGCTCCCCATCCTGGGACTTTCCACATTTTCTGCTCCAAACTGGACTGTTCATTTGCTTTGTAGGTTAGCTGTACCATTGTCATTTGGACTTGGCCTCTTTGCTGTCTGAAGTAGGATCTACTCTTTGTTTTGTATTGTCTTGTTTATTGGTTTAAGCCCTCATTTTTCCTATAGTATGTATTCAAATAATCTACTAAGAAAGAATTTGTGGAAGGCAAACTTTCTCAGGTCTTGCATGTTTGCAAAAGGTTCCATTCTGTCTTTATACCTGATCGATAACTTGGCTGGGTATAAAATTCCAAGTTCAAGATTATTTTTCCCTCAAGTCTTTAAAGGTATTGCTTTATTTTCTTTTGACACTGGTACCAATGCAAATCTTGTTCTTTTATGGGTCATCTCTTTTTCCCCCCTGAAAACTCTCAGGATTTCCTCTGTGTCTTTGAGTATCTAAAATTTCCCAGTGACGTGCCCACACATAGGGCCTGAGAACCCCCTTTCTCTGTATGGTGGGTAGGAGGAAAAGAAAAAAAGGGGATGGGAGGGGAGGAAGGAAGAACAGGAAGGAGTGAGTGTTAGCTTAGTTGATACATTTTCCCTCCCAACAGTAAAAACGGGGAGAAGACCTGCCTCCTCAGTCTACCTGGAGGTCAGTCAAGCACCTCAGGACTCAGGCACACTTAGACTTGCCGTCACTTTTTTTTTTATTTGAAAATCCAAGAAGTCTTCTTTTTTGAAAGTAATAAGATGGGAAAGCTGTTGATTTTTTTTTCTGGTCTTACTTTTTTGAAAGTAATAAGATGGGAAAGCTGTTGATTTTTTTTTTCTAGTATGAATGGATTAGAGAGGTGGCTGAAGCAATAATCCAGTGTAAAAGATGCATTTTGGTATTTTAAACCAAAACCTTGGGAGGCAGGGATAAGGGGAATCTTTGATACCATCTATGCAGTTGCCTATCGGCTTTCTGAACCCTCTTCTTCACATCACCTGTGCCCCTGATCCCTTTAATTTGATGCAGAAATTTTGCATATATTGGAGACACTTCTGGTTTCTTCTGCCTGCATCACGGGTTTGGTTTCTTCTGGATGCACCGTTCACTCTCACAAGGGGCAGAGAGATGAGCAGCAGCTCTGCGCCCTGGTGAATTCTCACTCGAATCTCCCTTCCTGCTCTGGGAAGAGAACAGAACTCCAGACAGCGTATTCTGATCTGCATTCTAGGGCAGTGACTCTGCCTCTGGATCTTCTTCTTGAAACTGTTCTTCTCTAACCAGCCATTGCCTGTGAACCTTTCCCAATATGGAACCCAGGAGGTGGCTTCCTTTCTGTTGTCATTGTCGTTGTTATTGTTGACACTGTGGTCTTGGCCAGACCACATGACTCCTCAATGGCTGAGAATGCTGTTACCTGTGGTCACGCAGTTGATACCGATTTTGACGGCCAAGGTGTCTGTAGTACTGCTTGTGAGGCAGGAGACAGGGAGGAGGAAACTCCACAGGTGCCCCAGGGCTAAGATAAAGGACTTGGATACAGGACAGAGACCCTGTTCTAAGACTGGTTGTTCCCGCTTTCTGGAAAAGTGCTGAGTTGTGGTAACTCATGAATGTCGCTGCACAGAACGTGCTACAAATGACCCCTGCTTCGCTATAATAGCATTATAATAAATTAACATTGTGAGACCCCCTTTCCCAGTGGCCAATCAAGGAAAATCATGGGAGACCACATGTGCAGTAATTTTAAAGTAATATAACTACATGTGCATGAGTAATAAAAGCCCAACAAAAGTAGCCAGGAAAGATCCGCCCTATAAGAATAGAATCCCTCCAGCCCCCGAGGTCAATCTCTGCTTGGAGCTGGCCTGCTCCCGTGTTCTGTGGAGTGCACTATCACTTAATAAATCTGCTCTTCCTCTTTCTGCTATAAAGTCTCTGTGTGTTTGGTTCAATTCTTCTCCATGATCACCAAGAACCTGGTTACTCGTGCCCACCTACGACACTTGCATTGAAGAAGGGGACGGGGAGGGGGCAGGAGGAGCATCATGAAAAGCAAGCAGCAAGCTGCTACGTGCTGTAGTATTTGGGTAAGAAAGGCAGAACGGGGTGGGGCAAGGGCTGGGAAAGAAGAGTTTCCAATCACCAGCTTGTTACATACACCATCTTGAGATTATTTCCTCTTTTTATAGTCATAATTATTATGTGGACGTTTTGCATATTGATTGCGCCTTGCTGCCGTGGAGCTGGAGACCGTGGCTCCTTCCACAGTGCAAACCCCATTGCGCTTTGATTCACAGAGGCCATCTCTCAGAGTCACCATCTCTTAGAGGGGCAAACCTCCAAGAGATACAGACTGCCCAACAGAAGAGAAAACCCGATAAAAATTCCCTTGTCCTTTGTACTAGAAAATAATTTTAGCAGCACATTCTGTCCATCTGGACATCATTAATATTGTCAACCACTCCCTTCAGTAGCCTTTAATGTCTGAATAATTACTCCCTGTGGCCATAATCCGACATGATGTCACTCCCCTCCTGATTTGCATTTCATAGATAACAGACAGCTTGGGAATTACAGGAGGCTTTGTGAGCTGTTCTGAAAGCCTAACACTTACTGCCACCATCACCTCAATCACATCATGTCCCCTCCTGGAAATCTGTCACCAAACCACACAACCTCTCCCCCACTCAGTCACCCCTTTCCTTCTGTTATACCACCACGGTTCTCTCCATACCACGCTCATCATCCTGATGGATAACTGGAAACAGAGTTGGCTAATTGGCCCATTTCAGTGCTCCCGTTAGGGTGGACTTCCTTGCCGATTTTTCACTCCCGAGTGTGACAAACCACTTCGCCTGTTATGTTAATCGCATTTCCACTGTGCAGTAGTCTCACTCCTTTGCAGACACGCAGCCACTCGCCCTGGGTTGGTGTGATGCCTGGGCCCAGACTCCTTCTCTGGGTCTCCTCATGGGTGTCTTCCAGGTGGCTGCTGTGTCCCCTTTTTCCTCCCTGTCACGCAGACATGGACAAGCAGAAATACTCTCCATGGAGCCAGGGTGAGAGCGAGGCCAAGAGCAGAAAGTTGTTCTCTTTCGGAACATTTACTTGCTTTTATTTTCCTGTCTCTTTTCACGTTTTTTTTTCCCTTTAATTTCTTCTTGTCTTCCTCCATTGCCACTCAACCTGCCCCCCTTCTTAAACTCTTGGCTTCCCCACTCCCCAGCTTCCTCCCTTCTCCATGCCTAGGTTTGGCCCTTGTCTACACAATACGGAGCATCTGGGTACGTGGTAAGAACATGCCGCCAAACACCCAGATGTTTGGAAACATCTGGGCCTTTTGGCACCCAGCAGCAGCAACAGCTGGATAATGGAATTAATTCTTCACTTTTCAGTCATCACTTGACATCAGATGGACAGAGCCTTAGCAGCCACCACGGAAGCCAGCCCACGGTCTGCTGGCAATTCTTCTTTCCCTCACACGTGGGGAATTCCCTCTGTCAATCATTGTATTGTCGGAGAGAAGGGGGAGAAATTTGTTTGTCTCCTCTCGGCCCCACCGCACGTCATCACGCTAAGCCGCAGCTTTTTTCTTATTGAAAGGCTAGTGGGAAGCGACAATTTCTTTAACCTTCCCCAGTCCCAGAGGCAGGAGAAGGAATAAGTGTGTGAGTTGCTGTTTCCTCCACACCAGTCTGGAGAACCTGACAGGGGCTGGTTTCTTATTAGAACTGCTCTCGTTTGAGGTCGTTTTCCTTCTCGTTCTCTCCTATATTCTTTGCACCACGCTATTTACAAGAAAAAGCACAAGGATGGCGATTTATGGTCCCTGCCCACTGCGTCCCACGAAGGGAGGGTTATCTGTTTGTATTTTTCTCAGGTAGCTGAGAATAACGCTGTTGGGCCCCACTGGGGCGCTGGGCAGAAGGGCCATCCCTGGAGGCTGCTGGAGACAGCGAGGTGTTCACTATTACCTCTGATTACATCTACATCAGCAGCCTCAAAGTAACCTCCCGACGTTAATGAAGCTGCAGGACATCACCCGGCGGAGGCATCAGCCTTCACTCTCTCTCTGAAGGACAAATCCAGGCAGAGGTGCAGGGGCTACCATCACGGCGGGGTGCCTGTGTCTACACGTGCAATTGGTGTGGCTTAAAGTGTGGGTGTGTGTGTGCGTGTGCGCGCGCACGCACGCAAGCTGTTAGACCAAAAGATGAAGGGAATGCATGTGTTGGATGTTCGTTAGATTTCACGGAATAGAGACACAGCCCCCAAGTCAGGGCAGTCAGAGACTATATCCGTCAATTTAGTGAAAACCAATTCCAGTGTGAGTGTTCGCTGGCGCCGCGTAGACGCGGCCTAAGTGGCTGCAGGTCGCAGGGTCAGTGAAGAGCCCGGGTTGCGGGCCACTCAGTGTCCCCTCCCCCACCCCTGGGAGCTGAATCACCCGGTCCACGTGACTAAGGCCGAGGGCTGGTGTCTCACGCTAGCAGTCCTCTTTAGGATGCTGGCTTTCCCTGATCCTGGCGAGGGGCCTCGCCCCTCCCCCGCCTTCCTTCCCCCGTGTTCCCCTCTGGTCCCCCTCCCTCTCTCCACCTTCTCCCAGAGGAGGTGACAGACGGGCCTGTAATTTGGTTCCATTCGCTCGACTGGAGCAACACCTGCCCCCCTCCCCTGGGACGCGAGGGTCTCATCCCAAACCATACAAGGAGCCAAAGACAAATCCGGGCCCACATGCAAATAGGATGGCGACGGGGCACGCAGGCCTGCCTCTCTCCAGCTCAGCCCGCAAACTAGGGTAATCAAATACCTCTTGAAGTCCCAACTGCCAAAAATCACCCAAAACTCTCACTAGGTTTTCAGAGTTTAATAATAATAATAATAATAATAATAATTAGCTATTGTAATATCTCCTCCTGCTGGCACCTCATGACAATAGGAAAAAGGGTCCAGCATTAAAGCAGTATGGACAAGAAAGTTCAGAAATAGAGCGAGGGGAAAGAACAGGGTGGCATGAGGTGTGCAGGGGGCGGGGCTGTGACCGCTGCAGCCACAGCGTCACTCCGTGGCTGTGCATCCGTCACTCGGACAACACGATGGTCGAGGGTGGGGTTGCCGGACGGGCTCCTTTGCTTTGCTCTGCGTGAGGGCTCCGTGCTCACACACAGCCTCTCTGGTAAGGCTGACTCTTTTCTCCTCACTTTTATTTAGAATTGTGCAAGGGCACTAACCACTGAGCCTTTCCGATCGTCTTGCTAGGTCTAGGCGGCGGCGTCCTGACATCCTGCGGAGAGGGGCTCATTCTGGAGCAGGAAGTAGGGTGCTGCGGGGGGGGGGGAGCCTTCTAAAGCCCTCGCAGCACATCGCCCCACATTCACCCCACCCCCCCTCACGGGTGCCACTTCTGTGTGATGTTTCAGTGTCCACAGGAGAGGACAAGTCCAGTGGGCTGGACCCATGTCAAGTCCAGGCCCAGGTAGCTTAACAGAGAAAATTTGTTCTTTCAATTCCTGTAGTTCTTTTTTTTTTTTTTTCCACAAAAGAGAAACTCTGTATTTTTTTCCTTTTTTCAAAGCATAAACTCTTGAATTTTATAGCCCTTCTCCATTTTCCCACCGAAACCCTTACTAACAATGTGACCTTGGGCATGTTACTTAGCTTCTCCGTGTTTTGGTGTCTTTGAGGATTACCTGAGTTAGGAATGGGAAGTGCCCAGACAGGGTAAATGCCATGGCTGGGCGGTTGGTTGTTTTTGCTGATGTTGTTACTTCTCACTAGGTAACAACGCAGACAGTGCTGTGTGGATCGGTGACAAAGGCCTCTAGGTGGCTTTGTCACTGACAGGGTGTGAGACTGTGGGTGAGCCCCGTGACCACTCACAGTGTAAGGCTGTGCCCGGTACTAGCGGCCTGCGGGGTCACAGGGACAGCATCAGTGACAGATCTGTCCCTGAGGGGACCGTGCTCGGGGCCCTTGGTACTGTTCCCTATGATCCTTGGGCCTCCGTGGGTGCTGCTGCCAGTGGAGCACCCCTAGGTCCTCACTGCTGGGTCCCCAGAGAGCTTCCTACTCCACGTCACCTCCTCACCCCAGTTCCTGACCCACAGCTAAGAGAATCCATCCCACTTTTTATTTTAGATCTTTGAAATCTGTACATAGTTGGGAGCTGGCTCCAGGCAGGGGCCCCTCTCCCTTCTCCTTCGCCCTGGCCTGTAGCTAGCCAGTGGGCCGCCGCCAGCTACCCTGGAGCACACACGCGGCGGCTTTGGCCTGTGGAATGGCCTCCCGCACTGAAACAGCCGTTCTCAGCCACGTCCAGCCACGACGGGGGCCGGGGAAGGTGGCAACAGGGGCACTCACACCCAACATGTGCGTGAGACAAAGTGCCAAGAAAGACAATGGAGGGGGCGGTGAATTTTTGAAGGAGAAGGGAGACAACCAGAGACGACTCCACTGACAGGAGGAGAAAGGTGATCGGGAAGGATGGGCTAGGCCAGCTGCGAGACTCCCCTCAAAATGTGGGTGCTCAGGGGTGCCCCTCAGGAAATCCTGTTGTTTCGCTGTAGTGGTGGTATTTTAGTTATACTAAAGAGGAAGAAAGAGTCCTTTATCTTTTAGACAGACTTACTGATGTATTTGTGGATGAAATGATGTGATGTTTCAGGTTTGCTTAGCCCACAAGGCAGTGGGAAAGCGAGGATAAGAGGGTAAATGAAATATCAGGCTTATTAGAACAGTTTACTTGTCACTTAGTTTTTGTAGGTGCTCCTAACTTTTCCATAAGAGTATTTAAAAAAAAAAGCAGCTGCTCAGAAAATTCTTGGGGATGGATTTTCACTCACCAGGCCGTTCACACCTGAACTAAGGCAAGCCCCACCCCCTTCACGCAGACTCCGCCCCCAGCGTGCTCACTCATCACTGCTCAGGATCAATGCAGAGCTCACTATTACCTGGTGCCAGGTCCTAGGTGCTGTCCACCGAGTCAGCTCCGGAGGATGTTTCCCTCGTCTCCTGCCCTTCAGCCAGTCTGGCACTCGGAGCCTCTCCTGGCAGACCCACCCCAGGGAGGACCTCCCCGACTCCTCCATGCACGAATTTGACCACCGTTCCCACTGCTCAAGAAGCTCCTGAAATATCCCCTGTTCCTGATATCTTTTTTATGACCAGCAAAGAGATAAAGAATTCCCTCCTTCCTAGAAATACGTAGCAGAATTGAACAGAAACTTCCAATAATTTTCTCTTTGTTGCCTCGACAATAATTTACCTCTGTTTAACTCTGGAAAAGGTCACTGACATAGGGCCTCTGTAGCAAGTGCTAGTGAGCTCTTGACATGCACCAGACATGCTCTGAGGGCTGTATGGGAATTAATTCAATTAATCTTCCTGACCATGCCACAGGGAAGGCGCTATGATCACCCCTATTTTACAGGTGAAAAAACTGAGGTGCAGAATTAAGTATTTTGTTCGAGGCCACATTGGGGTTCGAGCAGAGGCATGCTGTGTCAGAGTCCGGGCCCCCAGCCACCCAGCCATAGTGCCTGTCACAGCCTTCAGTCCTCAGGGGAAAACCAAGGTGAAGAGAGGAAAGGCGTAGGCCAGGCCTCCCGCACGGAGTGCAGGGGGCTTGCAGACTTCCTGTGTGTGTTTGTGGTTTGTTCCGTGAACCACTATTTACTTACCTATAATGTGTTCTGTCTTATAGGACAAAGACGATTTGTTTGACTTTCTGTAGAGCTAATAACGTATCTAATGCTGATGAATACCACTGGTGGAGACCACAAATCATTAACACAGTAATGAATTATTACTGCATTGTTACTTTTGGCTGCTCCTACGCATACTATAAATACAAAGGTGATAAGAATAGCTCACATTTACTGAGCACTTATTATATTCTTTCTATCCTGGCAAGCACTCTACATTATCCCATGGACACCCCACAGCAAGCATTTGATGGGTACATATCTTGACCCATCCCACTCATTTGAAAACAGAGGCTGAAGGGATACAGTAACGTGCTCAACATCTCACATTTAGAATAAGTTGGAGCCAGGTCTGAACCTGGCCCCGGACTCCTGGGTCTCGAACACAGGGACAGGAGAAACAAATACGTTCTGGCATCGTGACGTCTGTACGTGGGGCTCAGAGCAGAGCGGCCCAAAGAAACTGAGGGAAATTTTGCGAAGTATTACATTTGAGTTGGGTGACCATGGAAAAATTGGAATTTTCAGGGCTAAAAGCTAAAGCTGGAGGACAGCATCACAGGCAGAGGGACAGCAGCCGCAAAGACCCAGGTTGTAAATGGAGCCCACACCTCCAGGGAAGTGAGGGGCTCGGGATTTGGCAGGAATGTGTAATCTTAGGGACAGAGGCTGAAATGATGCTGGAGGGTGTCTGGAACAAGATCAGGAAGCTGTCTGTGCCCAGAGAAAGAACCCGAGTTTTATTTTCTATAGGCAGTGAGGAGTCTTTGGGAAGAGTTTTGAGGCAGGGGGTAACACGTTAACTTTAAAAGCTGGGTCTTGGGGCAGCATGAGGATGGGCCTCCATGTGCCGCGGAGTGTGGGTGGGAGGGGCTGTGGAGCCAGACCCACATCCCCATGTGCTGGTGACAGCAATGCCCTGGACAGTGTCAGGGCGGCCCTGTCTCCTTCAGGAGGGGCTGGCCCAGGGCCACCACCAGCCTGCAGTGTCTTCCTGACCGTTTAGCTCTGAGCCAAGGCACACACTTGACCTGGCGAGGACAGCACGGGCTCTGTCCCCACCTCTGCCTGTCCCCTTGGTTGGGTGGCCAGCGCGCTGCAGATCCTGCACTGCTTTGTCATTCACTGCCCAAGCTGAAGCTTCCTTAAGCACATGGTTGGAGAGATGGAGCACAGGGCACAAGGGTAGGGTGTGTGCATGGCACAGCCGCCCCTCGAGCAAAGAAGACAGTAGAGTGTGATGGGCAAGGACAGGCACTTTGATAAACCCACACACATGGTTTCATGACTCTGGACAAGTTAGACATCTCTCTAAGCCTTAAGTTCCTTGTATGTTAAACGGAGACAAAGGTACCTATCTCACTGGGTGGCTTTGAGAATTCAATAAGATAATGTACCCAAAGCACTTCACTTGGTGAGCATATTGTACACACTCATGCATGTTAGCTGTTAATTTTCTGCTACCACCAATAAGAATGGAGACAGCCCTTCTACGCCTAGAAAAGGGTGTTCGCTGTATATGACACAACTCAAGTTGGTGTCCCCTCCTCCAGAACTGCTGCCACCTGGTACCTTAGTGGGTGGGAGACCAGCATCCGGAGGTGGACAGTGGGGGTGGAAACAGAGGAAGGTGCAGCATTTCGGAGCTCAGCTCCATCTGCTTGCGCGATCACAGCAGCCTGGTGACACCTGCTCACGGGGCAGGGCCCCTTGAGGACGGCCCGGGACAGGTTTCATGTGGGAAGCAGGCGTTCTCTGCCCGTCTTCCACCTCCATGCAGCCGCACCTCTTCCCAGGCCCACTTGCCCTGTCCTCAGTCTGATTTTCCTTTCTGACCCATCCCGCCGCCACACGCTCGGCTGCTGCCCCTCCCCCACCCTCTCCCCGCACGGAAAAGGGGTCTTGCCAAGGACTTGTGCCCCTTTTTTCTGGATGTCTCCGGACAGTGGTAGAAGTCAGGGGAACCTCTGGACATGGAGATATCCAGCACTGGCGGCCTCGTCCGCTGCGGCAGGTGGGGCTGAATTTTCCAGGGAGCAGTAATGCCCTGGCCATGTTGGACAGCTGGGGGCAGAGAGGAGAAGGTGAGCGCAACAGCAGGAGGAACTGTGGTCCCGGGTCCGCCTGGGGGGAGAGCAAACTGGGGGTGAAGGCCCAGGCCGGTGCCAGTGGGGAGCTGCGAGTGATGGGCAGTTTTGGTGGCATGAGCACAAGACAGGTTAACAGGTGACAGCAGCTCTAGAGGCTGCGGGGGGAGGGGGATCCAAGTCTCTATTTGCAGGTCACCTCCTCGGAGAGGCTTTCCCTCACAGGTATTTCTAAAATAAAGCCCCCACCGGCACCCGCAGCTACTGTCCGCGACATTCAGCCACACCTGAAATCAACCATTGTTTATTCATTTGTTGTCAGTGGCCTGCTCTTCTCCGGTAGGCATTGTCTCTTTTGTGGCTCTTTTTAGCATCCCAAACAATGCCTGGCACACAGTGGGACCTCCATAAATGTTTGCTGAGTGCGGGACTGAATGATCACCGTCATCATCATTCAAAGAAGCATCAGCACTCCCTTGCTATGGCTGAACAGCCACTGAGTCCACGCTACGTGCCAGGATGGGTCAGTCACCCTCTGGTCCAGCAGAGCACCACAGCGCTGCTGCCTTTCTCTTTGGAGGGTGCTCAGCAGCCTTGGACTTGAAATGAAGCTGCGAAGATCCTCTCCTGGGATCACACGGGTTGTGTAGCTGGGAAGGAATTTCGACCTTTGTCTATGCCTGCCCTGCATCCAACTCCAAGGGCGAGGGCCTTAGTCCAGGGAGGTGAGTTAGGTCCCTCCTGGAGTCAGTGCCAGAATCGTGTTGGTCGGTTGGAAGTCGGGCTCGTGAACTAGAAAGGGAGGCCCTCGGAAGGTCTCCAGAGGTTACAAGTCGACTTCATTTCCTCGGCATTGAAACAAGGCCGAGTTTTCTGTCCTATAACAGAGAAGTGCTATGAAGATGGGGAGTAGCCATCTCTCTCCTGCCCTAGAGGCGGGAAGACCTTCAAACAGTCCCACGGAGGCCTGTGGCTGCAGGCTGGGGTCACCAGCCACAGCTGGGTGCCCAGGACTCCGCCCAGATCCAAGGCCAGAGAAGGCACCACTGTTTTTCACGTCCCAGGCACTTCCCTACCGAGCACCTCCATAGAAGGAAGAGAGGGAGGCCTCATTTATTAGGTTTCTTTGAACCTGACTACAAGTACCTGGGTGAAAAGTGAAAAATGTTCATAAGCCCTAATATTTTAATAGGCATGAAGCCAAGCATCCACATAATTGAGGTTTTTACTCTGCAACCAGAGATTTGGTGTGATGTGGACCCACAGTTCATAATATTCTCCCTCTGTGTGTATATATATGTACATGTATAGTTTTTAAGTTATTCGTGTCTCCTGCTGGGAGCCAGAATAGTTCACATTTGTTTACTAACTGTAAGCCTTTGTAGATGCCATTCTTCATGTCCTACGGTTGGCCCTGATGTCGCGCTTGCAGGTGTCATGTCCTGAATCTCCGTCCTGGTTAGAAGTTCGAGTGCACGGTGGTAACATACACCTTGATCTCCATAAACGCCATGAGCACTGACAGCCCGCACCCTCTCAGAGGCCTTCTTCTCCCAGAGCTACGTGACTTAGTGCAGGGACCTGAACTCCCTGGGCCTCAGTTTCCCCTCTCCAATTCGAAGAGTTTGGGCTAGTTACTAAGTTTCCTCTTAGAGCCAAAGAATCCAGGATTCAAGTAATATTTTCATGTAAACATTGTCATTTTGTCCTCATTGAGAGAAACACAGTCTATGGCAGCCCCCTCTGAGGGCATCTACGTACAGGCTGACCAGTGTCCGGGTTTAGGGAGAGCAGCTAATATCTCCACACCTAAATATTAAGGTTTTGTTTAGTTTTCTTTTGCAGTTGCTTTCTGAGGAATTGAGTCCATGATGATATTTCACGCTCAGCTGGCATGTTCATTATTTTTTTGACACTATGCTTAAAATAAAGGAGAGGGCTTTATTTAATACCTTTATTTATATGCAAAACAGCGCACCATTCATGAGATATGAAAAACTCGTCAGATAGAAACCAGATTATATCTATTTTCACTACAAAATATTGCATTATATAAAGCAACAGAGACACAAAAAAACCCTGAAAAAGACTAAAATCTTTGGATAGCAGATGTGGTTTCCCCCCCCTTGTCTCTAAAATACACTCCTTGTTTTCAGAGTTTCACAGCTGAGAACATGAAACATTTACAGGTTATAAACTTTTTTTTTTTTTTTTTTGGTTTTCACAGAGGAAAGTAGTTTCTGAATTCTTTTTTTTTTTTTTTAGGAAAATAACTTAATTTCCTAAAATCATCCCACGCACAAACATCACACACACACACACACACAAAGAAGCTACTCTCCTTATAAACAGTTCGTAAAGCACTTTTTAGACATAACTACAGATAAGAGTAACACTTTTTTAAAAAACTATAATAGGGAAGTGTTAGTGTTGCTGCTTTCACAACAAAAGGACCTTTCAAGAACAAACAAACATCTTAATATATAAAATATGTTTAGAAACAGGGAGAAGTGGGGCATTTGTTATGCAAGTGCAATATAATCAGAGTCGAAAGAAAGACCACAATATAATCTCCACAAACACGTAGAAAGTTAGACATAATTATTCCACAGGAAAAAGTGTAAACACTTGACTATAAATAAATTGGCACAGAGTATCCAAAGTAAAATTATTATCACCACTCCGAAAAATAAATGTCTTGGAAAAAATACTCTACTCCTTCTAACATAAATAAAAATAGGTTGTCTTTTTCTAACCGCACCTATGAGTCCACGTGTTTAAGGTCACAAAGAGATGTTTTTGGATATATTACGGGGCACTTCACCTGGAAAAGCAGTCAGATATCACGCTTTCCACGTAAATATAGGTTTTTCCTGTCTCCATTAGTGTCACACCTCAAGGTTCAGTTCTCACCAAGCTCAAATCTTCCCACAATATGTCTGTCTGTTCTCAACGCATCTTTCTAACCTTAACAAATATGCAGGGTTTGCCTGTTAGGTTTGGATTCTAACCTAATCTTTCCTCCACCTCAATGTGCCTAAAATCGCTACACTTCCGAATGTCTGGTGGTGTGTTCATTCGAAAAATCCAGGTCGTCTAAAGTTATGAGCCTGTACGTACTCCGAGCTTCTGCCTTCATTTTTTCGAAACTTAAAGGTTCGTGGGAGATAAACTAAGGAGAACTCCCCATCTCCAGTGAGCTAAAGCGACCACCCTTTGAGGGATCCTAACACTGGGAGGGAAGGCCTGCAGGCGGGTCACCTCGAGCGCTTCCAGGGTGTCCACCCGGCCTGAAAAGCAGCCCCCGCCAGCTGCAGGGCTCGCCGTACCATCCCACCTTCCAGGGTCGGAAGCCTTCCCTCGTCGCCCTGTGGATTCCAGAGAACGCAGCAAGCAGAGAACTTCCAGGGTCCGAGGTTCCCGCTGGGGAGCCACCTCCATGGCCACTCCCGCGGTGGCTTCCCGGGCGGGTCCCGGTTCCCCGAGGCCCCTACCCACGGCCTCCCACAGCGTGCCTGACCCTACACATCCAAGACGTGGTTGAGATAAGAGATGTAGCAGATGGCCAGGCGCAGGATCTCGATCTTGGAGAGCTTCTTGTCCGGGGGCAGCGTGGGCAGCAGTTTGCGGAGCTCCGCGAAGGCCAAGTTGAAGGCTTCCACACGGATGCGCTCGCGGGTGGCGTGGGCAGACCGGTACTTGGCCGTGGCGCGCCGGCGACGGCGCTTTTCCTCGCGGCTCAGCTGCTGCGGGTGTGGGTAGAGCGCGGCCCGGCTGCCGCCCTTGCCGTCGCCCTCGGCCTCCTCCACCTGCTCCAGGTCCGACACGTTGCCCAGCACCTTGGCGTCCGCGCCGCCCAGCGACTCCGGATCCGAGTGTGCCGAGCTGGGGTGGTCCGAGTCGGCGGCTTGGTCTGGACTCAGCATCATTTTGGAGGCTGAGGGGGAGTCAGAAAATCAATCAATAAAAGGAATCTGGGTCTTTTGATCCGAGCAAGAGCGGCGGAGGGCCTATCCCGCAGGGCCTCCTCGCGTCCCGGCCTCCTCCCCACACCAGGCCCGCGCTCTTGGGGGAGCTGGCCCCGGGAGGGTCCATCTGGCCTGGGCCAGGCTGCACCCTGGGCCTGACATCTCGGTGTGCAGGAGCCCAGCCCGGTCTGTGGGCCTGGCCTGAGGGGTGACCGCAAGCCAGTGAGGCCTGGGTTTTGTGCCGCCTCCAGCCATGGACCAACTCCGTCATTCTGCCTCCCTCGGTTCTCCTCCTTCGTAGACAAATGACTCCGGAAAACGAACACATCTGGGTTTTACGGGGGGCTGGGATCCCGCCTGCGGGCCTCGCGCTGGTCTGGGGCGCGGGGTGGGGAGTGCCGGGTGTTGGAGAGGAGCCCGGGCTCGCCGGCGCGCAGATGGGGAGCAGGCGGCCGGGAGCGCGAAGGTGTCCCCAGCGCTTCTCCGAACTCATAAAGAAATGACTAAACAAACGTGGAGGCTCCTTTCAACACAACAGTGACTCTTATGCCCTCACAGGCTTCCGAAGCACCATCTGTCACGCAGGCAGCCACACACATCGGAGACCCAGGGACACAGCGACGTGGGATAAGACAATGCGCCCGGCAGCCTGCCGACCACTCCCGGGAAAACGCTGGCGGCTGGGGCGCTGAAGGAGAGGCCGGGGAGGGAAGTGAAAGGCAGGGCTGGGGGAGAGGGGGACATGCAGAGGAGATGGGCGGCGCACGGGACCCTCTGGTCGGAGCTGCACCTTGGCCGGCAAAGTTCGGGTGCTCGGGGGGCCTGAGTCGACAGCCGGCAGCTGTCCTGGGAGGCCAGGCCAAGGCCCGGCGGGTCTGTCTCCAGTTTTCCTAACTCCGGCTTCCAGGACAGGCAACCACGGTCCGGCTCCTCCCGGCGCTTAGAGAACCGGACCTGCTGCGCGCCTTTGGGAAGGGAGCGGCCCACGATCATCAGGCTCACGGGGAATTCGGCTTCTAGAACCCGGCGGGCAGGAGGGGAAGGTGCCGCGCGCAACCACCGCGGGCTCCGGGAGCGAGGACTAGGCTGCGAGCCCGGGGTCCCGCGGGTGCAGCCCGAGCGACATCGCCGAGGGAGAAATCCGCGTGGGCGCGTGAGAGGGGTTTGCTTCCAGGGAGACAAAAGCGGGGATGTGCGATCCCCTCCTAGCGCCGCACTGGCTTAGGGGCGAATTTGGCTACAAGAAGGCTGTCGTCTCCCTGCGAGGAAAACACATCCCCTGAGTCAAAATAAAAATAAATACTCCGAATAAACTGCACGTGATTCCCTATGGGCTTAGAACTTGCACCTACACACCGGCTCGAAAGGGCATAAATAAGTAAGTGGGTAATGGAAAATCAGAATAAGCCACCACGTAGTTGTAGTTCAGGTAAAAAGTTCCTGGGTTGCCCTCAAAGCAAGGTAAATTCTCCTCCAGATATCTTTTTAAAATATTCATAAGTCACACGTTGTGTATGTATTTTATTTCTTTACCAGTTAACTGAAATGCAGATGCCAGTGCAATATGAATAATCTAACTTAGTTCTAAGCTGGAAAAAAAAAATCATTTAAAGGAGCCTTACCTTGTAAAAGTCTTTTCGATAATCTTTTCTCCAATCTTTTAGAGTTAAAATTCCAGGGAAAGGGGGGGAGGGAGAAATTCCAAAATATATTAAAAGCAGAAAATATTTATTACATTCAAACGTGAAAGAGCAGCTGTCATCTCGCCGGCGGCCACAGCGAGGGACGATTCGGTCTCAGGATGCGGATGATATGACCGATTGTTTACTTAGTTGACAGATCAAAAATAGTCTTTTCCTTTTAATTGTTCTCAAACATTTCTGGAAATTCGTTGATTTCCCCCCCCTAAACGACACGGCGTGCTGAAAAGTCTCCTGCCCTTTTTCCTCCTCTAGGTCTCTATAAATAACAAAAGAGATGCAGAGATAAACAGGGTCACATCGAAGGGCTGATTCCTTCACTTTCTAATAGCGGAAGAATCAATAAGAAAGATGGTTAAGATAAGATTCAGCTGCAGGATTCCTCCCCTCCCCTTAATAGTGCTGAGCGGGAACTGGGAAGTGCAAGGCAGAGATGCGACCTTGCTCTGAAGTGATTATTTTTTTTTTTTTTTTGAGATAAGGCTTTGTTCAGCTGATGTCTCCCCAGTTCCCAGGAACACAATACTGTAACTCGGGGCTACGCTTGCCTCTTCCTCTTCCCTCATTTACTTGTACGTTGTAGAAACAGACACCTATGTCCAGTTTCAAAGTCTTTCAAGGCTCCGTTACATCTCCCACCCCCACCCCCTCCTTTCTTTACCTTGTAGCAAAATATACATAGTCAGTGGCTCGGAGATGCGTGGAGGGAGGCTGGCGAAAAGTGAACGTCTCCCGGAGGAACGGTGACAGGGAGGCAGAGAAAGACGAGAGCCGGAGGCAGAGATGCGCGCGGCTTCTCGGCTCTCCTGGTACCAATTGATTCAGCCTGGTGATGGTGGCAGAGATAAAGGCTTAAGAAGGGGGATGGAATTTTTTTCCCCTAAATTGATATTTAATGGGAAATCCTATTGGACAGAAACCTGGGCATGAGTCACTTAATTGGACTTGACATCTGTCACAGTGTTGGAGTTTTCACAGCCCAAATATTTTAGCAGATCAGATTCCCACTGAATCTGTGCCATAAAATATAACAGTTGAAAGCAGTCCATGATAGAAACCTGCCTCTAAGCAGAACCTGTAGCCACAAGCAGACTATCTCTCTTCTTTCAGATTATTGATGAAAATAAACAACATATTGACTATGGAAAAATTCTCCCAGCGTATCCCAGTATCTTCCCTTAATGTGTAGGAAAACATTTGTGTCCAGGACATGGGAAAATATACTGTACTTGGTACTATAATAAACATATTCAGACATGCACTGGCTACCCTTTTTTAGTGGTCATTTACATTTTAAAAGGCACTTCGACAAGGCTTGAGTAAGCATCTTCCTATTTTTGAGAAATATCCTGCCACTGGACTAATTTTCCAATATAAGATAAAAGCCTCTTGGTGGAGCTGGGGACCAAATCCAGGCGTTACAATGGCAGGGATCACTGTATGAGACCACCGGACTCCCTGAATATGTTTGTTTTTCTCTTCACCCACCCATGCATTCCACCTAAAATATGGCATCCTACGCATGTTGAACGTTGCCATTCATTCGTGCTTATTTTAATCCGTGACTATTTCGCTGTGTGGCAGTGCACTGGACCAGGATGTAAACACATACAAATCACTCGTGTGTTCAGCATGTGATGCCTTTGCCTTACACGACCCTGTGGCTCTGAATTTATCTGCCTGATAACAAAAGGGAATATCTAGTTCAATTATTTTGCCACTTTATGGAGATACTGTTAGCCACCATCAATTAAATATTATTTGCGATCATCGTAGCTTTTTTCATAAGGCTAAGATAAAAGAAGTAAAGAGTATCGTAGCCTTACTGCTCTCCCCCCCAATCCCTGGGGGGACATTTGTGAAGAGAGGAGTCCTCACTTCCCCTCCCTGGTCTATTTTGCCCTAAACACAGGTTTTGTCATCAGGAGAGGGGGTTGATCAGGCCTCCCCTGGGAGTGAGCCTCTGGGTTTCCCGTGGCTGCCACCAGTCCCGTGAGCCTTTGCATGCATTTTTCCATCCTCAAGGTGACTCCTGGTCCAGAATGGGGCGGGGGCACCCCCACAAAAATGGGCACTGGCACTTCCTAGCCTTGTCTCTGCCGAGCAGCAGCGCAGGGCATTTGGGTAGAAACAGAAGACAGCTGCATTCCGGGGGCAATGGAAACAGGTGAGTGGATGAGCTCCTCAGGAAGTGAAGATGAAGGGAGAAGGGAGGTTTCCCCAGTCTGGCTAGGAGGAGCCAGCGTGACTCATTCACACACATATACCAGAAGTGAGCACGCAGGTGTGTGCATGCGACACACCTGTATTCCTCACCTCCCGTTACTCACAGAGGACAGCTGCCTCTATTACACGGCTACACGTTCTGACTACAGGTTGAAAATCTAATCGCCATAGTTCACCAAGCAACTGCTAGAGTGGGAAGTAACTGGCATCTCTGGTTACCCAGGTATTGGAGGAAGGAGGGGACGGTGGGGTTGCACCAGGGCAGGTTAGGTTCTGCCACTGTGTGTAAGCATCTGCACACATTCTCTTTTCCACTCAGGCTTCCCGATTCCACACTTACTGCCTGAGTATGTGTAAGTTAATACACAGGCAAGCCTATGCAAACAGGTTCCCTCTCAGACCCAGGTGTAGTCACGCCTAGACACACTGTCAGGGGCTCAGGCACGGACTCGCACGCACACGCACGTGCGTTCCTGTTCCAGGAAAGCCCCCACCCCTGCTGCCACCTTGGCCTTTCCCAAGTCCTCCCTGGCACAGATGGTCCCTCCTTCCGTGCTCCACAAGCACTCTATTCATACCTCCCTAGAGAGGACGCGCTGTGCAACATTTGTGTCTCCCATCGGGCTGTGACGCTTCCAGGGGAGGTCTGTAGCTCACGTTCCCAGAACCGATGTCTGAGTTTGACATATTATATGGACTTGGTATGTTTATGGTGAATGACTTCCTGTGCACGGAGGCACCCAGGATATTTGCAAACAGAAACACTTTCATCTAAAGACACCCTGGCTTCAGTTGCGTCAGTTTCTCTCCTTGTGAGGACAGGAACCTTGACCTACTCACTCCGCTGGCTGGTAATGAGACTTACTGTATGAGAAAATACTTTATAAAATACTAAGCACCATACAAGTGAAGATATTATAGGATATTAAAAGGAATATTAAATAACATTATCTGCGAGGGTGTAGTAAGCAATGATTTAAAAAGCCAGACTTTCTGGCTGTATCATATGCCAGCTTTGTGAATTTAAGTGAGCTGCTCAGCCTTTCTGGACCTCAGTTTTCTATCTGTAAAATGGGAATATAAAAAGCATGTTACACTATCACGTTACATCCTATTTTTTCCAAAGATGAACAGAGGATAATCTGTGTCAAGTGCTTAAACTAATGCCAGAACTCATGCTGCCTGGTGGCTATTAATGTTGTTAATAAAGTTATTATTCAATGTAAATACATACTGAGAGCCAGAAATATACATGAAATTACATGGCATGTGCACATATTCAGTATATTCACCCAGATTTCGTGGCAGTGTGTTTGTGTATATGCCTAGACCCACGGTCTCAGTCATGAGTGTGGGTTCACACTCACACACATGCATTCTCTCACACATTATGCAGATTAACTCATTTTATCTTCACCACGAAGCTACGAGGCAGGTGCTGTTGCTGTATTTTGTATATGAGGAAATGGAGACATAGAGAAGGTGGCCATCTATTCAAGGTCACGCAGCTGATAAATTATTGGGGGGGCAAGATTTAGACACAGGTGATCTAAGTTCAGAAACCACAACCACAGTGTCCGCCACTTCTACGGCCGTGGTACCCTGCCCAGATGCACTCATGCAGAAGGATTCTTCACCCCGAGGGATGCATGCTCTGAGGGGAAATTCGCACAGACATGAAACATGTAAAGGCCCACCGTTCGCATTCAGGGGTGTCTGGTGAGTCAGCACAATGTCAGATACTGTGTACCTAGCATTTTACCCGATGCTGATGGGTGACAAAGTCTCTACAATTATTTATAATTCCACCAAACAGCTATTTCCAACCCATTTTCTTAAATTTTGTACCCCGTTGGTAAAAAGTTTCAAGTGTACAAATCCATCATATGTATATTTATTATTAACAAACTTTCTACATGTATTATTATACTAACATATTCTAGTACAGTATATTTTTAATTTTTTCTTTCTTTCTTTTTTTATTCATTCCTTTTTTATTGTTGTTCAAGTATAGTTGTCTCCACTTTCCCCTCACCACTCTCCTCCACCCCCTAGTACGGTTTATTATAAAACACACACACAAAGACATTTTAAAGTAATGTTACACACAAAAGTAATAATATTTATAAAGTAATTTTATTAACGGCACAAGGTATTATTGATAATATATAGTTTTTGAGAACAATAGTCTTAAGTGTATTACAGTCATCACTTAACCCTTTGTGATAGCATGATTTGATGATCTGGCTTTATTCTCAATCTATTTAGAATCTAGTTTTATGACTAATGTAGCAGAAAAAAGATGTAATGCAAAATTTCAAGGGTCCAAATGGAGTTCATCATTGATTGTGTTGACTTAATTACAATTCCTATTTTTCTGTCTTATCTACCAAATATGCCAGAGTTTAGTTGAAATTCTGTTAGCAAATGTTAATGCGAATTAGTTATTCTTTCTTAACAAATGGATTCAAGCCCTGAAACTGTATATTTGGGAAAGTTTTAAACAGCTTAGAAATTTTTATTTCTAAGTTTTTAAAAGTGTTCATGTGTATTTCAATAGATGGTATATTTCCATTACTTTGAGCAGCAAAAATCCCATAACAATAGAAAAATTTCCAGAAATCTCACTCAGAAATCTCACCTCAAAGTGCCTTCTTTATAGTAAATTTCTTTTTTAAGTGACCATTTAACTCTCTGAAAAATACCTACTTTACTTCGAGAGACATACTGAGTGTGTGTTTGTGTTTGTTTTTGTCTTTTAACATGTTGGGAGCATATTATTGACAGTCCTTTGTCACCAAGAAACATAAATTTGGGACATGCATCATAAAGCTGAACAAATCTTCGAGTGCTTGGCCACGTGCTAACCAGCATCTCTCTGTGGGACAGCAGAAGTTCACGGTCTCTTTCGCTTGCACTTATCACAAAGACTCAGCTTTATTTGAAAGGTCTCCCGTTTCTAAAACTAACTACCTAGGTACACCCTGTACACATCTGCTTCAACTTCCTTATGGAAATTCTTGCACAGGAATTATTTAGTGACTACATTATGTTTGTGATGACGTTTCAGGTTCCAGACCCTATTTTTATTTGAGTTAAAGCAGCCATTTCCTCAATGGTTACACTTCCACAGTTTTTCATGAATCATTCTTTTGTTGAAGATCATTTCAGTTGTGAGTATATCTTCTCCCATACATGTTACCTATAATGCCCGCCTTAAAGAGAGATGTTCATCTTGCATTTCATGCTTGAAACAGAATTTATAAAGTACCATGAGCTGAAACATGTTAGAAATAACTTTCACCCAACTAAATAGCAAATTTTCATCACTACGTGTATTGGTCTAATACTCGTTTCCTCAGGTCCTCAGCAGTGCTTCTCCGGTGTCCGCGAACAGAATCTGCCAACATGGAAATCCATTTTACCCTGTCACCTTGTCGGTTTCTGTGTGCTAGTTCGGCTATTTCCCCAACAGCACTTGGCTATCGCTATAAAATTTTAAAAACTCAATAAAAGGCCTCTAACCATTTATCATTATATTTAGTGAAATGTTTAGAAAATTGAGTATGGCATGATTTTAAGCATTACTGAAAAATTTTCTGTTTTGGGTACTTAATTTCTTTTTCTTTTTTAAAAAATATATTTTATTATTGTGCTATTACAGTTGTCCCATTTTCTCCTCCCCTTATTCTCCTTTGTTCTGCATCCCCCCTCCCACAAGCATTCCTGACCTTAGTTCATGTCCACAGGTTGTACACAAAGTACTTTGGCTTCTCCATTTCCCATACTATTCTTAACCTCCCCTGTCTATTTTGTTCCTAACATTTATGCTTCTTATTCCCTGTACCCTTCCCTCATTCTTCCCCCTCCTCACTGATAACCCTCCATGTGATCTCCATTTCTGTGATTCTGTTCCTGTTCTAGTGTTTGCTTAGTTTGTTTTTCTTAAGGTTCAGTTGTTGATAGTTGTGAGTTTGTTGTCATTTTACTCTTCACAGTTTTGATCTTTTTCTTAGATAAGACCCTTTAACATTACAAATAATAAGGGCTTGGTGATGATGAACTTCTTTAACTTGACCTTATCTGGGAAGCACTTTATCTGCCCTTCCATTCTAAATGACAGCTTTGCTGGATAGAGCAATCTTGGATGTAGGTCCTTGCTTTTCATGACTTCAAATACTTCTTTCCAGCCCCTTCTTGCCTGCAAGTTTTCTTTTGAGAAATTGGCTGATAGTCTTATGAGAACTCTTTTGTAGATAACTGTCTCCTTTCCTCTTGCTTCTTTTAAGATTCTCTCCTTATCTTTAATATTGGGTAGTGTGATTATGATATGCCTTGGTGTGTTTGAATTGGGTAATGTAATTATGATGTCCCTTGGTGTGTTCCTCCTTGAGTCCAACATCTTTGGGACTCTCTGAGCTTCCTGGACTTCCTGGAAGTCTATTTCCTTTGCCAGATTGGGGAAGTTCTCCTTCATTATTTTTTCAAATAAGTTTTCAATTTCCTTCTCTTCCTATTCTTCTGATCAGAGGCTCCCCTGTGATTCAGATGTTGGAATGTTTAATGTTGTCCCAGAGGTTCCTAAGCCTTTCCTCATGTTTTTGAATTCTTTTTTTTCTTCATTCTGTTCTGTTGAATGTTTATTTCTTTCTTCTGGTCCAAATTGTTGACTTGAGTTCCAGTTACCTTCCCACCACTGTTGGTTCCTTGTATATTTTCTTTTATTTCCCTTTGCATAGCCTTCACTTCTTCCTCTGTTTTTTTACCACACTCGATCATTTCTGTGAGCATCCTGATTCCCAGTGTTTTGAACTCTGTGTCTGAAAGGTTGGCGCTCTCTACATCACTTAGTTCTATTTTTGGAGGTTTGATCTGTTCTTTCATTTGTGCCATATTTCTTTGTCTCAGTGCATCTGTTATGTAGTGAGGGGCAGAGCCTTAGGTGTTCGCCAGGGCAGGGCAACCCACGTCATTGTGTTGTGCAGCTGTATGTGGGGAGGGGTCCAAGAGGGAACAATGCTGCTTGCCGGGCTCTCAGCTGGCTTTTAGTCCCGTCCTCTGTTACCCACAAGCAAATTAGGACCTTCTGGTGCTGACTCCTGAATGGGTGGGTTTGTGTACATTGTAGGACCCTGTGGGTCTCTCCAACAAACTCTCCCATGAGACTGGCAGTTTCTCCCGCTGCTGCAACCCCCATAGGTTTTTACCACCAGAGATTTTGAGGCTTTATTTCCCTGAGCTGAAACCCTGGGTTGCTTGGTCTGTCCACTACCCAGTTGTTCCTCCTGGTTTATCCACATGCAAATGTGGGACTGCCCTCTCTGCCAGCTGCCACCTCACCAGGTCTGCCAGCCACCACCTTGCAGCAAGTCCTCTGCACCTGGCTGCCCATCTCCATCCCTCCTACCTGTCTGGATGAATCTTTCTTCTTTAACTCCTTGGTTGTTGGACTTCCATAAAGTTCAATTTTCTGGCAGTTCTGGTTACCTTTTGTTTTTAAATTTGTTGTTGTCCTTTTGGTTTTGGGAGGAGGCAAAGTATATCTATCTGTGCCTCCATCTTGGCCAGAAGTTGGGTGTTTAATATCTAAAATCAGTTCACTGAAGTATAATTTATATAGAGGTGTTTATCAACCTTAAACACCTTTCAGAGGTGTTTAGTTTTATCAACTTGGCAAATTTGTACATTCAGGCAACCAACATAATCAAAATATAGAATGTTTCCATCATTCTGTAAAGTTCCCTGTGCCCCTATCTTTTATCCACATCCTACCTCAGACAACCACTGCTTTGATTTCTGTTCCTATAGTATTGCATTTCCAGAATATCATAAAATGGAATCACACAGCGTGCAGACTTTTGAGTCTGCCTTCTTTTACTCAGCATTAAGCTTTTGAGATTCATCCATACTGTTGTTTTTATCAGTAGTTCATTCCCTTTTTATTACTGAGTAGTGGTCCATTATACGGAATGTAGGGCAATTTGTTTATCCATTCACAAAATTAATAGACACTTGAGTTGTTTCCAATTGGAGACTAAGAATACAGCTAATAAATCTGGCATAACCATGCACATAGAGCTATTTACAAGGGCAGATTTAGACAGTTTTCTTGGGCAAATAACTAGAGCTGAAATGGTTGGGTTGTGTGATGAGGGTTAAACTTAATAAGAAACTGTCAAATTCTTTTACGAAGTAGTTGTGTACCCCTTTGCATTTTATTAGCAACACTCCAGTTGTTCCTTATCTTCGCTAGTGTTTATTATTGTTACTTTGAAAGAATTATTTTAAGCCATTGGTGGTGTATCTTGGGCAGGAGTGTTCTGCTCCTCACCAGTAGTAAGAAAGCTCTGCTTGATATTAGCTTAGGATCTTAGATCCATGACGGTTTTGTGCTTCTCTCCCAGAGATACGTGCTTCCTTCCCCATAAGGCATCTTTTCCTGTGCCTTTGGCAACAGTCTTTGCTGTGCCACGCTGCCCCCCACAGAAGCTTAAAGCTTCTGCTTTAAGGTGAAGTGCAAGGTGTTTTGTACCTGACCCCCCACAACTGCCCGTTACCTCCTGTACACCTGCTCCACTCCTAACCCTATTCATGGGCACACAGCAGAGATCCAAGGATAAGAGCTGGTGAAGGTGTATGAACACCCCCTGGGTCTGACACACTAGCTCACACTTGGCCTTTGGGAGCTCCTTGAAACTGGAGCTCTTTCTTCATCCCCACTAGTTTCATGATCTGCAACTCTTTCTCGCATCCTCTGCCACAGGTGAGAGAGTTTGTGCCTTCCATGTCTCCTTGGAAGGGCTCGTCTCTCTTTGGAACTCGAGTTGTTCCATTGCCTTGTGACCTCAGCTCTCTCATAGGTCAAATGAAAGTTATGATTTTGGGTTTTTTTTTGTCTGGATTTTTCTCGTTGTTAGGATGACAACAACATTCTTTTCAGCTTTCTGTGTCCTAAGTGGAAGTGAAACTCCATGCTTAATTTTTAAAACTCTGAGGTTATGATGTTGGCGTTGAGCCATGATGAGTAAGGGTAAAAGATATTCTTAGGTTGAGTTTCATTGCAAATTAATCAACATTTCTGATCATTTTAAATTTTGGGGCAAGCTCTCATTGGATCTGTTCAGATCAACAACTTTTCATTGAAATGTGGCTGATGAAGGGCTCCCATTCACAGTGGAACGACAGCTGCCATTTCTTCGTGCTTGCGCTATCAGGATTATGTTTAATTTATGGCATCTTCAAATGAATTATTTTTCAACCACTTGTCTCATTGTGAGGGTTAATTTTCCTAAAGCTAGATAATAAAATTGCAAATCCCCTTAACCAAGCATATTCAAACTGCAATACATCACAGTGCCCTGAAAGTGATTAAACGGCAGAGGTCCCCACTGCCAGCCCCTGCATGTGTGAGAGCAGCCCTCTGCCCTGCGGGTCCTTTCCCACCATACCCGACACAGGGCCGCGTGATACAAGCACCAACCGAGGGAGCCAGCACCAATCCACACGTTATGTATTAGTTCCTTTCTTAGGCAAAAGTTTGCTAGAACATTAGAAACAGCAATTAGAGAGATTTAAAATTTTAGTATGTTCTTCCTACACTTCAGTAGGTCTTCCCATGGACTCCCTGGCTTGCAGACCCCCCCACTGAGGAGACCCTGCATCAGACTCTGAGTTCCTTAGGGATAGAACTCGTGTCTCAGTCACTGTTTGCTCCCCTCCGTGCTCGGTGTGGGCCTGATGTCTTGTACTTGGGCAACACATACTTACTTGTTGAACAGGGGAGCACATGGTTTCTGACTTCACCACAGGCCTTTCACCGAATGGATTGGATTAATTATGACAGTCATGTGAAAAACATGGAAACCAACTAAGATACTATATATTAACTAAATTGTGCCATGCTGATGACAGCATCCACTCGATTTTAGAGAAGGGGAGTTAAATGCAAATTAAAGGAGTCTTGGAAAGAGGTACATAGAGAAGGTCCATGTGGACTGAGGCTTAACATCGGGGAGCATCACAATAGTCGGAGATCAGAGCGGCCTTTCCATCAAAGACAACACAGGCAAAGAGGAGCATGAGTGGAGTTGGGCGAGTGTGTGATCACAGGAGACAGGAGCAGTGCTCCCTGCAATGTGACCCAAGTAGCAACATCGGAATCGGGGGAGTGCTGAGGAACTTGTTCACACAGAGGCGCACACACTGCTTATAACTGTGAGTGTTATTTCTGCTCTCCAATGCCTTCTAGCTGGTTCAGCAGAGCCAATGCACTGCGACAGCCACAGAACCACAGGAACCCAAGTAATGTATATGTCACCGTGGGCCCTTCTCCCTCCACATCACCCCCCCCATGCATACATTTGTCCTTGCTTGGCATACTTAGCTTCAAAAACAAATATTTAGTGATTAAAATAAAGTAAGTACTATAGGAGGCATCAGAGTTAAAGAAGAATAAGATGTAATTCCTGCCTGTAAGAATCTTAGTCTTAGGAGAGAGACAGACACATAAAAGGACTATTTAAATGTCAAGTACCAAGTGCCAAGATAGAGTCTGCACAGCACATGGTGGGAGACCAGAGGAGGGACAACTAATCCAGGTCCGGGAGAAGGGAGGAGGATGGGGCGGAGTGGTGCACAGAGACAGTGTCTTAGAGAAAGAACAGCAAAGCCGAGTCCTAAAGGTTGAGTAGGAGTTATTTAGGTGATGAGGGCATAAGAGAGCTATGCTAAGCAGAGGAAAAAAACAAGTGGAACTACATTGAAAAGTATGAGGAAGGTAGTAGAGGGAGGTTAATCTAGAGAGTCAAGCAGGGGCCTGTTCACTGAGGGTCTTAGACAATATGTTCACCAGCTTAGAAAGAGATCAAAAGGGGACAAGATCCGAACCATACGACATCGGCGTAGACAGTCCAGAAGCAGACCAGAGGAAGATCTGGTCTTTTGCTGGTGTGTACTAGCTGAGAGGGAATGGACTCAAGTTGGGCAGGGAAGAGAGAAGAGACACAACGAATGTGTCAGTGATGTTAGCGGGACTTGACTAACTGGATGTGAAACCCCGGGTGGACCTAAAGTCTCTACCTTGAAACAAGATGGAGATCATCAAAGGAAGGAAAGATTTAGAGACAGTGAATGAGTTTGGTTTTGAACATAAGGAGTTTGAGGGACCAGTGGGACATCCAGGTGAAAGTTTCCATCCTGCAGTGGGGTCACAAAGCCTGAATGTCCGGACGAGATTGGGCTGGAAGTAACCCTCAGTCCGTGTGTGATAACTGAAACCGAGAGATGTGCATGTGCCAACCCAGAGAAACGTGGGCTGAAGAACACAGGAGTGAGTACAGGGCCCCGCAGAATACCAGCGTGTACAGAGCTGGGAAAGATGAACTAAAGGAGTGGGGGAGGGTGTACTTCACACCCTGTGAGTGTGCGGTCAGGGAACTGGGTACCTGAGTGAACGAGTCCCATCCCTATGAACGACATCCAACTCCTGCCAAGGGCCAAGGACCGATCCCTGAAGGATCAGCAATGTTTACCATGGCGGCAGAAGTGAGAAGTCCCCAAAGAACAGGAAAGCACTGCTCCAAAAAGTTCAGAGGAGCCAGAGAGGGTGAGCTCCCCAAACCAGAGCATTTGGGGAAGGAGGGAGCGGCCTGGTGTCAAGAGTAGCAGAGACTGCCAGTAAAACAAAGAATAAAAAGTGTCCATTGGATGTGGCCACACCAAGGGCACCGGTCATCTTAGCCACTCCAGTTTCTGTGGCAGAAGGCCGACCTAGATTCCCCTGAGTGCAGGATGAAAGGAAGAAAGGGAGGAGGGTCCTAACAGGCTGAGGGAAACCCGAGGAACCTGGGGATGGAGGCTGCTCTGGGGTGGAAGAGAAGGATGAGCAGCAGAGTGAGACGGAGAGCGCTCTGGGGGGCTCCATGGGAGGCGTGGCCGGAGAAGACCGGGGTGCCCTGGAGGAGGTCAAGGAGAAGTCGGACTGGGAGCTGGCCTGCCTGTCCACATGGAGACAGAAGTCACCAGGGGATAAACAGAGAGACGGTGAGCCTGGCCGCATTTGGGGAAATGACAGAGGTCAGTAAGTGAGGGAGAGAAGGAGGTGGAAGATGGAAGAGGGCAGTGACAATGACGTCGGACTCCACAGAGCAGGGGCGTCCCATCCCTGGCAGTGCAGAAGCCTCTCAGGCATTTTCCAGGGCTGAGGCCTGAAGGAACTGCCCTCAGTCCGTCTTCCTCCACATTGCCACACCGATTTTCCTTCTAACCTGCCTTCCTGCCTCCCTCGGTGCCCTGTGCTCTCCTCCCCTCCTACCTGCCTGACCTGGAACCATGGAGCTGAGTAACACTGGTACCACCAAGGGAAAAAAGTTTCCGTGTGAGTTCATTTTCCATGTGACAGAAACTTAGTCCCTTGACAGCCAATTTTATATTCTAAGATTTCATAAGAGAAATTGGCCAAGTTTTTTATTTTTAGCAAATTTGATAAAACGTTTTCACAGAAATTATTTGCTTAAAGAATCATATTGAATGTGATGTAACTTTTTACAATGAATCAGAGGCCTGATGTCTGTTTTCAAAGGAGGTGCATAAAAATAACAAATAAACAATTCCGGTGACTGGTGTCATCACGGTGGACGTCAGTTCTGTGTCACGTTGTAATAGGCTGGTGTTCACAGGACTCCCAAGGCAGACCAGTATCACCCCCTGCACTGGTAGCCCCTGACAGCCCCACACCATGCTTCTTGGCGCTTGGTGTCATTGTCACTGTTCTCTTGACCTTTACCCTGCCTTTCACTTCTCTGCTCCTGGCATCCCCTGCGTCTGGGCTCCAGGTGTGCTCATTACCGCTGGACTATCGTTGCTTCTTGGCCCTCTTGATGGACAGAGGTCGAAAATGTGTGTAGCCCTCACTGGTGTGGCTCAGTGGGTTGAGCATCATCCCACAAAGTGAAAGGTCACAGGTTCGATTACACAGGGACTACATCCCTTCATAAACATGCCCACTGGTTCTGTCTCCCCAACCTCCTCGGTGTGGTTCCGTTCTTCATTTATAGTTCAGTTAGTTAGTGTGTTAGTGTTTGAATTCCATTTTGTTTTCCCCCCATTCCAGTTGCTTTTAATTACTTAATTTTTAGTATGTTAAAAAATATGTTTTTTTAAAAATTTTTATTTATTTCCTTCTTAGAGAGAGGAGAAGGGAGGGAGAAAGAGAGGGAGAGAGAAATCAATGTGTGAGATAAAACATCGGTTGGTTGCCTCTCGCACGCCCCCAACTGGGGAACCTGGCCTGCAACCCAGGCGTGTGCCCTGACTGGGAAACATGCAACCTTTTGGTTCACAGGCTGGCACTCAATCCACTGAGACACACCAGCCAGGGCTTAAAAAATACGTTTTTGAAAGTCAGAACTAGACAACAATGTACACTCTGGAGTCGCCCATCCTTTGTCCTTCCTACATCATCCCCACCCCCTATTGTCTGCAGTTGCCATCCGCTTTCTGCAAGTAACCAGCCTCAGGAGTTTCTGGTGCGTACCTCCTCTCTGTCGTTTAGTACAAATGAGCAGATATAAGTATATTTTCTTATTGCCCCTATTACTTACCCAGAAAAGAGTGTTATAGATGCTTTTCCCATGTTCCTTTTTGCTATAACAATATATCCTAGAAAGCACTCTCTTGCAGCCATGTTTACTGCAAGGAAGAGGACTTGATTCATAGCTGGTGCAATTTACTGCCAATTACCAATGCCTTGCAGATTATCAGAGGTTAGGTGAGAGGGGGAGGAAAACAGCCACGTCCAGTTAATGGCACTGTTACCAAGAATCCTGAGAGACCAGGAACTCCAAAGCAAACAGGAGCAGAAATTTATGGGAGGAACTACAGAAGGTTGTTTTTCAACTTGACTCTCAGGTGATAGGAACATCAAAGGAAGTATTCCGGAATCTGCTCACTTAGCGTGTGTGTGTGTCTCTCTCTCCCCATAAATAATTCCACTGGTCTCTCTCTGGAGAAGGTAAAAGGGCTTGAGGAAAGCCTTAGCAGAGGGGACAAAGGATTCCTAGACTGTGTGAAGAAATAATTCAGAATGTAGTGAAAAGGGGGGTGCATTTTTAAAGAGACAGAGGGCATACCAGCGAGTAGATGGCTTGGAAGATGAAGAGAATGTTTGAGTCTTTGAGTGCTCTTGCCCCTGCCCCTGAAGACCTTCCCACTGAGGATGAATCCATATTGAGGGGACCCTCATGTACCCTCAAGAATAACCAAGAGGACACCCAGACCTGAAGGTCAGAGAAATTCTGATCTGAACATCAGGCAGTCCACTCCTCCCTGGAGCTGATGGAGAAACCCGCCCCGAGCTCACAGTGTACATCAGGTGTTCTCATTTCTTCTTCCAGTTGAGGTTTTTAATTTTGGAAGAGACAGGAGGACAGGAGAAATGAACAGCTGGCTCCATCAATGGCATCCAAAAACAGGATTTGGTCGCCTAAACTGTGGCTGGTGATATGAGAATGATAGACTCCTGGCAAAAAGGCAGAAGCATCTCTCAAAGCAGGATGAACATGTTTGGCAAGAAGCTCCATGATCTGCTAAAGAGGACTTTAAAATAAAATTTAGGGAAGGCAGCGGGGAAATGTGCTCAGATAAGGCTGGGAAGATAGTGTGCTGCTCATGTTCCACTTACCACTCACCGGCCACCCCCCAACCTCTGCTCTGTGCCTGGGAATCTGCCCCCACAGGCTGCATCATGGGGCTCCATGCCCTCCATGTGGCTTGACCGAATGGGAACCACCATGCAGGAACTCCTGGGTTCAAGTAACCACGCCTTTCCCTTGCCCTTCAGTCCTAGCAGTGGTAATGGTTCCATGTGGTCGCCACACCCAGAGCGCTGCATTATCTTGCCTCAGTTTCCCCAAATCATGCTTTCCCCTTTGGAATTAATATTTTTAATAACTGCTTCTCACATAGACCTTTTTACTTACATTCTACTGTCCAGTCTGTTTTTCACATGCATGTAGACACACACGTAACCACAGATTCCAATAAGAAGATCTAGTTTTTACTTAAGCAAAAGAAGACGCCACCCTGTTAATGTGATTTGAGCATTATCATATTCTGGGAAGGCTGCCAGCCCTCTCCCTGAGTCTCAGAAAACCACTTCCTTCATCTGCCACCAGTCTGGATTCATCCCTTGGTGTCCTGTCCAGGCTCCCCAGAGAGTCCTAGGAGTTCTGCATTGAAACCTTCGCAACCTAGAATGCGGGGCCATCTGTGTCCTCTTCTGTGTGACAGCAAGTGCACCAGGAGAGCACCACACAAGTGATCCGGGGGCTGCATTTTAGGAGGCAGAAAGGGGTCGTCAGCAAAGCAGCCTTCGCCAGCCATTACACTCCTCCCCTGCAGGTGACTCATAATTATCTCCACTCCTGGGCCCCTTACGATTCTCAATAAAGCGTCAGACAATCGATCGTTGAGACCTAAGCTACATTCCACGTGTAGGTGTTTTCCCTCAGGGGAAAATACGTTCCTCTAGTATTTCCTGGTGATTCTGGAGGTTAAGAGTGCATTTCTTGGACTCAGTAGATGGTGGGAAGAGATGCCTTGCATGTTGCTGAGACACCTAGAGAGCGCTTTGCCCTGGAAGATCCAACAACAAGTTCTATCGCTGACCCTCCAATGAATCACAATGAAAATTTGTAGCACCTGGGACTTCCCCAGGCTGTTGCCCACTTCGTTTCACACATCTGTCAACATTTTCAGGTGCCCGGGTGTGATGAGGACCTATTTATGCATAAGGCTGTGGCCAGGTGCCTAAGTGCTGCAATCAGTTCCTGAGATAGGCCTATGTCTCACAACTGAAAAGTGAATATTCTCCTGTTTCCCTTTCGCATACAGCCTCATGCTGTTGCTGGGGGCGCAAGGCGATGTTCAGTAAGGGTTAGAGCACTCGCCTCTCTCATGAAAACTCTTGTTTGCTAGGTTGGTGGGATTATGGGTGACTTTTTTATCCTTTCAAAAATATTCTGTAATGTTGACATAAAATTCTTTGAAGAAATAAGCATTTTTAAAAGGTTACTAAAAGGTCTTTTCTAGGACGAAAAACAAAATATTGTGGAGAATTCCCAGCATCAGGACGTGGGAACAACAAACAAATGGATCAAGAAATGCCAGTCTGACAATCTAAACCTATCAGAAGACGGCCAGATAGCTAAGTTCTGTGAATAATCAAGCATGCAAAAGTTGCTGTGTAGATAAAACCTACACAAAACTAACTAATACTGCATTTTTTATTCAAATGTTCTGGTGCACAGCAATGGCTCAAGGGGCATTTCAAAGCCATTCAGGGTTGTACCTAAAAAAAGAATTAATAGTCCATCTTGGCCATGAGACTTGAACTTGTTCGTGTCTCTTTTCTGCAGGGCTGTGAGTTACTGTGGTTAATCTAATAAACTCGTGTCTATTAAGGTGATTGTGGCTAGTAATGCCTCATTACTCTTCCCAGATACCTTGTTTGTTGGTTTGTTTGTTTTTTTTCATGATGTTTTCGTGATTAAATCTAAAGGAGTTTGTGAGTTTTGGGTCCCCAGAAATTTTAAGTGTGTGGAGGCTGCCTAAGCAGTTCGTAGGCCAGGCAGCCCCTACCTGCACTTCCCTCAGCCCAAGGCCTTCCTATGCATGATCAACAGTGGAGAACTTAGTCCATCAGGACTGTGATAGGTTTGGAGTCTGTGATGGGCTAAAAAAAGCTCCCCCCACTCCCCCACGCCAACAAAAGGTATTGACATCAAATCCCTGGAACATGTGACTGTTACTTTAAAGGCAAAAGATGTGATTAAATATCTTGATCAAGTTAAGGGGCATATCCTGGTATATCCAGATGGGCTTTAAATGCATTCACATGTGTCCTTATAAGAGCAAGGCTAAGGGAACTTTGAGAGAGACACACAGAAGGTGATGTGAAGATGAAGCAGAGAGGAGATGCAGCCACAAGCCAAGGAATGCTGACAGCCGCCGAAAGCCGAAAAGGCAAGGAATGGACTCTCCTCAGAAGGCACCCCAGAAGGAGTGTCACCTGTTGACACCTTGACTTCAAACTTCTGGGCTCCAGAACTGTAAGAGAACAAATTTCTATTGTTTAAGCCATAAAAATACCTATATAATCTATTAGTCTTGGGTTCAAATCTTGACTCCAGCTGTTAACTCTGTGTAATCTTAGACCACTTTGTTCTGAGCTTCTGTCTCTTCACATATAAAATGAGAGCATATTCTAAGTATGTGTAATCTTATACCCAGTTCGCTCTGAACCTCCGTCTCCTCATGTATAAAACGGAAGCATGTAAGAAATCCGGTACATAATGTTCGGCACCCAGTAATACTTCATGAAACGTTGGCTTTTGTGGGAAAAATAATTCCGTGGTTAAAGCTCACATCAATACGCCCACAAGCACAGCGAGGTTCCGAGCTTGTAGAGGTATTCTGTGCGCACGTATAGAACGGCGCATGAGCTGGTAGGTGTGAGGGGGTGGGTGCACAGATGGGGGATGGGCCAGCTAGAAGGGAGGGATTTGATAGTCAGTGGGTGAGAAACTGTGTGGGAGGAACTACTTGAAGGAGCTACCAGAAGAAATAGATCTGCCCAGAAAGATGCTCTGTGGTTAGTGGGGCTCAAATTTATAATCAGAGTCTAGCAGCCATTGCTGACGGAGACCTCTCACACAAACACTGCGTATCAGGGGTAAACCGTAGACTGAGTAAACTGGCAGACTGGTAAACCATCAGCCTTCTGCACTAAGTTCCTGCCACTCAAGTCAACCCTTTTAAAAGAGTTCCTGGAATAGCATTTCAACCAATGAGATGAGATCTGTCATAACTAATCAGAGCTGCACAGCTATATTCTCATTTGCATATTTTTAAATATATTTTATTGATTATGATATTACAGTTGTCCCATTTTTTCTCCCCTTTCTCCCCCTCTGCCCTGTACTCCCCTTCCCTCCAGCACTCCCCCCACCTTAGTTCATGTTCACCGGTTGTACATAGAAGTTCTGTGGCTTCTCCATTTCCTATACCATTCTTAACTTCCCCCTGTCTATTTTGTACCTACTAATTGTGCTTCTTATTCCCTGTACCTCTCCCTCCATTCTTCCCCTTCCCCCTTCCCCACTGATCTCCATTTCTATGATTCCGTTCCTGTTCTAGGTGTTTGCTTAGTTTGTTTTGTTTTGTTTTGTTTTTAGGTTCAGTTGTTGATAGTTGTGGATTTGTTGTCATTTTACTGTTCATAGTTTTGATCTTCTTTTTCTCAGATAAGTCCCTTTAACATGATGATGAACTCCTTTAACTTTACTATATCTGGTAAGCACTTTATCTGCCCTTACGTTATAAATGATAGTTTTGCTGGATAGAATAATCTTGGATGTAGGTCCTTGCTTTTCATGACTTTGAATACTTATTTCCAGCCTCTTCTTGCTTGTAAGGTTTATTTTGAGAAATCAGCTGATAGTCTTATGGCAGGGTGTCAAACTCGTTTTCACCCAGGGCCACATCAGCCTTGTGGTTGCCTTCAAAGGGCTGAATGTAATTTTAGGACTGTATAAATGTAACTACTCCTTAACTAGGGGCAAGGAGCGTGCTGCTGCCGCCAGGTAGAAACAAGGTGGAGGGCTGGATTCGGCCCGCGGGCCTTGTGTTTGCCACCTGCGTCTTATGGGAACTGCTTTGTAGGTAACGCTCTCTTTTTCTCTTGCTGCTTTTAAGATTCTCTCCTTATCTCTAATCTTGAGTAATTTATGATGTGTCTTGGTGTGTTCCTCCATGGGTCCAACTTTTTTTGGAACTCTCTGAGCTTCCAAGGCTTCCTGGAAGTCTATTTCTTTTGCCAGATTGGGGAAGTTTTACTTCATTATTTTTTCAAATAAGTTTTCAATATCTTGCTCTGCCTCTTCTCCTTCTGGCACCTCTGTGATTCAGATGTTGGAACATTTAAAGTTCTCCCAGAGGTTCCTAAGCCTTTTCTTTCTAATCCTCGTTTCTTTATTCTGTTCCAGTTGAATGATTATTTCTTCCTTTTGTTCCAAATCATTGATTTGAGTCCCAGTTTCCTTCCCTTCCCTGTTGATTCCCTGTATATTTTGCTTTATTTCAATTTGTATAGACTTCACTTCTTCCTTTATTTTGTGTCTGTACTTAATCAATTCTGTGAGCATCCTGATTACCAGTGTTTTGAACTCCGCATCTGATAAGTTGACTATCTCCTCATTGCTTAGTTCTTTTTCTGGAGTTTTGATCTGTTCTTTCGTTTGGGCCATGTTTCTTTGTCTTGGTGCACCTGTTACATTGTAAGTGGTTGAGCCTCAGGTATTCGCAACCCACATCACTGGGTTGTGGTGCTGTATGTGGGGGAGGGGTCGGAGAGGGAACAATGCCATTTGCTCAGCTCTCTGTTGGCTTTCAGTCACTTCCCCTGCTACTCACAAGCAAACTGGGCCCTTCTGGTGCTGATCCCCAGATGGGTGGACTTGTGTATGTTTTAGGACCCCATGGGCCCTTCAAACAGACTCTCCTGTGAGACTGACAGTTTCTCCTGCTGCTACAACCCCCACAGTATTTACAGTCAGAGGTTTTGAGGCTTTATTTCTCTGTGCTCGAACCCTGGGCTGCAGGGTTTGTCTCGCTGCCCAGTTGTAACTCCTGGTTTATTCACATACAAGTATGGGACCACTGAGTCCGCCAGCTGCTGCCTTGCAGCACGTCCTCTCTGCCCGTCTCCACCCCTCCTGCCAGTCTGAATGAATGTTTCTTTTTTAACTCGTTGATTGTCAGGTTTCTATACAGTTCAATTTTCTGGCAGTTCTGGATGTTGTTGCTTTTAAGTTGGCTGTTATCCTTCCTTTGGTTGTGCGAGGAAGAGAAGTGTATCTACCTATGCCTCCATCTTGGCCAGAAGCTCCTTCTTTGCATCTTTATTGACAATCAGAACAGCTCTGTAACAACTAATGAAGTTGTGAGGTTCCAACCAATCCAGACAGTGTTGTTTGGACCAATGAAACTGTGAATTCGGATTTTCCATTTGCATAAAAATAGACCAAGAAAGAACCAGAGAAGGCACTTTCTCTATGCCATCAGACCTTCCTTTGGTTCCAGGGGAGTGCACTTTCAGTTTCCTCTGGAGGCTGCACATCCTCAGTTTGAAAACTCTTCATGTGAACAGAATCTGTCTGTTTTCTGCCTCCCAGACCGGGGGCTTCTGTTGGCTTAGGTGGTGGCAGTGAGTTTTTGTGGACAGAGGTCAGTGGAGGGGCTATGGGATTCTTGTATGATTTTAAAGCCACTGGGCAAAGTTCCTCAGAATTTAATGGGAAAATTTCCTGGTTTCTTCTTGAAGGGCCTAGTGTTTCAAATCCACATTTATATTTTAAATCTCACCGCTGAAATCTAAATATGCTTTTCATTTGTTGTTTGTCAGCTGAAGGAAAATTACAGAATGAGTCACAGCAGTGGGAAGATTACAGGTTGCATCCAACAAATGGCTATTTACACGTACTGTACTGGCTCTGGGGTATTCTCAGGATATAATCTCATAGCAGACTTAACATTTCCACATAAACTATGACAACAGGTTTTATACCACCGATCTGAAATGAAACTGCAGCCTTCTCTAATGAGCAATTAAGACCCAGAGGCAGCCCTGGCTGGTGTAGCTCAGTGGACTGAGTGTGGGCTGAGAACCAGGGGGTCGCTGGTTCGATTCCCAGTCAGGGCATATGCCTGGGTTGAGGGCCAGGTCCCCGGTGGGGGACACCATGTGAGAGGCAACCACACATTGATGTTTTTCTCCCTCTCTTTCTCCTTCCCTTCCCCTCTCTCTAAAGACGGATAAATAAAATCTTAAAAAAAAAAAAAAAGACCCAGAGGCAGAGTGGATTGAGCTTTACCAATACTTGTCACCTCCAGTCTTAGACTCTTTGAGTGGAGAGAGGACAAATAGCAGAGGTGACAGGACATTCCGAATCTCTCAGGGCGCCCTGCAACCCACTCTGGGGGGAACGGTTTCTCACCTCCACATCAGAGACACTACTTCCTTCATCCCACAGACATGCTTTTTTTAAGCATTGGGTATAAATCCTAATCATGTCTCCTACTGACTCAGAGCATCATCTCAGATGTGACACACCTTTACCTCTATTGATCTTCAGTTGGCTAGTCCTCTGAGCTCTCCCTCACTGTGTGCCTTCAGCTCAGTGATTAATGATTTATGAAAGAAATCTAAGTGCCTCAGAGGGGGTCCACACTTGAAGGAACTGCCAGAGTTAATATTTTAAGTGGACCCTCTTTGAAATGAAAATAATCGCAGCAGTGTTAATCTCTTTGGTCATGTGGGATCTTGTGACCTCTAATTGTGGGAGGGAGAGGGCTCTTTGTGTGTTTGGGGAGCACACCTCTAGTTTCCAAGTTAATTTTTCTTGGTGAATGAGTTGGTCCCCGTCTAAGTAAAAGCAAAATATATTCTGTTCACAGCCTAGACCTGCCTGAATGTCTATGTAGCAAACCCCATGGCTTCAGGGAATTCTAACCTGGAAGCTGAATAATTTTGAGAGATGGAAATGTATTCTAGGGTGATAAATTGATAATGAGGTTATTTAATCAATTCTTTTACACTTGTTATCTTATTCTCTTAGAGCTAGCTGGTCAGTACCACCCCATTTTACCTCTTTTGGTCATTTCAGACACAAAGAAACTTCATCATGTTTACTATTTGAACATATTTGAATATACATTTGATGTGTATGATTCCTCATTCCCACCATTCCCTCCCCCAGTTAACAGGCCAGCTGGAACCACGCACAGGAGGGTTAAGCAGCCACAGGATTGCTGAAACTCTGCCTCTATTGTTCTGGGTACCGTGGTGCTTGGACCCGACTGTCCTCCATCACGGCATCATCTGCTCAGTGGGTTCACAATACTTGTTAGCACCAACCATGAGTGAAAAGGGAGATGCTTAAGTTTTCTAATCAAACTTCATTTCTCTGAGTCCTCACCTATCTATTTCTTCTGTTAACATCACAAAGTAGAACCTGCCTTCCCCTTGCCCACTATCGGCCGGCAGAAGGAGTCTTTGAATACATTAAATTGATCAGAACTTTTGGAATGAAAACTAGAGCCATGGAAATCTGAAAAGTTACATTTTCATATAAGACATTTTAATTCCCTTTGAAAAGATTAAATCATCCTTCTATTGTTAGAGATGAAGGTATACAGTAGGCACTCCCTAACCTTTTCTCAAGTTTTTAGTGTGCAAGTGTATACATATTTACGCAGTCCCAGATTCTTATCACTGGCACTACAGCCAGAACACTGAACAACTGGAACACTCCGAAAGAGTTTCCTCCTGTTGCCTCTTTTAAGTTAGACCCTTCCCTCGCTCAGAAGCCCTGGAAACCACTGATCTGTTCTGTTCCAACACTTTTTCCTTTTCTGGACAGTCGTATAAATGGAGTCGTACAGTAGGGTATGTTACCTTTTGATACTGAGATGTTTCACAATGCACTTGACTGAGCATGATGCATTTGACTTCACCATGTTATGGAGGTATATTCATAGTTAGTTCATCTTTATTGCTGAGTAGTATTCCATTGTCTGGATGGATCACAGTTAGTTTATCCATTCATCCATTAAAGCTATTTAGGTTTTTTTAGATTTTCGGAGGTTACGAGTAATGCTGCTAATAAACATTTATTTTGTGTGAATGTAAGTCTTCATTTCTCTAGGGCAAATACCTAGAGATGGGATTGCTGGGTCATATGCTAAGTGTATATTTAACTTTATAACAATTTTTCAGATTGGCTATCCCATTTTCTATTCCCACCAGCAATGTATGAGAGTTCCTATTGATTTATATTCTCATCAACACTTAAAACTGTGATTTAATTTGCATTTCACTAATAAATAGCATTTAAGCAACTTTTCACCCACGTTATTAATCTCATTAATCTTAAGCATCTTATTTGCTATCCATATATCTTCTTTGGTGAAGTGTCTGTCAAAAATTTTTGACCATTTTTAAATAGGATTTTTGTTTCTGATCATTAAATCTTGAGTTCTTTATATATTCTAGATACAAATCCTTTGTTTTATATGTGATTGCAAATATTTTCTCCAAGCCTATGGCCTTTTTATAGAATTTTAACAATACCCCTTACAGAGTAAAGTCAAATTTAACCATATTTTCTTTTATAAATTATCCTTATTTTCCTGTTTCTAAGAACTCTTTATCTAACCCAAAGTCACAAAGTTTTTTTCTATGTTTTCTTCCATAAGTCTTAGACTTAATTTTACATTTAGTTCTGAATTAACTAACTAGCTGAAAATTTTTGCTAATTTTACATATCGTTTTATGATTCATTTTGAGTTAAGGTTGGTTTTTGTGAGGTATAATTCAGGTTCATCTCCATTCTGCTATAGAGTCTCTCTGGTGAATTTTTCAATTCTATAATTTCCACTTTATTCCATTTATTTAAAAAAAGATTTACCTTTACTTCTTGAAGCGTGATTACAGCAACTGTATTGAAGTCCAATGCTTATCCCAACGTCGGCTTCTGTGGATCGCTCTCTGACGGTTGTTTAGGTTTTCCCGGTCTTCAGTATGGTGAGGAAGTCTAGGTTGCGTCTCGGACATTCTGAACAGTAAATAGGGCAACTCCGAACCCTATTTAAATCTTCTAGAAAGTATTAACTTTTTTTTTACACCAGGTAGGCCACCTGGTTAGGTCCACAACCTGATCTGCGGCTGGTGGGCTGTGAGTCAATGTCAGTTGAGTGTTTCAAGCACGGGCCATGCCGCTCTGGCCCAGCCCGCCGGCGCGCCATCCAGAGGTCAGTCTGAAACGGAGCAAGGGTCCGGCCATAGTTCAGCATTGGAAGCCTTTCACGTGCTGGTAGCCGGCAGTTGTTCTCACACCCTGGGTCTGAGGGTGAGTGTTAAAGGATCTTTTTCTCCTGCTCCCTCCTCTGCATGAGCCCCCACCCTGCTTTGTTCAGAGTCCCCCCTTCCTGGTGTTCTGGTTAGAAAGCTAGGGTTTAGGCACCCTGAGGGTCTGCGGTGCCAGTCAGGAGGAAGGGGGTCTCTGCCTCTTTGCCGACACTTGCCTGGTGTAGAGCAGGGAGGCCAACAGGCCTCTGACCCTCAGGGACCCCTGCAGCAACTAGGGGGAGGGGGAGGGGTACCAATTCTTTGCTGGTATTTACTTGCAATGAGGCTGGTAATGTTAAAGGGTTTGTCCCGTTAAGTCCTCCCTTTCCAGGGACTTTGGCTTTCCTTGGGGTTTTATCTTTTGGTCTCTACATCTGTTGTCAGTTCCAGGATTCAGGCTGCTCTAACATCCAGGTCAGGACATATAGGAGGCAAAAAAAAAAAAAAAAAGAGGGGGGAAAAAACCCTAAGACAAATCACCCCCAGGTTGTCTCTTGAGTCCAGTGAGTTTTACCCACTCTGCCTGCTCTCGCCCACCTTTCGGAGTCTTCTGATAGTCAAGTCATGTGTTTTTGCCCAGGGTTGTTAGTTGTCGTCGTTAGGAGAGACATGGTTGGGTGTGCTTATGTAATCATGCTCAGAACCAAAAGTTCTTATAAATTTTTATGTATAAATGGAAAAAAGAATGCTCAATATCTCATTTTAGGAACCAATGTTTGGTTTCCAGGTCTATGTACACCTAAAATTTTTACCCTTTCTTCTTGTCTCTCAAGGAATAAAAATACCCTTTAAAATTTAGACTCCAGAGACATTATAATTTCGGGTTTCTAAGTGGTTAGTATTGCGCTGCCAGGCTTGCCGCTGCGCTTTCACTTGGCTCACGTAGACTAATGAATGTGCGGTAAGGCTTTCCAGTATTGGCTCAGCTACCCTCTGGCGGTGTGACTTTAGAAAGGTTCATTTTAACTCAGAGCTCCACCCCCAAAACACGTGACAAGAACTTGTTGATCTCTGACTTCCCCTCCAGCCTTCCCAGTCTACCGCTCCGGCCCTCGGTGAGCCCTGGTTACTGTTACCTCCTTTCTCCAGCCTAGGACGCACTCGGCTCATTTCCTCCTGCGTATGATCCACCCCATGACCTACCAGATTCGCCCTCCGCTCCAGTGTCCTGGACCCTCCCTCAGGGGTCCGCCACGCCATCTTTCATTCTCTCCTTTTGTTTGAACTTTGAGCTCCAGCCCTTCTCCTGTGAATGACCTTGACTCTCATTTTCTTCATGGACTTAGTTAACGACAAAGAAGAGTTTAGTCTAAGCAATCTTGTGCAATCGCACCCACGTGGATCAAGGTCAACATGCAGTTGAATGTAAAAGTCCACGCTTTTAAAGCTTTCTTTACATTTTGCAGAAGCTACTGAATATTTTTGATGCTCTCTCTTGAAACACTTGTCAGAGAATAGCCTGGAATGAATAGAGCACATCTCCCATAGGTTCCCTGCTAAGCTGTCCCTTGCCCAGAATTCTTCAACGTCTTTCTCCTTATTGGCATCCTGCCCAGTGGTTCTCAGGTTCCCAACTGTGGGATTTCAACACACTGGTGTTCCAGAGGCAGCCGAGGTTTTCCTGGCTGGTTGCTTGTGACTATCCATATTTAAAAAAACTCATGTTTATGAAAGGCTTTCTTTTATTTTTTAAACTGGTATTTATGATCATGTACGAATCCAGATTGTCTACACCAGCCTGAAAGTATTTCACTGACCATTAGCCCCACAGATTGGGAACAGGATTTATTTGAAAGTGAAATACCTCCGTAATCACATTAGTCTTAGAAATAATGGACCAAGAAAAGTTCATCTTTCCTGCAGGACTTTCCCTTGTATATAGCTCATGTGTTTTACAATTCTCCAAGGTGCTAGACAGCATACAACTTCTTCAGAAATTTATTTCTGAACGCAGTACTTTTTGAAGGAGACATCTTGAAGGATTTGTGTGCAGAGAAGATCTTCTTGGCCAATGATGGTCTCAACTGTCATTTTGATGAGAAAACACATCGTTGCATTTTTGAGTCTTCCAACCGACAAGTATGATGTATCTCTCCATTTATTTAGGTCTTCCTTACTGTCTTATTTTGCAACTGACTTCTGCATTAGAAGAAATATTCTGGTGAAGATAATGGTCATGATGCAACTATTTATGTCTTCACCTTCTTTTGCGGGGGAAGGGGAAAGAGTGCTTGTTGTCCCTAACTGATCCTAGGTGTGTTGTAGGTACGCAAGTGGGGGATCCCCTTTCCTCCATCACTGGCCCTTCCGCACCCCATAAAGAAATAGTCTTCCTTCTACATAAGCCCACAGCAGAACAGAACCAGTTTCCTGGGTGGACTGGATTCCTAAACCCGGAGCTCTAGCTTTCCCTTGAGTCAGGATTTAGTAAATAAGTGTGTTTTTTTCTAGTAATTTTCTGTGTGTATGTGTGCATGTTGTTTTATTGCATAATAAAACCATAGAGTATAAAGCTTTGTATACGTTTCAACTAACATAAGTCTTTTTTTATTCTTGTTTATTCTATTACAGTTGTCCCATTTTTCCCCTTTATCCTCTTCCATCCAGCCCACCCCCCTCCCACAATCTCCATCTGCACACTGTCGTCCATGTCCATGGGTCATTCATGCATGTTCTTTGCCTACTCCCTTCCCTCTTCTTTCCACCATTCCCTCCCTCCCTTCCCCCTTACAGCTGTCAGTCTGTTCCCTGTTTCCATGTCTCTGGTTCTGTTTTGCTCGTTATAAACTAACATGTCCTTAACAGTCTTTTAAAAACTGGCTTTTAAAATCTATAAAACATTCCATCATTTTGATATACAACACTCTACTCAATCAATTACACACCATTAGTCATTAGGTTTTCCTTTTTTTTGTTGAACATCTTTATGCATAAAAATGGGTTCATACTTCTGATTGTTCTAGGATAGATTCACAGGTATGAAATTCTTATCAAAGAATAAGAACATTTTAAAGATTTTTGGAATATGATTGCCTAACTGCTTTCCAGAAAGACTGCACCCATCTCCACCCCGTCCCCAGTGGGGGGAAAATGCTGATCTTACCAAATGTGGGGTGCTGTTATTTTTTCAAACTTTTTGTTATTTTGATATATTTTAAACTATGTCAAGGTTATTGTGTTTGAAACCTTCTGAGGTTGACTTTTTTTCAAGTTTCCTAGTCCCTTGCCTACTTTTTATTGTAGTCATTCTTCTTTACTCCTTTAGTTCTTAAGGGTATAAGCCCCCTTTCTGAAATATTTGAACCAAATGCTTTCTGCCAAAAATGCTTTGTTGTAAGGTTTTAAAATATTGTAGCATTGCCATGACTGGCGTGGCTCAGTGGGTTGGGCAATGTCCTGCAAACCGAAAGGTTGCTGGTTCATTTCCTGGTCAGGGCACATGCCTAGATTGTGGGCAAGGTCCCTAGTTAGGGGCATGCGAGAATTAACCAGTTGATGTTTTTCTCCCTCTCTTTCTTCCATGTTTCCCCTCTCTAAAAATAAATAAATAAAATCTTTTTAAATGTTGTAATATCTTTTGATGGACTTAGGTTTTGTGCTTTTACTGAGAAATCTATTGCTCTTTTCTGACTCCCTCTATTGGTTATCCGTACAGAAAATCCTTTCCCACCCAGAACTCTGACAAGTATTCATCTCAATATTTTCAAATTTTGGGTTCATTTAAAATATTCTGTTTTATCCATCTGGATTTATTTTGATATATGGTGTGTGAGGCAATACATTTTTCTTTGTTTGCAAATAGCCAGATTTTCCAACAGATTTAGATGGACTGAATCTCAATGTTCAGTTGGACCAGAAAAGCAGGGTTGGGGGATGGTAGGTGAAAGAATTTGGTGCCAGAGGAATTCATGAAGCTGGGATATTCAGAACCCTGATGGATTGTCGGGTGAGGACCAGGAAAAACAGGTACTCGGCAGCAACTGAATGGGTCCTGTATTGTCCCATCTTTTCTTTTTCCACGAGTGAGGGAATCGTCCTTTCCCACAGTGAACTGGCCTGGGATCAGGTAGTCCGGAATTGCGGCAGCAAAATGAGGTACTCTCAGAGCAAGTTAACAAGGATTCTGGAAGGGGTAGAGAAATATAATTCTCAGGTAGATGGTTCTGGGCTAGATGATCTGTTGACAGCCAAGCTGCTTGTGTTCCTTGCCTGTTCTCTCAGAACACTCCGTGCTTTTCTCTAGCATCGCACTTACAACATTGTGTTACGATTTCTCTTTGTGGTTTTTCCCCCTTATCCTGCTCCTCACTTTAAAAAAAAAAATTGCTTATGGAGGTATAATAATATCAAATAAAATGCATAGATCTTAAGTGTATCATCCAATGAGTGTTTATAAATGTAAAACTCATTTAACACCCCAAGTAAGACATAAAACATTGCCATCTTACTATAAAGTCCCTTTGTGCCCCTCCTAGTCATCACCCCCCTCCATCCTGAGGCCACGCTGCTCTGATTTCTGTCCCCACAGACTCGTTTTGCCTGTTCTTAGACTTGATATTAATTGAATTTTTAGGTATATGCTCCTTGTGTCTGGCTTCTTTCATTCCACTACATCTAACTTCAGAGAGTCATCCATGTTGGTCCATGTCTTCGTAGTGTACGGCTTTTTGTTGCTGAGTAGATTTCAGCACCGTTTGTGAAAGAACCTGTTCCTTCCCCATTGATTGGCCTGGCTCCTTTGGCAAAGATTATTAGATTGTAATCACTGTTTTTTTTCCTATTAATCTATTTGTCTATCTTTTTACCAATATCATACTCTCTTCGACATTGACAAGTGGATACTAACATCTACATGGAAACGTACTAGACCAAAACAGTTTTTCAAAAATACTGTAAAACTTCAGAGTGAGACTTGAAAAATCAGGTTGTGTAAGTCCTCCAACCATTTTATCTGTATCAACTTGTCAATTTCTACAGAAAACTTACTTAGAATTTGATTAGAATTGCACTTAATGTATACATCAATTTTGTGAGATTGGCTATCTTTACAATGTTGATTCTACCACCCTATAAGTATGGTATATCTTTCTCCATTTACTAGGTCTTTCTTAATTTCTCTCAGCAATATTTTATAGTTTTAAGGTCATGTACATCTTTTAAAAAATATTTGTAGGTATTTCATGATATTGAGTGTATTGTGAGTAGTACTTATTTTTATCTCATTTTCTAATTGATGCTAGTATATAGAAATATAATTGTTTTTCATATTGCACTTATTTCTTGAAACCTTGCTGAATTTACTTATTGGATTTAGTAGGACTTGGAGGGTAGGTTCCTTTGAATTTTCTACATGCAAAATCATGTCATTGTAGATAAAGATAATTTTACTTCTTTCTCAGTTTTTATGACTTCTATTTCCTTTGTTGCTTAATGGAAAGACCTTACATACAATATTGGATGGAAGAGACAAGAGTAGTCATCCTTACCTTGTTTCTGACCTTTGAGGGAAAGTGTTCATATTTTATCAGCTATGACGTTAGGTGTAGACTTTATATTGATTCCTTTTATCAGATGGAGGGAGCTCTGTCCTATTCCTTGCTTGCCTAGAGGTTTTATCATGAAAGAATGCTGATGTTTGTCGAACTCTTTTCCTGAATCTATGGAGATACGTATATAATCTTCTCCTTTATTTTGTTAATGGGAGGAACTATATTGATTGTTTTTCAGTCAATTATATTGATTATTTTAACCAAACCTGCATTTATGTGTGATAAAACTTCACTTGGCCATTATATGTTATCCTTTTTATATATTGATGGGTTTGATTTGCTAATGTTTTGTTAAGGACTTTTACATCTTATTCATGAGGAATATTGATTTGCAATTTTCTTTTCTTGTAATGTATTTGCCAGATTTTTGTACTATGAACATGTCAGCTTTCAAGAAAATGTTGAGACAGCCCTTCCTCCTCTGTTTCTGTAAGAGATTAAGATTGGTATTATTTCTTCCTTAAGTGTTTGGTAGAACTCTCTATTAGCAATATTTGGGCCAAAAGTGTTCTTTGTGAAAAAAAAAATTAATTGTGAGTTCAATTTCTGTAAAAGATATTCAAATCATTTATTTTTTTCTTGTGTCAGTTTTAGAACATTCCATTTTAAAAAAAATTATTTTATTTTAATTGTTTTTAATTTAATTTTATTTTAATTGAACATTCCATTTTTTTAAAACATGTACCCACTTCAATTTTATTGACAAACTTGCTAGCATAAAGTGGTTTATAATAGCTTCTTATTATTCTTTTAATGCCTATAGGATTTGTGGAAACATTTTTCCTTTCATTCTTTAAATTGGTCACTTACGTTTTCTCTTTATTTTTTCCCTTGTTTAGTTCAACTAGGGGCTTATCAATTGTTTTAATCTTTCAAGAAATTATTTTTTGTCTCCTAATTTTCTGTTTGTCTCTCTTCTATTTCATTGATTTCCATCCTTACATCCTTCACATTTACTTTGAGTTTACTGTTCTTTCACTAACTTCTTACGGTGGAAGCGAAGATAATTGATTTTAGCCCTTTTTTATTTTTTAATACAAGCATTTCAACATTAAATTTTACTTTCAGCATCACTTTAGTTGCATCCCAGACATTTAAATACATACGCTTTTATTGTCATTCACTTAAAAACATTACCTAATTTTCCTTGATCTTTTTCTTTAGAAGAGTATTGCTTATTTTCTAAATATTTTAAAATTTTCAAGATCTCTTTTTTTGTTTTGGTTCATCATTAAATTCCAGTTAAATATACTTTGTATGATTTTGATGTTATTCAAATTTTTCTCGGTGTTACTATGGGAATGGAGTTCCAGGGCATGTGTTACAAGAACTGGAAGTAGAACTCCGCCCCCACTGGTGTGGCTGCTTGAGGGCAGGAATTCCACCTCGCTGTTCTGGATGGCAGACCTCACCACACACATTCAATGAACACAAGGATTCATTTATTAATAAGCGCTAAAGCCTGAAAAACAGGGAAGGCTTTGATTAAAACTCAGACTTGCCCTCAAGTCATTCAAGATGTGCTGCGCAAACACCTGGTTCCGTACAGTGTTTGAAAGAACTCTGTGATGACGGAAGGATTGGTGTGAACTGTACCAGTGGGATCTGGACGCTGTGACTGAAATTTCTCAACTGAGAGTTACAGTAACTACGCGTCTCACTGGGCTTTATGGTCGATATGCCTTTTATCAAAGAAGGGAAAGCCTGATGTAGAATGATCCTCGTGGTTTCTAGAGACCTCGCTATTAGTTCAGAAATTTCATGGACATAAACAAAAGAAGGAAAGAAGAGTGTAATCAAGAGCAAATATGAAAGGGTCATAAGGATCTGTTAAGAAAGTGGATACTCTTAAGAAATGTCAAGTGGGGAAGGATGATGATAATGACACTGATTATAGGAACAACAGCGAGCATGCATCAAGCACCTACTCCATGGAGGTGTGATGCTCGGCAGTGTATGGTCCCAACAACCCTATAACTATGCCCACCTTACAGAGACAGATGCTGAGACTTAGGGAGGTAACCGACTTGCCCCAGAGGAAGCAGCCAGGATTTGATCCCAAACGCTGTGACTTTTCAGATTTGTAAAAAAACATTCTGGGGACTATTATCCCTTATTCACTGGGCTTTGTCATAAATGAGGACCTCGGCCCTCCACGTGGAGGATAGGATTTTTGCACACATATTTGTCCTGTCTTCCCGGAAGAGAGTCAGCGAGGAATTTTCAGTGTGCACAAAATATTGTCCAAAATCATCATGCATGTGTGGTGGGGGAAGGGGGCAGGCTGTGAAGGGTAAGCAGAAAATCAAAGTTTGGGGCAGAGCTAGCATGGACTGAGAGGGGATAGACAGGGACTGGAGACAAGAGCAGAACCAAATGGGGACAAAGCTGAGAGAGAAACCAGAAGGCAATAGTGAACCAGCCTTGTTTCACCTGGACCATGCGCCAGGTATTGCACATGGCACTTTTAAAGTCATTATACGATGTGATCTTCACAACCACTCTGAAGCAAATGCTATTTTTCTTCCCTTACAGACTGGTGCCAAGATATGTATACAGCATGTGGTGGCATTTGATGGACTTAGAACTCCAAGATCCTAACTCCTGATTTTCACCAATGGTGGCAGGATATTTTGGGCCAGGGTCTAACATGGGAGATGGGGTTGGGAAACAGTAGGACCGCGGTGACTGGGAAAGAAAGGGCCCCCTTAGTAAGCCACCACCACTCAAGCTGGCTGGTGGTGATCTATCTAGCTTTCTGGGCCTGTCTCCAGGGCTTCTCAGATGCATCTGGACTTTTAATACAAAAAAAAAAAAAGTCGTAATTAGTTATATTTTGCAAAGGTCAAAAAATATGCCCATTGCTTGAGGTTGATATTGCCATTGGTATAATGTAAACAGATGGCAAAAAGAAAACAGATCCTTTCAGCATTTATGTCCCTCCACATTCCCCACCCAGGAAGGTGACTTCAGGATGGAAAGCTGGGGTTCCCGCAGATACTGGTAACAGAAAATGAAGCCCAAGGCAAAAGAGCAGGTTCCGAAGGAGACCTCGGGTCCAGGGCTGGGCCAGATAAATTATATCCTTGCAGACTGCTGTCTGCTTTAAGGGACAGAAGCTTTGAGGAAAGAGGCTAGAAGCCCAGCCACAGTAAAAAATGTTGATATTTTAAATAAAGAGCAGGCAGTTTGGGTGATTTATTTATTTTTGTCTGGTGAACTTGATGTTGGTCCCAGGTAAGAGGCAAGGTGTCAGTGTGCTTACCTAGACTTACACAATTCTTTCTGCCGTAGTTGCTGGACTGGTTTCCCCAGGTATTATGTAAACAGAATGCCTTTGGGTTGCAGCAACGCACTTGACAGATGAAGCCCCTGTCCTTGCGGATGAGATGCACCTCTGGGCAAGGGCTGATGGTGGCCAGGTCAGGTAGATGAGCAACTGATGAGATGCAGAGAACTAATGAATGGATTGCTGTTGGTTGATCCAGAGAAAGGGTCTCACACACCACAGGTTTCTGGCCTCTGTCTTGCCTTGTTAAGTATTTTTATTAATGACTTGGATGAAGACATTGATGGCCTGCTGATAAAATTTGTGGGTGACACAAAGCTGGAAGAGATAGCTAATGCATTGGACAGCAGAATTGCAATGCAAAAAGATTCGACAGACTGAAACAGTGGACCAGATCTAATATGATTATGTTTAATGGGGATAAATGTAAAGTTCTACACTTGGTTAAAATAAACAAGCAAATAAAATGGAATAAGCAGCAGAGAGATGTGTTTTGACAGTGGCCTGTGTGAAAGCGCTGGAGATGTTTCAATTGATTACAAGCTCAGAGTGGATCACGAGTGCGTTGCAAGCTCAGGCTGCAGTGGAACCATACGGAGGACATAAGGAGGTGACAGCCTTTCTTACTCCAAAGCAATGGCTCATTTGCAGAGTGCTTGCTGAATGGCGAACATCTTTCTGCGGGTTTGCTCCTTTCTTCTCACTGCTGACCGTTGGGGGCTATTCTCACCGAATTTTATAAAGAAAGAGATTAAGTAACTTGTCTAAAGTCACCTTCTAGAGTCAGGATATGGATGGGGGTGTTCTGGCCAAACAGTGGCCTAAACCCAGCGTTCCAGGCTGCCTGTGGACCCTTTAGTGGAGACTGAGGGAGTAGGTTTTGGTATATCCATTCACCTTATAAAAATGAGCATGGACCTGGCTGGGGTAGCTCAGTGGATTGAGTGCGGACTGTGAACCAAAGGGTCACCAGTTCGATTCCCAGTCAGGGCACATGCCTGGGTTGCAGGCCAGGTCCCCAGTGGGGACCATGTAAGAGGCAACCATACACTAATACCTCTTTCTCTTTCCCTTCCCCTCTCTAAAAATAAATAAATAAAAAATCTTTAAAAAAATTTTTTAAAAAATGAGCATGGATACGCTGCAGGAGTTGAGGCCTTGAAATCCAGTCACATGCAAGATGGGAAAAGACCTGGAGCTGGGCCATCAGAGAGGGGTGTGAGGGAGGGGCCGGGTGTTGTGATCCCTAGCCTCCTGTGTGTAGCAGGCTGAGATGGTTTCTCTCTGGGGTCCTGGAGGGCAGAGCCATGGCCCATGGGGCGAAGATAGAAAGAGGCATATTTAGGTTCAAACAAGCATGCACTTTCTGAAAATTAGAGCACACTGACGATGAACTGACACCTCGTGAGGGGGAGTCGCTAGATGGCATCGAGCTCGGGCAGATTAACCACTCGCCGGGAGCCAACGCCAGACCAGGTGACTTTTGAGCTCTCATCCCTCTGAGAGATCTGTGTGTCCAGACGGCCCCAACATCCAGACTGTAGAGTCTGGGCATTTTTAGATGCAGGGAAATTCCTGGGCTTTCCCATTGATTGCATTTCAATAATGAACCTGCTGTCCTCCAGGGAGTTTCTTTCTTTCTTTACTTTTATTCCTTAAGGATTTTCGAAATAGGTGTTACTCTTTACCTGTATGAGAAATGCCCCTAGACAGCTGCCTCAGATCCACTGTGAAAGGATTGAAGAACAAATAAGGGAGCAAACGAACATGTAATTCCCTCTGCTTCATTGTAGAATAGGTGTCTTCTCACTTAATGTCAACTGATCACATCACTTTTTGATACTGTCAGGATTTTATATCTATCTAACAGCCTTTCACTTTATCTTCCCTATCCCAAACTTGGCCTTTCCAAATTATTTCCTCTATTCTGCTGTTGTCTGATAAAAGAGAACTATTACATTCATCATCAGAAGCATAAGGAGAAGATGAGTAAACAGGTTCTGAGCAAGGAACTAAAGACATGCAATCAGTAAATTAGAGTTATAATACATGAACTTCAGTCCATCCTTTGGACTGCTTAGAGACCTCCCTCTCCCCACCCTGCCAGAATTCTAGACTGTTTTGAACCTTTGTGTTGCGTAATTAGGATTTGTGGACTCGTGACCCCATGTATGAAGTGGTTTTAAAATGTAGCCTCCTGTATTAAAAGAAGCAGCAATGGCCCGACCGTGAGGGCGATGTCCCATCACGCACCTAACAGCTCATCTGCAGCACAGCTCCTATCACTCACCTAGCGGTGGAGAAAGCAGCGGCCGCCGGTGCAGCGCGATGACGTCAGCCATCGTGGGTAAATAAGCCTGGGCCTGCACTCAACACTGCCGTGCGGCAGTCTCATTTTCCTAGAACGCCCCCACCATCTTAATCATGCCTGCCAGGGAAGAAATTCTTTCCTCTTTTTTCCCCTCAAGATGTATTTCTTCTGTACCGTTTAAACATATTAAATCACTGTTAGTACGCAGAGTGGGCATCATGTTAGCATAAGATCTAATCAGAGCGAGTCTGCTGGTCTCCAAAGGCTTTATTCTTTTTGTCTCTTTCCTCTGTTTTCTTGTTAGACTGAAGGGCTTTTTTTGACATCCTCATTTGTTCTGCTGTGTAATAGCATGGGATCTTTCCGAGCTGTTGACATCTGCTCCACTCTGGAGAGCTGCAGAACTGAGCCAGCAAAGCAATCATAATTATGCCCGAATGGACTGCAAAGGATGCAAGGGATGAGGAGGAAGACAAGGAAAAATGCATCCGGTGCAATGCTGTGTGCGTGTACAGCCTGGGTGCATGCATGTACATGCGCCGAGGCCATTCACATACGTGTGCATCGTGGACACACATCATAACCCTGAGAACTGTGGACTGGGAACCAATCAGGCTCCGAGTTCACTGAAGTCCCCAATCTTTGCTCCTTCCCCCTGAAGGCCACAGTCAGTGTGGGTGCTGCTTTCTACACGCGGGATGGTGGTTTGTAGGCTGTTGGGGAGGACCTTTGCCCTCAAATTCCCTACCCTTACGCACAGCTGGGTCAGGAAAGCTGCAGGTGTGTCTTTTTTGCTGGATACTAGTCTCTGGGGATAAATTAGTCTCATTGGGAAGATGCGGTAAGTCTCCTTGATTGTCAAGATACTAATTATTTAAAAACTGGTCTGCTAGCCTCCTACTAATATCAAAAATAGCAGCTGGCATCCATTGAATGCTTACTATTTGCCTGGTGCTGTGTAAGCCCTTCCTGTGCAGTATTACTCACTCTTTAAGAATGCTGTAGGGTAGGTGTTGTTAATTTCCCATTTGCAGATAAAAAGATCAGGACCTCCGGTGGTCTCACAGCTAACACAAGGGGGCTTCTGGAATTGACCCCAGGCCTGTGCAGTTTTAGCTACTAGGCCATATTCCCAGCGGCCTTGCTTGTACATTATCGGAGGCTGATATTTTAAGGTTGTGTTTGCAGAAGAACAAAAGAACAGTTCATGTCATTCATTTGCGATTCTTCAGCTAAGCAGCCAGGCTGCTCGGCAACACACTTGGTCGATTCTGAGAACAACCGATCCGTTTAAGGAAGAGAACTGACATCAAATGAGCCCCCAAAGCAGAGAGCCCAGTTTTTTAAAGGGTTAACTGATTACGGTGCAAAATCCAGGAATCCTGCTGAGGCCAGGTGTCTAGCGGTCAGCCAGGTCCCAGGGTGAGCAAGCCCTGCATCTCAGGTGCGTCTTGGGGCCCTGCTTCGTCCTGAAGCCAATGCACTGCAGATGGACTGGCCCTCAGCAAAGGTGGGAGACAGGTGAGGCTGTCCACAGAGAGCATGTGTTTCCTGCTGAGGCCATCCAGCCCCCGAGCCTTGTTCCTGCCCCGGCCCCAGCCCAGAACTTACCCCACAATGTTCTCCCGATATCCTTTGCCTCTCAGATCCTCCGCTTAGAAGGCTCAGGTGACTCATTTACACTGAAGGGTCCCCTCCTGGAAAAATTCATTTTAACTAGGAAAAAAATGCCTTAATTAGGCCAAGGAAATACATCTTCACTAGTGACATTTGGGGGCTTCCCCAAAGTATAAGATGGGGGAAGTCTCCTTGGCGTTTTTATTATCACACTCAGTGGGGAGAAGAAGGGGCCTTTTCCCTCCTATGTGCCTGGCTGGCTGGTGGCAGGAGGAGGTAAAAAGGGTACAGAACTTCGCACAGGGGCCAAGGTCAAGTGGTGGGAGCTGTGAGTTTTGCCTGGGAAAGCACTTCCCAAAGTTAACTCTGTCAAGTGTGAGACACAACACTCTGTGCTGGTTCAGAAAGAAGGAGGCAGGGAAGACCGACCAAAACAAAAGCGTGGGCAGAAAAAAAGACAAGCAGGGATTACTCTTGGGAGGGAGGGGAAAACCTAGAGCTTGCTGGAGAGAAACAAGAAAAATCACATGCGGCACGATGTCTGTAGGCAGCTGTGCGCTGAAAAGTCGCCCAACGGGAAGAGCGGGCAGCCAGCGAGATGGAAACGGCCAGAGCAATGAAGCATCCGGGAGGGCCGGGCTGCTTTGGGCCAGGGACGAAACTGGAGCGCAGCTGGGACCAAGATACAGTGTGTCCCTAGTGCACGTGCTCAGCATTGGCGCACGTGTGTCAGGCCGAGCTTGAGCCAGAAGTAGCTTTGATAGCCCGACAATAGTGATGGCCACAGATCCCTGAGGGGCCGGTGGTCCGATGGCCACAGATCCCTGAGGGGCCGGTGGTCCTTACTGGGAGATGCACAGAGAGCTCACCCTGACAGCATCCATGGCAGCCGAAGGCCACTGCCTGGTTCAAGTCCATGCTCCTCAGCAAATCCTCATACTGCAGTTCTGTGGGGACTGCCGCTCTTGATTTAATTAATAGTTCGTTTGTTTGCATAATTCTCCTCAGAAAGGACTATTAGCACATCAAAAGGATGTTAAAAGTATCCTTGGTAATAATAGAGTAAATACAAACCTGGTTTATCCCTTTTCAATGTCAGCGTACGCCACTTGGATGCATTAACCTTTCCCAAGGAGGCGCCCCATCGAAGTCAACAGCAGCCAAGTGGGAAGAGTGAACACAGGCCCAATCTGTGAACTAGCTGACGGTGAAAGCCAGACTAATTTCTATCATGTTAGATATTATGTTAAGACTTCCCCCAATCTGAAAAATGCCAGAGGCATGTTAGGTGACTTTTCCTGCCTCCCTCCTCCCACTTAAAAGCTTTTGTGCAGAACCCGCTGGGCTGGTAGTACCATTGTGCGCATCTCCAGGGAGTACTTTGTAAAAATGTTTTTGGAACACTGATTTTTATAAGACCCCAGGGAAAGAAGGTGGGTTATTTACATAAAGTTAAGGATGTCTGCACAGCACATTTCTGTCCCATCTCACAAAGGAGAGAGAGGGAGAGCAGCATGTCTGAAAATGTTGGGAGCCACCTGAGGTTTGATTCTAGAAAGAAAACACCTCTGAAGGTGGAAGGTGGAAAACCCGAGTGGATGAAGACGCCAATGTACAGGTGAACCCGAGCAACCAGAGATCCCCATATATATACCTCAGGGTGAAGCTGGAAAAGGTTCTTTCTACGTGACAAGTGCAGGGGTGGACAACGATGGATCTGCAGTTGTGAGTACGCAGAACAGAGTTTATTCCTGTATTTTTTATTAATTATTGTATTATTTATCTGTATCACAACTGTAGACCTATTTTTGCCCACCCCCACATACTCAGTAAAATCTATCCAGTCTTTCCATGGAAACTGTGACAATTAAGAGCTGTGGAATATTTTTAAAAACTAAAATTTAATTCATTTAGTGAAAAAAAAAGTATTTTAGTCATGCATGTAACACATCCATCCTCACATTCTCAGACACAAGATACTGGATGTTATTTTAGCTTCTTGTTTATGATCATTGGTTAGTGCAAATGAGCCTGGCCTTATTAGCTGGACACTGGAGAAATAAGTTCACAAATTAACAAAATATCACTCAGATAACTAGAATGACTTCTGGCACAGAAGAGTGATTTGCCTCCCCGGCATCTGTTAGTATTTCCTCCTGCCTCTCGGAACTCTGAGCTCTACCTGGCATCTCCTGGTTCACCGGGAAGCCCGTGTGCCTCAGGGGGAGCTGCTCAAACCCAGCTTCCCACCTCCACTCGCTCCAGGGAAGGGCTTATCTGACCATGGGTAAGCACAGCCTCTTGCCTGGGCTTGGTCCAGAATGACTGAGTGGTGGTTCAAGCCAACAAGGCAAAAAGAGGGGTTTTCTGGGAGCCGCTGGGGCAAATCCTTGTTGTTTAGAGCCTGCCGTGGGAAGAGTCTCTGGACATGGCTACTCTGGATGTGAGGCTAACTGCTCCGACTGTCTTGCCACCAGGCTGAGGCTGCGGTCAGCAGTGGGGAAAGGGCAGAGCTAAGAGAGCTCCAGGGAGATGGAGCCATAGACCCATCTGCTGCAAAGCCTCAAGCACGTGTAGTCTTGGGTTTCATTAACTGCATTTTCCATTGATGGCAAATTAAGGAATCGGAACAACACAAGTTGTCAAAAACAAAAACCTTCTACATAGTGTCAGTACTAATGCCAAAGACAAAGCATTTGGTTTACACAGGGAAGACTGGGATGTTGGCCAGCAGATAAAAAGAGAACCTGCATTGTAACATAACAAAGACAGTGTCCACTACAGGGCGCATGACTAAGTAATGAAATAATTCAGCACTGGACCTAAAGCATTGCCATCACTCAGGAGAGTTTGATTCTGACTGGGTAAATGACCGAAAGTTTTAAAAACCGGTATCTACCGTGGTCCTACTGAACTCTGGTGTAGGTCCGGTTGATGAGAATGAAGTAGATACTGTTGAAAATGAACCTCAATGGGCCCCGGCCGAGAGAACAGACTTTGCTCTAAAGGCTCTGACAATAACAAGACAGTTCCCGGTGGGAGCACATGGCTGCAGGAGGGTCAGCCACATTCGTGGAGGCCAAGGCCCGGTGGGGGGAGGGGGTGAGAGTGGGGTGGGGAGTGAAGAGAAATGGAAGCCTTTAAGGAAGGGGGGGGGGATGGAAGACCTCGTGAAATTTGAAACGTTTCCTCCCTGAAATCCCTGATGTTTGAAACTACGTTAACTCAGGAATAAAGATAGTCTCTTAACAAGAGATAAAAGACCTCGAATGCAAATTTCCAAGACAGCGCTTACGTGGTGTTAAAAAGGCTGGCGCCCTAACACGGACATTGGTTGTACTAGCTCTAGAATGTAAGCCTCGTGACACCAGGGATATTTTTGTCTTCTTCATGGCTTTATCCCTTGTAACGGACACAGAAAAGAAATGTTTGTGAATAAGTGAATGACAGGTATCTGCGTCCTTGCCTTGAGCAAATGTTTACAGCGGAGAAGAAACTCTGTAGCGGGTATACTCTGTGGCTGAAAGAGATCAAGGAAAGCGGACCATGCCGAAGTGAAAGGGGACAGAAGTTGGAAAAGGCCATTTTTTTTCCTCACTTCATTTGGTCTGGGGCAGTCCCTGAGGGAGTTCTCGCACTAGGTCCATGTCAGGGAGTCCAAGACGCTGACATCCTGAGGACAGGGAGTCACGGACAGCTTTGGAACCAAGCAGCGGAACCAGTTTGCGCCTGCACTCTCCACAGGCCTGTCCTTACCTTATTCTCCAAGTGTCAGTCTCTGCCCCAACCTTCCCCACGCTCCATCTGTGGATTTATCACGAAGCTGATGAGGTTAAGTTTGGGTGCCCCTCAGTTCGCTGGGAGGAGCCCTAGCGATGCATTCACTTGTCATATGTTTTTGCAAAATTTCTAAGTCAGATACTTTGGCTGCAACAGGTCAGACTGCCGTCTCTACTCCAACTTGCCCTCACAGCAGTTGGTATCAGTGGCTGCAGGTATTTGCAGAGCCAGCAGAGGCAAGTGGGACTGGAAACACATCAGTTTGGGTTCAGTGGGATGTATTTATGTGACTCCCAGTCACCTGTATATATAATTATTTGTAGCCATCTTGCAGTTGAAGTGTCTTTTGGGGATATTCCTGTGGCCTGCTGTGGAAACCTATCTCATATTATAACATGAGTGGCAGATCTAAATGTGCCGCAGCACGCGTGTATGCTATGACCTTAGTGGGGGGAAAGAAAGGTTGGAAACGGAGCCAGAAGCTCTTCTGTGCAAAATTCCTTCCGCCCGCTTTCGGACAAAGGATTCAGTTTTCATTGCCACCTGGTCCAAGCGAAGCGCTCTCCTGCTGGGAGTACACACGAGGACGCAGCGCACGTTCTCCTGTGTTTGTGCCACGCGGTCAAATTACTTTTCATATATTTGCAAATGAAGTCCATCGGAATTATTCCGACACCTAGAAGTGAATCACACCCCAAAACATTCCATCATTCCAAAAGTAGTAAATCATTACAGGAAGGGATCATTTGCTAATAGAGACACTAAATAGGGGCTTAAATTATTGAATGAAGAAGAGTGAGTGATGTGAACACATTAGAAAAATATGTAAATGTTTTATGATTTGACAGGAATGTCAGCGTTGACAAAGATGGTGCGACTCCTAATGCACCACGACTCTCCAGGATGGTGACAACAAATTAGTCACCAGTGAGCACCATCCATTCAAAACATTTACAATGAGGTGCTAACCAGCAACAAAACAAACTGGCAATGCTCTGAAATGTTATAGCTCACATGTGACAAAAATCTGATCCCATTTTCCAAAAGTTGACCATAATCCTAAACTTTCATGTGGTGGCGCTAATAAAGAGTTGTGAAGCACAAGGATACTTCTCTAAATTATTCATATAAAAAATTGATCAATCATGTTACAGGAAAGACTGATTTATTTTTATGCTCTCTAGATAGAAAATATTACAAAATCTTTTCATTTGAACAGGTTATCCAAGGGTTTGGGGCAAAACGAAAGAAGAAGAAGATGGAAAAATTCTACAGGGTTATCCAACAGTTAAATAAAAATATTGTGGGTTTGTTTTTATTTTTATTTTGTGATGCTGGTGGCATTTAAATATTTTTGAAATATGGCATTTATAGGAACTTCTTTTTTCATTCTAAATAAACACTCACTCTTGACCTTAATTTTGTATTAGTAAGCTTTTCCTTTAAAAAAAAATCTCTTAAACTGTATAAGCTTCAAATCCCAAAAGCAATAATTTATTAAGAGGAGATCTTGGATCCACGTCCGCTTTTGTTCATTCCAATTCTGTGGGGAATAAATCATTACTCAGATTTTAAAACACACCACACAGACGCAAGTAAAAGAAAAAATTTTTAAATGGGCGAAATGAACTAAAATGTACTTTTCTGTATTATCAGCTTTTCCTCAATAGCACAAAGACCCCGCCGCTGCTCTGGATTTCGGGGGTAGGATGGGACACGTACACGTTGGGGGCGGGAGGACACTAATAAGGTTCTGGAATTCAGGGGCCCTCTAAGGGTTTACAGAGTGGAAAAATAGGAGGGCCGCTGCCGTAGGCAATGGTGTCTAGAGGACAGAGAAAACAATTATTTTGGACTTGGAATGTCATGGGTTTAAATCCCAGTCCCTCAACTTACACAGTCACGTGACTGTGAGCCATAGGAGGCTTGATTTTTATATCTGTGAAAATGAGCCGAATATGAAGTGTCTTTTAGAGCGTTCATGAGAATTGAATGTACTACTGAAGTGAAATGAAGCCATAAGAATTAAATGAATGGGGCTGTTCAAAAAAGTAAATGAACTAGGTAGTAGGTGTTCTGCAAACATTCGTTTCTTTCTGAAGGACATGCAGCAGGGTGTCAACTTATGCACAAAATGTAAATTTGTTCTGGCCATAAATGTCATTGCATTTGCTGACAATGCCAATGAATTTGTACAGACTATGTGGATTACGTTTCAACTTTTGGCCTTATCCTAAAGCTAATACTACCAAATAGGGTAATGACATGTACGGGCAATTTATGAAAGAAGAAACAAGAATGTTTGGTAGCATAGCAGGAATTGTTTAATGTCACCCAACACAGCGTAAACAATCAGGTAGCATTTCATCTCTTATATTGGCAAAGACTAAGAATAATGAGAATTGTCCACCCACAGGTGATGAGGTGGTGAGGCGGTGACGAGAGGGCCACCCTTGTAACATCAGATGGGTGGAGTTCAAATCCATACAACTGTTTGTAAGCCAATTTAGAAGTTGATCCTCTCCTAAAAAAGAAAACAACAACAACAACAACAACAAAAAAACACTTTTAAAAATATTTACCCTGCATTTAAAGCTACACAGATGCCTACTTTATGACCTAGTCATTCTACTGCTAATTTTCATTTAAAAATGCTTGTATATGTCTCCAAATGACATGCACAAGAGTGTTTATAGCCACTTTACTTATAACTGCCTAAATATCTATCACAGTAAAAACGAAGAATAAATTCTAGTAATTTCAAAAAGAGAATACTACATAGTAAAGAAAAAAGAATAAAATACTGCTATATACCGCCGCATGGATGAATCTCACAGACATTGTGTTAAGTGAAAGAAGCCAGAAAAAAAATTACACATGCTGTCATTCCATTTATTATGTGAAGTTCAAGAACCTGGGGTAAGAATTGACCAAAAAGGGGTGTTGAAAGAGCATTCTGGGGGTGCTGCACATGCCTATATATTGACCTGGAAGTGGGTGTGCACTTATATATGCAAAAGTAAAGTTAAACCAGCTGTGTGCCTAAGATTTATTCGCTTGATGCATATATGCTGTATCTCAATTTAAAAGTTTTAAGAAGACATATCCTTTGACTTAGCGATTGTGTTTTCACCCTAAAGGAAAAATCACATGAGTACAAAAAAAGTTTTACACACAAGAACCATTACCGCAGGGTCATTTTGCAGTAGCAGAAATCTGGATATAAATCTGTTCCATAACAAGGAGGTGGTTAAATGAATCTACCTTTAAATAGCAGGCAGCTGTGTAGTCATTAAATAAGATGAAATAGAAGAATAGCTAAAAACATAGAAAGTTGTTCATAACACATTGTTGAGGAAAGGCAGGTTAACTGAATGGTATTTAAAGTTTAACCCTGTATACGTCCGAAAGTGATTAGCCATTACGTGACCCTAAGGCACTGGCTAAGACTCTTAAATTATCAGCATTCACTTAAGTGTTCTGCCGTTCACCTTGAGTATCTGCTGACCTGCTAGCACCTGTTCTTTCAGGGATAATAGAACACTGCTGGTAACAGAACAAACTTATCAGCCATCTGAAAGGACATGCGGACAGGCAGGTCTCAGGATGCTTCTGCACATGCATCACATGCCTACTGATAGCGAGGCAAAGTGCCATCCACAATCCCTCGGGTCCCTCGGAGAAGAGGAACGTGAGGCCCGGGGGTCCCCAGCCTCCCAGACCTGTAAACGAACTAGAGAGCTAGCGAAGGGCTGATTTGTTTCATCAACAAATGGAGGTGCATCGCTCCGTCGGGTCGCGTTTGTCTTTCACGTTGTGCCCCGTCTTTCCCTCCTTCCTGCTTTCCTGGTTTTCTGTTTCTAGTCCCACTCTTTTCTAAAATGTCCATTTCCAGAGCTGCTTCTGAGCTCAGCTCCTTCCTCCCTGCCTTCCTCCCTTTCGCTCTCTTCCTTTGCTTCTCTCTTGAGACAGGTCTAGTGGCCTGGTTGCCATCTGCTGCCTTTTTTTTATGAGGTTGAGATCAGATGGCATCTAATCGATCGTCATGGTCTCCATGGTTACCAGGGTGACAGAGCACTTGGGACAGACACATTCTCCAGCCTGGGGCTGTCAGACCATCTCGGAGAGGGGGGTGCTGAATAAAAGCTCTTCCATCATATTCATACATTTACATCTTTCTCAAATGCAGCAAAACATGGATCCTGTTTGTGTTTACACAGCTACCTGGTGGTTGGAGGCCAGGAAATGCACACTTTTTTCTATCCAAAAAAAAAAAAAGTAAAGTTTTTTTTTTAACCTCAGAATCTACCTCCTTACCCCCACCCCCCGCACACACGGACCATCATCCCCCCCCCCTTTTTTTCTTTTCCTTTTCCTTTTCAATGTTTGGTCATTAACTTAGTAATTCGCATGAGTTATTCTTCTTCCAATAAATCACAGAGCAGTTCGAAAACTGACAACGAACACCCATAAGCTTCAGAAAAACCAACAGCCCCACATGAAACTACCAACACATTACCCTTCCGTTAGGAGCAGTGCTAGCAGCTGGATTCTCTGGCCAAGCACTATTTGTGCTGGAGGATCCATTTTTCTCAGGAAAACAGTCAGATGCGATGAAATGTAAACAAACCTTCCTTAGTGGAAAAAGGTGCTGGGCGTGACTGGGGGCGAGGCTGTAATGCCCAGGGCTGGCGCATCAGGCCTTATTGTAAGGGAATACCAGGTCTGCTTGGGAGGGGCGTGAGAAAGGCCTGGGGTGGGGGGTGGGGGGGTGGGAATGTATAACTAATGAAACAAAGGCTAGATCTTTGGAGAAACCCAGAGGAAAGGAAACAACCAATCATCGCATCACTAAATAATGTTAAAACTGCAAATGGAATACCATCTTTGATTTCTTCACACACCTTTAAAGTTAGGTGGAGATGTCTTGGGGGTATAGGCTGATTTACATCCTCTCCTGGTAGTAGGTTATGCTTCATAACAGAATTGTTCTGTTGGTCACAGAAAACTGGACTTAAAATGATGGCACAGGTACAAGGCCTGTGGGTAATTAGTTTTCACTTAACGTGAAACCTGTCACCCCAACGGGCGGGCAGAGCTTCCTTTCTTCTTTCCTTCCTTTGTCTGATGTCCCCTCAGCCCTCGGTCTCCTGCACAGTAGCTTAGTAAGATTCAGATATATTCATCTGCAGTGCCTTTGGCTGTTAAGCAAATATCACCGTGATATTTGAAATAGAAATGATGCCATCAATTGGAGGAGAGACTTTAATATAAAGGGAAAATAATTTCTCATGTACAGAAACCCTCTTATTCACTTCAAACCTCTGCTTTGGTGCTAACGCCTGCCTCTTCTTCCCTGTCTGCAGTTCCTACCCCTCCACCCCGCTCCTAACTGGTGATCCCGGGGTCGGGGTCGGGGTCAGGGTGGGGGTTGGGGTTGGCGGGAGGGAACTGCTTTACTTTAGCCCCACCTCCTCAGAGAAGCTCCCCCTCCTCCGCCCCGCACCAGGCCCCATCACACGGAGACCTGAGCTCTAATGTTCTTTCGGTCTACGCTTCTCACTCAGACTTAGCCTTGCGCCTTACACTCCTGCCGGTGTCTTTGCTGTGTCTCTCTGTTGCCCCTTACTTCCATTGTAAGTTTCAGAGAAGAGAAACTGCGGCCCCTGCTTTTGAGCTTTCCGTCTAGTTAGCCCTCCCTAACGGCTTGATGAAGGTGATAGCAGCCCGTTGTGCCCACAGTCGCCGGCTTGCCTTTGCACGGCCTTGGTCCCTGACCACTAGTGATTTTACTTTGTATCAGCCGGAAAGCTTCCCATCCCTCCCGGTCTCCACACTGTTGTGTGCGAGACTGCTCCTCGGAGAAGGTAAGTTCCCCCTCGGAATGAAATGAGTCGCTTGTTCCCATCAGGAACCACTGCCACAGCATGGTGTCAGCTCAGTCTTGCCTTTGGTAAATTGAGTTTGTCAGTGCTCAGCCACACAGCTGAGTGAAATGTTGTGTGATGCGGGCTGTCTCCTGGGAGCGGGGAAACTGGCATACACCACATCCTAATGGGATCCAGAAACAAAGAAGCGTGAATGAAGTGTTAATTGCATTCATAAAGACATTAACAAAGGAATTAAAATGGCAGAAGCTTCCGTTCCCCCACTCAAGATTCACAGGAAAACATGTTACCCCAAAGAATGTTTTTGACAATAATTGGCAAAGTTTATTGCTTGCCCATTGCAGAGATAACTCTCAATAAATATTACCTTTTTAAAGAGCAAACATTTTTGTCTGTTATCTGGAGTATATTAACTAGCAGATAGTTTAACCTCTCCCCTTGCTGCCTTTGTATGATTTAAGTTTCTAGAGAACCAAAACGCATATTCAATGCTTCTTCCTTCACCATAAGGATGTCTATTACCCGTTGAAACCTAGTCAATACTACAGTTCTTGTTAGAGCAAAATGTTCATTATCTGGAAGCTTTTTTGCTTTTTGAAGCAGAATTACAAGACCTGGGATGGTTCCTTTTACAGTCCTTGCATATTCCTGAGATGATCTGCAATGTGAGCAGCCTGGGGCTCTCCCCCTACCCGCACCCCCTACCCTTTGGCTGGGCCCCCAGCGTTTGACAGCGGGGCTAAGCTGGCTAAAGGTCAGAGGCTGCCTTTGACTGAAGAGGGATCACACTGATGAATATTGCACCTGCTTAATGAAGTCAAGGCCACGGATTTGGGGTCTTTTATGGTTCTTCTTGTTTCACTCAATTTCACCTTCACAGACCACACCACTAATCTGGCCAATCATTTGGAATATATATGCAACTAGTGATGGCTGGGTGGGGGTTGTGGGGGAGCCTAGACAAAAGTAAATGAACCCCATCTGGAAAACCGTGACGGGAAATCACTGTCAATAATGATGTTGGAAGTATAAACTGTGTTCACACAGAATGTCTCGTGTAATACACAAACCGCTCCTTGAGATCTACAGAGCAGATATCCCTACCCTCATTCTGCAGACAAGAAAACAGAAACTCAGAGAAATCAAAGTCCTGGGATTAACATTCAGGTATTTTTGACCATGTGACTGCTCTTTCTACAGCAGGAGTCCAGCCCTCTAGGGATCTCATTTGATGCTCACCAGAACCCTGTGAGGTGAGGCAGGCCGTATGAACAAGTGGGTCGATTTGCCAAGAGCCACGTTAATGGAACCCAGGGAGCAGGTGTCCCCAGGCCCACACCCAGAATTTGGCGGAACCCCTTGGTTACCTAAACGACGATATTTCTCAGTCTCATCCAAATCAACTGTATCTGTGAATATGGTATCAACCCAGATTTAAAAGTGCCAAAATGCTAGTTTGTCCCGTGTGTCTGGGCTGATCCACACGTCCATCGGAGGAAGGGGGCTCGGAAGTGCAGTCAGCACCTCGGGGAGGGGGGGCTCATTTTCCAGCCGTCAGAATTGGATCCATTAATTCTCTGGTCACTTCCAATTCTGTCACAGATATTGGGGATATTTTCTCCCAAACATGACCTACATGCAAAATTTCATAATATTCTGAAATAAAAATATGGGATCATGCACAACTTTGCATTATTGTGCATGGTCTCATAGGCAGTGTGGGGCAAAAGTAGGTTTGCAGTTGTTTGTACGGAAAATAGAACAATAATTAATAAATGATAATACAACAACGAACTCTGCGTTTCCTGTGCTCACGGCTGTGAACCCGCTCTTGCCCCACCCTACGTATCACCAGCCGCAAAAGCTGATTGTCTTTCTTCTCCTTAGAACACACCCTCAACAGGACTTTATTCTGTAATTTTTAAGTTCCAGTCTAGGCATGTCACCAACTTATTCAGAAGTCTGATAGAAACATCGCTTTAAATACATTATCCAGAGTTTATTAATATTATGATTTGCATTTACTTTATTTACACTTTCATAATTGTTGGCCCTGGTTAGAGGGCCCCATTATACCTTATTTCACTACTAAGATGGCAGATTAGTGCATCGCAGTATTACTTGTCTGTGGCTAGGAGTGGGGTGCAAAGAAGTGCAATAAATGGGAGGAGGGAGTCAAAGTGAGCAGCTGCTTAGTTACACATTCAGTCTAGACAATTGGGGTTAAAAACTTCCTTCTTCATCAATAGCAGCAGGCCCGAATATTTGAACTTGGAATTTCCTGGATCAAAATGCATCACTTTCAATTGGCTACAAATGTTGACTGAGGACTTGAGGAAGTCTGATGCTATAATTATCTATCGATATTCAAAACACCTAGTTAATGATCTGGTAAAACATCTAGGGTTTTTTAAAATGATTAAAAAAAAAAAACAACTTGTTATTTGGGTGCTGAGGAGACAGCCAGAGATGCCACTTGAATACAGGGGAAGGGAGGGGGCGGTTTCAGACATTTATTCTTCCTATTTATGTCCAAATTAAGAGAATTAGTTCATGCTCTTAATTCAAAATTGTTTCATTATCACAAGGTGATCATTTATTAATTTCCATTCATGGAAATCCAAATGGATAAAGTCATTTCTTTTAGTGCAGTATTGCTCATTATGGTAGTTACTAGCCAAATGTGGCTATTTAAATTAAAAATACTTACCATTTAATATTCAGATCCACATTCTAAGTGCTTAATAGCTACATGGGGCTAGTGGCTACTGTACTGGGCAGTGCAGATGTGTAGAACATTTTTGTCACCAAAGACAGTTCTATTGGACAGAGCTGTTCTAGAGCAAAAGACTGGAATTCGCACAGGCCACAGAAATACATCTTCTATCCAATCACCTGGTTATTTTTCAAATACTTAGTGTGGTTTCAGCGGTAGGAACTGGTGGGGGCCCAGGCGCCTGGGACCTGGGCATCCAGGAGGGGGTGGCCTGCAGCCTTCTCTCTCACACTGTGAACGGGCCCTGTGAGCCCTTGAAAAGGATGAGCCAGGTCTCTGGAGAAAGGGCAGGTGTGAACGAGCCATTTCCATTTTCCACTCCTGCAGCTCCCAGAACCTCCAGTCAGACCTGCCGCCAAGTTGCGCCTGCACAGAAGCCCAAATCAAAGCACATTTTGAATTAATTTTCTGGCGGTTATTCTATTTACTTATTTTTTTTTTTTCACAAAATCTACCTTCTGCCTGTGACTAAAGACTTTCTTTTTGCCATGAATTTAAATGCATCTGAACCTAGCAGTGTTGTCCATGAGCCATGAAATTTGGCATAAGCACTGACCAAAAGAAATACGGCTTCAAACAAGAAAAGATGATGACAGAAGACTGAACGGTCCCGTCCCCAGCTCCTTGACCAGACACCCTTAAGTAAGTGCCATTTGTAGGCTCAACATCACTGCCAGTCAGCAAGTAAACACACCCACAGACAACGGATGGAAGGCCCTCCAGGAAGGCAAAGGAGGGAACAGCCTCCAGCGATTGCTGCACCAGCCATTTCAGACTTTTAAAACCTAAAGGTAATAAGTCACCAATCATACCTTGTTCTTCGCTGTATCTCACTAGGACTATTTCCGCTACATTAGGAAGGAGATTGAGGCAGAATGTTTGCACAAGACTGTTTAGTCAGTTACAGCGAGTGCATGAGATGCACAATTCTCACTATTTTTATCACATGAGTCTTCAAAGCAGGCTTATTGGGAAGATGTTTTCTTTTCTTAGGAGACTGTAAGTCCCTTGAAACTGCTAATGAGATGCCTTTGCATCCCACAAGTGTTTAATACTTTAGGAAGTGCTCAGCACCTTGGTTCTACCTCATGAACCAAAATGTATTGAACAATCCAATGAATGAACATGGATATTGCCAGTAATGTTACTGGCATTCAGAGGAAACCCCAGAGAAATTTCCAGATGGGTTTTATTAAGCTTGTGCTCAAGTACAAGGGAGTCAGCATGGAGGAAAGGAAGTCCTCTAAGCTGGCTCAGGGGCTGGCCCCGCTTCGCTGCTTTTAGAAGCTGGGGACAAGGAGGGCTTGCCCAGAGAGGTGGGCTTGCAGATTACCTTTCCAGGATCAGACAATTTCCTTTTCCAGCTTCACTGATGGTAACTATGTTCGTGCCTGCACTGGGGGCAAGATGGCAGACTCCTCATCACCGCCACCTCAGGAAGGTCATATAGTGGTCAAACCTTGATCAACGGCTCATGTGGGTCAGTAGTGTCAATGTCAGCAAGGAAGCAGACAGAAGGGAGCTAAAATCAGTGACCTCTGTGTTTTTCAGTAGAGAATGGAGAGGTGGTGACATTCTTTTGGTCAGCTTATGTGGCATTCCTTCTGACCATCTGGTCTTAAGTTGGCTTCCTGGTCACTGGGTATTTTTCCATTCCAGGGCCCCAGTCCCAATGAGGCAGGATAGTAAGAAGCCAGGAAAATTCCTTGGCAAGCAGAATGGGAAAATTGAGATGGATAGCTAGTTCAAACCAGCCTCATCCAGCACCGTGGCTCACCTGCCTCCGTCTTCCCTGCATGTCCCCTCCCTGGAGCATTAATCCTCAGGACAGTGATGTTCCTTCTGCATCAAATAATCTCAGAAACAAAGACTCGAGTGTGTTGACCAGGGATGGAGTTTTAGTCCAGCTAGAGATAACATCTAGGCCTCAGTTTGTAAGTGTAGGCAGTTAGATGTTATTAAAAGAAGGAAGCAAAGGGGATCAGATATTGTTGAGCATAATCAACCTGGGAAGGTAAGCCTGCTTGCTTAGCCAGGAAGCTCCAGTTTCCCGTACTCCAGGGGATTGCAGTGTTGCCCAGCAAAGGGAATCAACAGCCCTCCCTCCCCCTCTCCCAGACCGGGATGTAGGCACATGTACAGTAGAAGTCGAAATGGCACAGGGAGAGGGGCTTCAATGAGGCATGCTCAACAGGAGCCAAGAACGGCTGCAAGGTGGGCCCAGCACAATCCCGTGAAAGTCTGGGAAATTAATTGGTTATTTTGAAAAAGCTTCCAGGCCTTCCCAAACCTGAGATAATATAATCCCAGGGAACAAAGCCTTTCTCTCTCTCACCCACAAGCTCACTCCCGCTCATTCATGCATTCTCTCCTTAGTGACCATGTGGGTCTAGTAGCCACCTGGTCCGGTAACAGACCACACAGGCTCCAAAGGACTTAACTTTAGCATAAAATGGAAACTCTGGACACTGGGCTTTGTTTTAGCCTTGCTGAAGACGTGGTTGGACTTCTTCCATGGCGGGACAGATGGAGATGGGACACAGGGGCAGACTTCTATTTCCATCCAAATGAATTTTGCCACACCACAATCTCCCATACATGGGTCCATGAAATGCTTTTCTCTCAGTCCTGGGAAAAAGCCCCATTTCCACCAGTGACAAGTTGTGCTTTAGCTCGAGGCCCAGAAAAGGAGCAAAACCAGGCAAAGAGACGCCGTGAGTGACATCAGGACCGGGTGCAGTGACCAATGACACCCTACGTGGTGCCGACCAGCCATCATAGAGACCATGACCCTGACCCTATATGCTCATTTTGATGAATCAGCATATTAAAGCACACACCTGGACAGCTGATGAATATTCTTTCGAGATCCTCCTGTAAAATACCTGTGAACACTCTCTCTAGAGCATGCCCACACCTTCTTTCTCCAGGTGTGTATCTTTTCTCTTTCTCCTGAGCTCTAAGGGTCCCCAAGAGATTTGCCACCAGGGAGGCAGAGGGCAGTGGCAGTTCACCCCAGGTTAAGCCCCTGAACCTGTCTCCAAGGGCCCTTCTTTTGCCTCTGTAACTTGTTCCCTGAGTCCACACAGCCCAGCTGGCTCACTTTTTCTGTGACTTTCTTTCTAAAAGGGCAAGGCAACTCTCCGAGAAGCCTGCTTGGATCTTCTCTTTGAGTGTACTTTCTCTTTGCATGCTAAAAAACTTCCTCTTGCACCAGTTCTTGGCTCTGAATTCTTTCTTTGTCAATCTCAAGAACTAAGAGGGGACATCGACATTGCTGGTAACTTCTACACTGTCTCAGTGAAAAAAACAAACTGTCTAAGCTTGTAACTTTTAGCTGATAGCTATAGAAAGGGGGGCGGTGGTGTACGAGTTGCAGAAATTTGAAAAGAAACATAGATTGTGAGCTGAGAAAGTGTATCACTTCAAAGTTTCCTTTGAATTTCTACTGGGTTATGATGGGAGAGAAAAACATATTTCAAAGGGCAACCGTGCATTTCGATTAGTTCGGAGGTTGAGAGACAAGCGCCCAGTCGATGGTCTCTTTATGGAGTTTCCTTTCTGACATTCTTCCTGGAGGTAGGGAATCCAAAGGTATGGTATCAGTTTCAATGGTATTGTTTTGTATTTTTGGCTGAATGGCACAATAATGAAGTTAGCTGACACTGAGAATGATTTATTTATACCATTGAGCCCAAGTCCCTATACACTTCTTTGCTAACAAAATGGAAATGAATCCTAAAAATAATGCAACTGCAGGAAAACCTTGTAATCTGTCTCCACACTTCATCTCTGATAAATCAGGTCCAACCCAATCATCATCATCATGCCCAACATACAAATGTGGAAAAGGCCATAAAAATCAGTTTTTAAAACGTGCCTGACCTCTTTGGGATTTTAACAATGCCAATCGCCAACTTAAACAAATTTTGCGATGTAGCTTTCTAGTTCATGTACCTTTAAATCACTGTGACTCCCATTTGTCTCTCGTTCCAACTGTTTTCTGGTGTCTCGCTTGCTGAAATGGTTTCAATTAGAGCCTGGAAAGGGTTGATACAGAGCTCTTGCATGGTGCTTGCCAATATGGGAATTGGTTTTAAACACTGCTGTTTTTCATCCAAAAAAAAAAAAAAAAATCCCCCCTTCCTGCCCTTGAGTTCGAAGAGATTATTCTCAGACAGGCGGTTAGCTGATTTTTAATGTCAAAGAAACTTAATTTGCAAACTCGTTAGGAACTCTTTAGTAAAAGCTGCCTAGTAAAACAGATGATTAATATTGGTAAGCTCCTCATTTGCATATTAATTAGTCTCCATACTCAACTAATTAAAACTGCATTGCCTGTTTGAGGACTTCCTTCTAGACTGCTGGTCCTGTCTCTACGCACAGTCCTCCCCTACTTAGTGACAGGTGTGTGTTCTGTGTGGCGCTGAGCGATTTCATCACCGTGCAAACGTTACTGAGTTCACTTACACAGATCGAAGCGATGCAGCCTCCTACCCAGCTAGGCTCTGTGGTCCAGCCTATCGCTCCTAGGCTAAAAGGCTGCGCAGAATGTTTCTGTGCTGAATACTGCAGGCAACTGTAACACAATGGTAAGTGTTTGTGGATCTAAATGTATCTAAGCATGGAAAAGGGACAAAAAAATCCAGTACCAAAGATAAAAAAAAAAGTGGTGTGCTTGTATGGGTCACTTGCCATGGATGGAGCTTTCAGAACAGGAAGTTGCTCTGGGTAAGTTGCTGAGGGAGCGGTGAGTGAATTTGAAGGCCTGGGACATTACCGTCGACTACTGCAGGCTTTGTACACACGGTACGCTCAGGCTGCGCTGAGTGTATAAAACAACATGAGATTAAAAGAAGCGCAAGAGAAAATAATGCAATGAAGAGACTCAATAGGTACGAGACGTACGAGGCTGCTGCCAGTCTAACAGGGCATACTGTTTTACAGCAAAGTTTTTATAAGTATGAAAAATACCCTCTAAAATAATGCTTAATAGTACGGTGCACTAAATACCTACACCAGCAACGTAGTGATTTTTTCAAGTATTACGTACTGTACATAATTGTACGTGCTGCACTTTTATACAATTGTCAGCGCATTAGGGTTGTTTGCACCAGCATCACCGCAAACGTGCGAGTAAAGGGTATGCTCTGACCTTACTACCACTCCCGTGTTGCTGTGTAACAGGAACTTCTCAGCTCCGTTACAATCTTACGGGACCACGTTGCGTATGTGGTCCGTCACTGCCCAGAACGGTGTTAGGTGGTGCATGACTGTACAAGCATGCACTTGAACTAAAATAGGGGTTACTAATTATGTCCTTAGTTTTCTAAAGCACTAATCTTCCTATCTATGGCTCCTGGGATGGTCATAGAACCCCGTCTAAGCAGCCATTTCTTTGACCCAAAGATCACCTTCGGCCCAGGACCTGTGTGCTCCTTGAGGCATGGATAGGAAGGACACAGATTAGCTAGGACTGGTAATAATTCAAGGTAAATGAGAAAGGCACCGGATTGCATCTCAGTATTTGTTTTCTTTAAGTCTTGCTTTAGAAATGTATCCTTTCAGCATATTTTTTGATGTTTAAACTTAGCTACTCTAATACCTATTCTACTTTCTGATTTTTAATCAAGAATTATCGGGTGGGAAGGCAGGCTAATCTGTTTTAGAAAATCGTGCCTGTGGAAAGCTCAGTTATTTGAACCACAAAACCCTAGTTTTGTTTGGCAAGTATGTATTTTAACTGTAGGCAAAATAAAACCAACTAAACGAACAAAAATACCTATGAAAATAAATAGTGTCTGAGCATAGTGCCTTCGAGTGATATGTAGGAGAAATTCTATTGGTCCCAATAACTGAGTGACACTGGCCAGATTGTAGAACTTCTGTCTCATCTACAACTGAAAACAAGTAAGCGTGGGGTGTCAGCATCAGACCCTCTACTGTGACAGTCCTCGAACTGAGTTTCAGGCCATTGCTAGGTCTCCAGGGCAAGGCGTCTGCCTGGTTCGTTATTATGCTCCCCTGTGATTATCGAGGTACCTGTGATGTAGTATATGCTAATTAAATACTTGCCAAATGAACAAACAATACATGGATACAACACTCAATAGATGATACGTTTCAATGATCTATGACTGCATAACACAAAGGCACCCACCTTAGAGACTAAAAACACTAATTTATTATTTTTCATGATTCTGTGAGTTGGCAGAACAGTTCGGCTCTTTCTCCCAGGCTTTTGAACGGTGCTGCGTTCAGCTGAGGGTCTCCAGGGCTTGGGCTCGGCTGGGACCCGGGACACGGAATTCTCTCCCTACGTGTCCTTCACCCTCACACGGGTTTCTCGGACCCCCGTCACGATCGGTGGTAGCATCGTTCTGTTGCATCCAGCCCATTATGTCTCCTTTCTGGCATTCTTCCTGGAAGTAGGGAACCTAAAGGTGTTGAATGACTCTGTATTGTATGTGTTGCAACCTCCTTGTAATACAACTTCCTGTCCTCAGAGGCTGAGAAAACGACAAACTCCTGTGTGTTTATCAGGTTCCTCTGCAGTTAAGGTTCTCGTTGTGACTGAGCTTCAACCAATCAGATGTGCACTATGAGAAGTGACTTTGAAACCAAATGAAGTGGGAGAGGAAGCCAACAACTTAAAGGGTATTAAAGGGCCTGCACGTTTGCTGGTGTGACCCTAGCAGCTGTAGCACACCTCTGGGGCCAACAGGACGGCGGGGGGCGGGGTCACGTCCGGGGGGCGGGGTCACGTCCCAGGCGTGTGGCTTTGATGGAAGGGTCTTAGAGGCGGCAGTAGTGTGGTGTCTTCTGGCTCCCGGTGTTTCAAATGCAGCAGGGCAGTGGTTCCCCGGGCACTGCTAGGGTGGAATTTGGGGAGCCATTATTCCTGGGGGCCTTGTCCAAAGCTTGCACATTTCCCACTTTCAGTAGGTTTGAAGGCACCAAGTTCCCTTTCTGTTTAAAATAGCCAGAGTAGTTACTGTTTTCTGCACTAAACCCTGATGGACAGATTTCCTTCAGGATAATTAGGTAGTTAACATGAGACCATTCATATAAAAGTAACTGACACTTTGTAGGTAAGTGCTTAGTAAATAATTATGTTTTTGTCTCATAATTTGTATATACAAAATCACAGATGAAACACCCAAATGTTCTGAAAGATTTAGATAACTCAATACCTCTCATAGTTTTTAGTTGACAAGTGAACACATTCTTCAATAAAAAACCCAGAGTCACATTAATATATAAACATAGAAATAAAGAAAGAAATGCAAAATACACCCATTCAGCAGGCTCATTGGCCATGTATTCAGTGCCTGATCCTACCTGTGGGTGAATCATTTCATCTCCCTGAGTCTGTTTCCTTACTTAAAAAGATGAAAGAGGTGGACACAATTTCTAAGGTTTTTTTCCTTCCTTCCTTCCTTCAAAATCGTGTGCTCTTTACATCGTTAAGCAATTAACTCCCAAATTAGATTTATACAGATGCAGTTTGTCGCAGGTTTCTGAGCCTGTCTGGTGATTTGGAATCGTCCTCGAAGGCTGGCCAATGTGTTTTTACGTGCTCATTGTTTATCATCCGCTCCCTTATCAACAGTAGTGTATTTTCTTGACCAGATGGATCTCGGACCTGGCATTCCTACACGTAGTTTCTCCATCTCTTTCACCTTTAAGAAAGCACGATCATCATAGTCATCAGTATCACCTATTGAACAACAGCTGTCGGTCACGTTGCATTTCCCACACGCAGCCGTAGTCCCCATTCAACCTCCACTGCACCCGATGTGCGGTTTGGGGTGATGAGGCTGAGGCCTCGGGCAGTGAGCGCGTTGCCCAGGGTCATAGAATTAGTTGGTGGCAGGGCTAGATCCCGACTAAGTTTGTTTGAACTGAAAGCCCCTTTCTTAATTACTACATTAAATGACCTCTATTTTTCCAATCTTTAAAATGTATTTTATTGATTATACTATTAAAGTTCTCCCATTTTCTCTCCCTTTTATTCCCCTCCACCCTGCAACGCCCCTCCCACCAGAATCCCTGCACCCCTTAGTTCATGTCCATGGGTCGTACATATAAGTTCTTTGGCTTCTCCATTTCCCACACTATCCTTAACCTCCCCCTGTCTATTTCGTACCCATCATCTATGCTTCTTATTCCCTGTAACTTTTCCCCCATTCTTTTCCCTCCCTCTCCTCACTGATAACTCTCCATGTGATCTCCATTTCTGTGATTCTGCTCCTGTTCTATTGTTTGCTTAGTTCATTTTTGTTTTTTGTTTTCACATTCAATTGTTGAAAGTTGTGAGTTCGCTGTCATTTTACTGTCCATATTTTTACCTTCTTTTTCTTAGATAAGTCCCTTTAATATTTCATATAATAAAGACTTGGTGATGATGAACTCCTTTAACTTGACCTTATCTGGGAAGCATTTTATCTGCCCTTCTATTCTAAATGATAGTTTTGCTGGATAGAGTAATCTTGGATGTGGGTCCTTACCTTTCATGACTTTGAATACTTCTTTCCAGCCCCTTCTTGCTTGCAAAGTTTCTTTTGAGAAATCAGCTGATATTCTTATGGGAACTCCTTTGTAGGTAACTGTCTCCTTTCCTCTTGTTGCTTTTAAGATTCTCCCCTTATCTTTAATCTTGGGTAATGTGATTATGATGTGCCTTGGTGTGTTCCTCCTTGGGTCCACCTTCTTTGGGACTCTGAGCTTCCTGGACTTCCTGGAAGTCTATTTCCTTTGCCAGATTGGGGAAGTTCTCCTTTATTATTTGATCAAATAAGTTTTCCGCTTGTTGCTCTTCTTCTTCCCCTTCTGGTGCCCCTATAATTCAGATGTTGGAACATTTAAAGTTGTTCCAGATGTTACTGGGCCTCTCCCCATTTTTTCGAATTCTTGTTTCTTCATTCTGTTCTGGTTGAATGTCTATTTCTTCCTTCTGTTCCAAATCATTGATTTGAGTCCCATTTTTCTTCCCTTCACTGTTAGTTCCCTTTATATTTTGCTTTATATAAATTCATATTGAAATACTCCTTCACTTATTCCTTTATTTTGTGTCTGTACTCAGTCATTTCTGTGAGCATCCTGATTACCAGTGTTTTGAACTGTGAATCTGATAGGTTGGCTATCTCTTCATTGCTTAGTTCTATTTTTGGAGCTTTGACCTGTTCTTTCATTTGGGCCATTTTTTTTTGTCTGGGCACACCTGTTATGTTGAAAGGGGCAGAGCCTTAAGTATTCACCAGGGTGGGGCAACTCAAGCTGCTGCATTGTATGTGGGGGAGGGGTCTAAGAGGGAACAATGTTGCTCAGCTCTTGACAGCTTTCAATCACTTCCCCTGCTACCCACAAGCAAATTGGAACCTTCTGGTGCTGATTCCCAGGTGGGTGGGTTTATGTATGTTCTAGGACCCTGTGGGTCTCTCCAACAAACTCTCCTGTGAGTTTCTCCCATAGCTGCAACCCCCACAGGTTTTTCAGTCAGAGGTTTTGAGGCTTTATTTTCCTATGCCTGAACCCTGGGTTGCCCCATCTGTCTCACTCCCCAGTTGCTTCTCCCAGTTTATCCACACACAAATATGGGACTGACTGCCTGGTCTGCCAACCACCATCTTTCCCACCCCAGTTCTCCAGCTACCACCTTGATGTGAGTCCTCTCCCCCTAGCTGCCTGTCTGCCCATCCTATTGGTCTGGATGAATGTTTCTTCTTTAACTCCTTGGTTGTCGGACTTCCATACAGTTTAATTTTCTGGCAGTTCTGTTTATTTTTTTGTTTTTAAATTTGTTGTTGTCCTTTTGGTTGTGTGAAGAATATCTACCTACTCCTCCATCTTGGCCAGAAGTCTGTTTTTTTTTTTTTTTTTTAATGATTCTGGGGGATGCATACCAAAGGGGTAACAGTAAGTATCTCCAAATGTTAGGATAAGAGTGATTTTTTTTAAGATTTTATTTATTTTTAGAGAGGGGAAGTGAGGGAGAAAGAGTGGGAGAGAAACATCAATGTGTAGTTGCCTCTTGAGTGCTCCCCCACTGGGGGCCTGGCCCATAACCCCGTCATGTACCCTGACTGGGAATTGAACTGGAGACCATTTGGTCCACAGGCCAGCAGTCAATCTACTGAGCCACACCAGCCAGGGCTAAATGACCTCTTAATGACAACAACAACAACAACAACAACAACAACAATGATTAGTATTTTAAAAAAACATTGTATTTTACCTAATCTTATTGCGTACTTGCTATATGCCAAGCATTTTGCTCTTTATTTCTATTCTGAGTTCAGTCTCACAATTTACAACCTAAATCCTACTATAACCCCCATTTTATAGGTGAAGAACTGAAGGCTTATTAATTTTAGGTATCTTGAACACAGTGGTTCAGTTGTCATTGCTGGAGCTTGGCTGTGCACTCAGGTGTATAGAGTCAGCATGCTCTTACACGTCGTGTCTCTCGCCTTTCACTCCGTGCGATGAGAGTACCGAGGGGAAAGCCTTGACTCCATCTTAAGTTACGGGAAAGGTAAATTGTTTGCATACTTCCAGCCATATGAGGTCTGTCCGGAAAAAGTCCAGCCATTGTTAATATAATGAGAACAGTTTACGTGACATCGATGTAACCTGGCAGCCAAGGAGAGTGGACTGGAATGTGTGTGAGTGAACAATGACGACTTCACTGTACTAGTACCTTGCATCTTCTTCAGTTGAATGTCTCTATTTTTCATATTAGTGGCTGGATAACTTCTGGGCAGACCTTGCATAAGTACCAGCTGCATGCAACGTTCCCCACAGCTGATTCTGCCCACACACGCACCACGACAGTGTCACTGGGAACCACTTACACAGAGACCAGTGAGAACAGACGGAGGAACGGATGACGTGGCCTGCATGTGTGAGAACAGCTGGGGTGCAGACGCATTTTCTTTTTCTCAGACTGGTGCTTGAGAACCGTAGCAACCCTGTCTACTGTCCTCCCAGGGCTACGGAGTTTCTGACCCTGTTTCTATTGGGGCAGTGGTATGGGAAACCACTCCATATTTCTGTTTTAAACATAATTTTTCATGTTAGATAGATATGTGTTTAAAATTTATGTTTTAGGGGAAAAGAGTATGGCCATTTAAAAAATCAGAGTCTATCTTACAAGGGAACTAGATGCCTGCTAGAATTAATAAGGAGAAAAACTGTGAATCCAAGCAATTAATTATTAAACGCCTAACAGCCAAATATAGTAGCTATGGGCAGCGAGGGCCTCTCCTTTGAGGAGGTAAAAACTAATCGCAGGAACACAGTTGCTGGGGAGCCACACCGGGAAGCCTGGGGTGCACATAGCAGTGGTTTTCTGTTTGCTGAGCCACATGAAAAGGGAAGTGGAGATCTAAGAAAAAAGGTATTTTAAAGCCCTTGGGAAGTTTATTCAGGAACTACCCGTGGAACAAATAGGTGATAATGGGAGCCAGTGAGAAAGGAGGGAAGGGGATGTTTACACTGGGCTGCAGGGAGCCCCAAGTGTCCTGAGGCCAGCCCCTGAAAGAGCACAGGTGTGGCACACAGGTGTTTCCAAATAATGAAAATAACCTGGTAGTCAAGGCGTGGGTGCAGCACTCTTTTTCTCCAAGTTTGAGAAAAAACAGAATGTTATATTCATAAATATTACTGAACATAGTACCTGTAACGGACTGAATGTTTATGTTCCTCTGAAATTTACCTGTTGAAGCCCTAAACCCAAATGTGACAGTGTTTGGAAGTGGGGCCTTGGGGGGCCCTTAGGGTGGGGCCCTGGTCTGAGGGGGTTAGTGCTGAATAAAGGGAGACGCCGCCGCAGAGCGTGGGCTCTTCCTCTCCCAGATGCAGGAAGTAGAGGTCATGTGAGGAGGCAGTGAGAAGGGAAAAGAGTCCTCACCTGGAAGCACACTGGCTGGCATCCTGATAGTGGACTTCCCAGGCTCCAGGGCTATCAGAAATGAATGTCCGCTGTTCGAGTCACTCAGCCAGTGGTGTTTTGTCATGGCAGCCCGAGCAGACAGCAACAGTGCCCACAGCCACGTCCTTGACCACTTACCTATCTTTAAATCTTGCTCTACTTGGGAACATGTGTAAGTATACAAATACATGCGTATGTATTTGTAGATAAATATATAAATATTGGTCAGTTTAATGTTTTGTTTTTTAGTAAGTTGTTAACTTGGAGGATAAAATAACTTCCTGATTGAATGAAAGTCGTACTGTTTTCTAGGACTCAGAGGCCCATGCCCAAGCAGAAGCTGGCATCCAAACCCCGGGGCCATGGCCAGGGCCTTGCAGTGAACGCGGTGTGTGACACCCTACGTGCAAGCAGCTCCCCAAGGGGGGAATTCCGGTTTCTACGGAGTAGGTGAGGCACCGTCCACACCGTGCAGCGCACGCTCTCCTGTCTCCTCTCCCTTTCTTTCCTCCTTGTGTTGGGCCTTTGGGACACGTATTAGATGGAAAAGCAAACAGAGGCCGGGGCCCTCGAAGGGGTGTGCTGGCTACATGATGGGGCTGCCATAGTAAGGGCTTTCAGAGAAGGTTCAAAGCCCTGGGAGCCTCTTCCCTAAGGTCAAGTTTCTGGGCCTTGGGAGCACCAGGAGGTAGATGTCTCTCACAGTCCCCCTCACAGTGAATACAACTAGTCCCAAACTCAGACGACAGCTGCCGCTTCACCTGTGGGGGGATCAGTCCCTTCCTCAGGCATACGTGACCAAGAGCTGAGAGTCTTCTAAAATTTGTTGTAAAGATGAATGCCTTCATCTCAGTTTCATATAGTAAAAAAAGGGGTAGACTTTTGGAAACTAGGGATAAATCTAATCTCTACTTATTAACTGTGATCCTTAGTACATTAATCCTTCTGAGACTCTCTCCTTCCCTGTGACTGTGGGCTAATAATCTCTTTCCTACCTGCTTTGGTGGGTGGATCTCAGAAACAAGTGAGGCACTTTTAGGCATATAAAACGCTTTTGTAAAATACAAGGGGAGGGCAAATGTAGGTTTACAGTTGTATGTGAAATAATAGATCATTATTATTTATTAATTATTGTATTGGTGTCCAAATGAACAACTGTAAACCTACCCTTGCCCACCCCTGCATAATATTCCATACCAGCGAGTAACAAACTCTGGCCCACAGGCCAAGTCCATCCCTCTGTTTGTTCTTGTATGACCAAGTAGCTAAGAATGACTTCTACATTTTTAAATGGCTGAGAAGAAGAAGCTTTCATGGCATGAAAATTACAAGAGACTCAAATTCTGGTGTCCATATGAATGAGGGTAAATGCTCGTTTGTTTACGTGTGATCCACGGCTACTTCAATGCTACCGTGTCAAAGCTGAGTAGGGCGCACAGAGCCCAAAAGGTTTCCTATCTGGCCTCTTACAGGAAAAGTCTGCCAGCCGCTGCTCTACACAATTCAAGAGATTATTCTTTCCTTATCAAATGGATACACCTTTAGTTACCTGGTTTTGCCAAACAGCCTGGCCTACCTGTTGTGCAAAGGTGAGAGCTGACCCTGTCTTAGCGTGCCCTGTGGTTCCACGTCATCAGGGAGCAGTAGCGTGTGGGTACACCTATCAGATGGATACATCTGAAGATGTAATAGCCTCACAAGCAGCTACTCGTCCACAGCGCATCCTCTTTAATTCACTCCTATGGCCTTGGACGAGGAAGGGGAAGAGAGCCAGCCTTGTTTAGCCGTGGCTCTGCACAATGCGGTGACACCCGTGGAAGTGGATGGTGCAACGTTCTAGCCCTACTCTGCAGGGACCCGGAGAACAGGCAGGAAGAAAAATCACTCCAGAAGGCAGAGCTTCAAGGACAACAGCACACTTTTCTTAGGAGACAAGATGGCCTGAGATCAGAATCTCTTCTATTTCATAAGCAAGAGCCAATGACATGGTTGGATGGTCAGGGAAGGCACAAGATTGGAGGATTAATAGAAAGTCTGGAGAAGCAGATCCAGCGAATGGCCCAGAAATGTGAGACTATTAGAGTCTCATGCAAATGTTTACCCAGAAGTCCTCTCCACAGAGAAAGGTTATAATCAGGTGAACGAACTGACCTATGCTGAGTCCGCCACCCTCCTCCCCCAGACGCTCCAAGGCTTGGTCAACGGGCCCATGAGCCGCCATCGCGGGCTCTGAGGCGGGAGTTGGAGATGTTCTTGGGCTCGACACCGGGGGCTTCCCTTCTTTCCTGCTGTTGGTTTCTCCGCTTCTCCGTGGCCGGCTTGCCCGTAGGTGTTAACTGACCTGGGGCCCTAATATGGTACCCTGTTTCCCTGGGGTTCAGCCAGCCCCCCTCCCCCCAGTGACATTGGACTCCTGCCTTCAAATGGGAAGGTAGAAATTTATCCTCCCTGAGCAGATCTAGGTTCTGGGTGCAGAGCCGTTTCCCCTGCCCCCCACCCAGGTCGCCTGTAGAAGCGACGGCACCCGACATACCGCCGTGGCAGCCCACACGGCACTGGCTCCGGCCAAGACACTCGCTGTGCTCCGAAAGCAAGAAAGCAATGGGCGTCCCAAGGCTTATTCCCCAGCACCCAGAAGCAGCTGGCCTTACAGAATCGTAATGATGACTAACATTTACATGCCAAGCATTGTTCTAAGAACCTCACATATGCCAGCTCATTTAACCCTTATAACAGCCCTTCGAGGTAATTACCATCATTATACCAATTTCTAACAAGACTGGTTAATAAACCGCCTCTGGCCACTTGGGTAGTAACAGGGGGCTGCGGGTCGAGTGCAGGCTGCCCAGCTGCAGAGCCTGTGCTCTGACCGCCGCTCCATACTGCCACCGGCAGAGGAGTGGGGCAGTCCAAGAAGGCGCCATTACGTAGCCTCACTAGAAACGAAAACGGGTGGAGTTACGGTGCGGTCCCGGGGGGTAAATTCTATTCTCTAAGCCAGTGGCCAATACGGTACGGTTTCTGCCATAGCAGGAATACACCTATCTGGCTGTCAGGGAGGTGGCAACAGCCTCTACGCCTCACTCCCACTTGGAGAATTCTGCTTATGTTCCCCACCAGCCAGGCCGCACCGATGCAGATGATTTAGAAGCCACAGGAGGAAGAGACCAGACATAGAGCAGCATGTTGTCCCAGTGAAGCCGAGACTGTCACCCGGCCATTTTAGGCTCCTCATGGCAACGGTGAACAGGCCAGAAGACGAGCTCCGAATGGGTGCGGGCTTCTGAGCCCAACCATCAGAGGGGAATAGATCAGTTAAGGTGCATTTGGCTTTAAGTAACTACTATTGGAATACATTTAAAAGTGACCTAAATCATAACCACATAAATCATGGGGCACCTGGAGGAAGGCAGTCTGAGGGTGGATTCAAGTGGCTCAACAACGTCACCCAGGAAACAGGCTCTGTCTAGACTCCCACTCCCCTACCCTCAGCTGCTTAGCAATGTTCTCCTCATGGTGCCAAGGTGGCTGCCACAGAGCCTGGAGTGAGGGACGAGTGAGGCGAAGAAACAGGGATGAACAGGAGGGGCAGGGGATCTTTAGGGCAGTGAAACTACTCTGGTACTGTAACGGTGGATACATGTCATTAAACATTTGTCCAAACCCACAGAATGTACAGCACCAAGCGTGAACCCTGACGTAAACCATGGGCTGTGGGTAATCATGATAAGCCAGCGCAGGTCCGTCAGTTGTACCAAACCTGCTGCTGCGGCAGGGGGTGTTGATACTGGTTGGGGCTGCGCATGTGTGGGGGTGGGCGGATAGTGGGGAATCTCCGTATCTTCCCCATTTTTCGGTAAACCTAAAACTACTCTACAAAAACTATTCTTTTCTAAAGAATTTTTAAAATATGTTTATTGATTTTAGAGAGAGATAGAAAGAAACATTAATGTGAGAGAGAAACATCAATTGATTGCCTCCCATATGCACCCTGACCCAAGGGATTGAACCACAGCATTTTGGTGTACAAGATGATGCTCCAGCCAACTGAGCCACACCAGCCAGGGCAAAGTAATAATAATAATAATAATAATAATAAGAAGAAGAAGAAGAAGAAGGAGAAGAATGTCATCTTAAAAGAAAAGAAGAAGCAGGGACAGTGGAGAACCGATTTCTGCAGCCGGAAGCACCAGTTCCCTGAGCAGCCATGCTTGGGGGCAGTATCCAGGTGGGTGTGCCAGCCTGCACATGCGCCGTGCAGCTCAACAGCAGTGGTCTCCCATAGGCAGGGCCATCGGTGTGATCTTGCTGGTGGCTCTCACTGCCTCACCCATTGGTTCCCATTCATTTTCTGACCCTGATCTTCCAGCTTTCCCAGTGAGTCAGTGGACAACCCAATATCTGTTCAGTGTCATCTTCCAGCTTACATCTGCAAAAATGGATTTTTGTTGTTTGTACCTAATTAGTCTGACTGATAACGGGCTTGTATAATAGGTTTGTTGAGAATGAGGTTTTCTCTCTTTCTATTGTTCTTGTTGGTGTGGAGGGTTTCAAAGATGTCCAGAGAGTAAACAGACTGTTAGAAGAATGCAGACTACATCTACCGATGTCAGTGGCCTCCTCTCAGGAAAGTCTACACAAGTCCTGCAGCATGTCCCAGGAAAGGAGTACAGCTGCTCATAAATTCCATTTATCAAGTACTTAATAGGAGCCAGGTACTACGAAAAGTACTTCAGTACGGATCTAATTCTCACATCTTCCTGGGCGAAAGATATTACTGTGTTACCTGTGTTTTATGGATAGGGAAGCTGGTTTGACGGTCAGTCACACACGGTGCAACTGTCAAATGACCCGGGTCTGCCCGACTGGAAAGGCCCTGGAAAGGGTACCAGGTCATGCTTTTCACTTACTGATGCTATCAGAAATGAAAGTGACAGATTTCAGATTTCACCCTGCCAGCCATGGTGGAAGCTAAAATCAAAAGCATCAGCCTTGGAGTCCATCCAAAGGATTTTGTTCGGGAAGGACCATAAAGACATAGAGTACTTTTTAATGTGGAGTAAGGTCCACGGCATGAACACTGAGGTTAGTTTTAAAGTGTGGCTCCAGGCAATGTGCTCATTTTAATAGAGTTTCCCCAGCCTTGTCCTGGACTTAATTGTGGAGCTTGTCCACCCACATGCCCTCTAAGAGCCGTTCCACCTCATCTGGTGTCTGTAGCTGAAGGAGATATTTTTTTAAAACTTTTTGTTTATTTATTTTTAGAGAGAGGGGAAGGGAAGGAGAGCAGCAGGGAGAGAAACATCAATGTGTGGTTGCCTCTTGTGCACCCCCTACTGGGGACCTGGTCCACAACCCAGGCATGTGCCCTGACTGGGAACTGCACCACCGATTATTTGGTTTGCAGGCCCATGCTCAATCCACCGAGCCACACCAGCCAGGGCTGGACATTTTTAATATTAATTGGACAGCTGATGATTGATGGACAACTTGCCTGAAGGCCACAAATTTATAGACAAGCCTGTGGCTTGTGCAGCCTGTCTGGTGAAGATGGGCCATTCAGAGAGAACTTAGAGGAGTTAGGAATTGGGAAACAGAGAGACCGAGTGGGTTAGCATTGGAGCTGAAGGGAAGGGAGGCTCTCTTGTCAAACTGAGTGAGAATCACACAAAATCTCGTGCTAGAAGGAGGTGAAGTTCATGCTCTATGAATAGAGACAAGGAAGTGATCAGTAGGGCAGTGAGGATGGAGAACAGGTGCAGAGAGACACAGAGACACTGAGAGAGAGAAAAAGGAAGGAGAGGGAGGAGAGAAGCGGAGGGGCTAGAGAGAGACCTAGCCCTGGGGCTTCCAGGATTTTCTGGATTTTCCAGGAAACTGGTGGATTTCTGTTCCTTACAACCACGTCAACCTTGAAAAAAGGAAACCTGTGAACTAATCGGTCCTTCATCTTTTTCATTTTACCCCATTCTTCCTCTTGCAAACTAAGTAACCCAAAGGCTGGAACCAAGAAAACAGTGAAATGGAAAGCAGGAACCTGACTCTGAAGGGTAGAATGTGGGTATATTGTGCTGAGACCGGGGCCTGTATAACCCCTCTGTTCCCCGCTCTGGGTAAAGGCAGAATTGAGACTATTTTTCATTCTATGAGCTCTAAAAGCAGAAGCAAAACACAATTCTGTTTTTCTCTTTCCATTTCATGACCATGAACAAAACACATCAATCCACTTCTTTATGAAAGGTTTTTTTTTCTTTCTGACTTAACAACCTGCTCTACTCTGTCTAAGGTGTTCTGAACACACACACCTGGATCCTTCCTCTCCCCTGCCCCGGAGAGGGGAGAGGGGAGAGGGGAGTGGGGAGAGGGGAGAGGGGAGAGGGCTCCGCGGGCTCCGCCCTGCTTTTATCCCTTCCTCAGTGCTGTTGTTTTACTTCGCTCGGCACAGCACAGAACATAAGGCAGCAAAGAAGGAACTGCAGTGTACTGCTTACATCCCTGAACTCCTGAACAAACTTCCAGGGTTCGAATCTTGCTTGTACCCCTTACAAATGGATAGCTCTCTCTGAACCTCAGTCTCCTCATCTGCAAGATGTAGATGATATTATTAGTGCCTGTTGTAGGACAAAGTGAGCTAATATTTAAATGTAAAGGGTCCCGGATAGTGTCTCGCACATAGTACACCATGTAAGTGTTTGTGGAATCAGTAAATGAACCTGCTCCAAGGAAAGAAGCCTCCTCCTCCCCGACAGAACTGCCAGACTGGAGCAAGCAGAGCTTTGTTTGAGAAGAACCCAGTTGTGATCGTTTGTCATGAAGTGATTTTTTTTTTCCTTACAGGAAATTTCCATTTGCTAATTAATCTCTGCTAGGCCACTGACTATTTTAAAGTCAGACAGTGTTTCCAATTCTAGGTAACTTGTTTTTAGAAAGAAAGGAAATCAAATACCATTTAAGTAGAGGTTAATTAACTGGCAATTTAGACCATGCAAATCATCAACAACAAAAAGAATGGAGGACTTGGCAGAAGTTGCACCAAAAGACCTGGGCTTGATGCCAGCTCTGCATCCTTTTAATTGTTTGACCTTCGGCAAGGCCCTCACTTGCCCTGAGCTGTGTTTGCGGAGCGGGGACACTTCTCCCCAGCTGGCAGGGCGATCCTGCGGATGAGGTAAGAAACTCAGCACAGTGCGGGTCCGAGTGCGCGGCACTGAATGACTCAACAAACGTTTGAATTTAAGTGTGAAAATAGTTTGCACTGAGCTCATACGATCCTCAGTGTTTGGCTCAGGACCCAATGAGTTCTTCTTCAGGCACAGTTTTCCTGAGATGGGTCATCTGATCTCTGGTGGCAGGCAGTTCAAGAATGCTACAAAGCAGGAGAGACAAGGCGACCAGAGACAATACCTAAATTAGGAGAAGATAGAACATTTTATAAAAATAAGAAAAACAATTCCAGAGTGCAGTAGTTTGGGCTCTTAACGGAAGTCACCTCTGAGGGACTCACTGTCACAGCCCAGTGCGATGACTGACACTCACGTGGACTAGAGCCGACTGGCAGACAAAGATACACCCTGTTCAGATTGTATGTGCCTGCACCACAAAGGAAAGGGACCTACGGGCGGGACTTGCCAGCTGGTCTCAGATTATTTGAAAACAAACCTCAAGAAGACTAGGAAAGAGGCTGCTTGAGGTCCCAGCTCCTCACTACAGAACCTTAAAGACTTGGAAGGCCTGGGAGGACACCCTTTCACTAACTCTAAGGGGAAGAATCATTCAGAGCAGAGTTAGGTGTGTTTCTATCCATTGGATAGGAAACCACCTCCCCTTGAAGAGAAAAAGGACCGGCTGGGATGGTGGGAATGGTCAGACCACCGGGCAGGCCCCTGGGACAGAGACACAGTACAGAGCGCGGGCAGCCTCTTGCCCCCGGTGGTTCGGTGCTTGGCTGCTGCAGCCTCATGCCTGGCTTCAAACCCAGCTCTGCCTCCGTATTGTTTACATGACCTCTGCCTTAATCTGACTTTGTCTCTTCTATGTAAAATAAATAACCTGCTAGCACTGTTGTGCGCATAATTGTGAATACACACAAGGCACTTAAAAGACACCCTGGCACGCAGCGATAATTTAACCAATGTTGGCCATCGTGAAACCCATCCCTCACATAGACTTTACTTTCCTGGAGTCCCAGGAATGGACGATGGGGTTGCTTCAACTCCACTTACCAAAAACAGTGCTGTGACGAACACCTGCACGCTGTCACTCAGCACGCATTTATTGAGTTCCTAACACGTCACTGGGAAATGTTTCTTTTCTGGTCCTGTGTGTGCCAGACAGTTAGACAGGTGTGAGCAGAGCGAGGATGATGAGCCAGGTACAGAAGGTCACCAGGGTGGAAAGCCCCAGATGCCTAGCAATGGGCAGAACTGGGAAGACAAGGGCCTTGTTCCCAGGGTAACCTTTCCTCCCCTAGCCTATGGCTAGTTCTGCAGCTTGAACCCCTTGACCTTTCCTCCCTCAAGATAACGTCTAGGCCTCAGGTGTGTTTCAGCTCCAGGCCCAGAAAGCAGCAGAACCAGACAAGTAGTGCCATGGCTGTGTCAGGACCAGCTGTGCTGACCGATGTCCCCCACTACCCCCGGCCCCGCCCTGGTGCCAACCAATCAGTAGAGACCACAACCCTGAAAGAACACACCTGGAAAAATGATGAATATTCTGTTGAGGTCTTCCGCTGAGACCTCCCCTAAGGTTTCTGCCTGCAAGACAGAGATAAAAACCCTCATGACAAATGACCTAGCACATGCTCTCCCTCTAGGGAACACGCCTGGGCCATTCCCTTCCCCTCAGAAGACTTGCAGCCAGGGGAGCAGTGAGCAGTGGCAGCTCATCCGGGGCTAACCCCCTGAACCTGTCTCCAAGGCCCCCTTTTCTCTGACTTCCCAGGGAGCTAAAGCAGCCCAGCCGAGGCTCTGCTGTTGCTTCTTCTACGCCAGTCCCTTCCTTGTTTCACTGTCCTGGGTGTACTTTTGCTTTGCCCAATAGATTCTTGCTTGCTTTACTGTATTTTGTCTCTTGACCGTAATTTTTACTTCAAGAAGACGAGAACCAAGGTCTCGTCATCTTGCCAATAACACTATGCAAGAGTTCACAGAGGCATAAGCCCACGAATGGGTTGCTCACCTAATTTCACTGAATGTTGGTCACCTGCTCACAAGTTCACCTGTGTGCAGGCAACACTGAGGGCTTTCGTTTCCCCAAACTTTGTCAACATTCAGTGTCATCAGACTTTTAAATTTTTGCCCATCTAATTGGTGAAAAGTGGTATCTTAAGTTTCATTTCTATGGAGAGTGAGATTATATATTCATATACTTGTTATCTATTCCAGTGTCTTCTGAGAATCAACTATACCTATATTTTGCCCATTTTTCTATTGAGTTTCCTGTGTTATCGATATGAAGTTGTTTCTTAAATATTTTAGATATGTAGCATTGACTAGTGTTGTATATTGGAAATATCTTCTCCCAATTTATTACTTTTTAATTGTCTTTGTTTAGATTTTCCTTATTTAACAAAAACTGGATTTCTTAAGCAAATTGACTTAAACCTGCATATCTATGGCCTGTCAGGAAAAGAAACATACCTAGTACTGGACATAACTGTTATTCATCTCAGTCTCAACTGTGCTTTCACACACAATGACCAGCATTTAGTCAAAAATTATAAGATACAAATATCAAGGAGAAAACAACATTGCTAAGACAAAAAGCAGTCAGAAAGCCTGATTCAGACAAGAACCAGATGTTCAAACTACCTCACAGAGACTTTAAATAACTATGATTAATATGCTGAAGGGCACTGGACAAGGGGGACAGGAAGCATGAGGGAATTCTGGCAGAGGCGGAGACCATACTGGTATCAAAGTTACCTACTGTTTTTATTCTTCTAATCATTTTCTTAACTTAGTAGGGCCTTTTCTTATGTTTGTTGGTTTTCTCTCTTGATTTTTTGTTTGTTTTTTTCTCCCTTGATTTTGTTGTCTGTTTTGGTAGTTTGGCAGGTTCATCAGCCTCTTTCACTTGTACAGCATCCCTATCTCCCATTGAGAAAAAAAAATTACAGCTAAGAAGAAATCTAATGAGCAAAAATACAACAAAACCAGAGAGCATGTAATGGAGTAAATAGGCACATCTATGATGATGAAGAATCACTAAGGACCAAGGAAAGTTTTGTTAGTCGCCCCAAAAGGCAGTAGCCAGTTTAGTTGCGGCTGGTCACACTCAGCTACTTAGCACTCGACTGTGGCTGGGACAAACTGAGGTGCCCTGGAAGAATAAAATATGCACCAGCATCAAGACTTAATGTGAAAAAAATGGAAAAGAACATAAAATCTCTCGATAATTATTTATTTACTCATGTTGAAATGATATTTTGGATATACTAAATTAAATACACTGTATCATTAAACTTAATTTCCCTGTTCTTTCTGCTGTTTTTAATGCAGCTACTAAAAAATTTCTTTATGTACTTAAATATAATGTTTGGACAGCACTGGGCTGAAAGTAACTAATTCATGTCCATGGCCACTGAGCTGGGAAGGCTGGGTTCTTTCGGGGACCAGGGGTCTTCTTCAAAGAGCAGCTCCAGGCCCTGGACCCGGCTCGCAACTTGTGCCTTCAGGAAATGGTCACTGAAGTCCTTCCTCGGGAGCTACTTGGTTTTCACCAGGGGATGTGCAGTTTAACAGATTTTCGGGGTTGTGAGATAGGAGCCTCAAGGCCGATTGCATTTCAATAGATTTTCAGGCACCAGTTGTGTTGAGTCAAAGCCGACAGGCACAAAACTCCCTGCAGTGAATTTCTACTTCATCTGGGCACCCGGGTCCAGAGCTGGTAAGATCGAAAACATGTTAAAGCATGTTGCTCGGCGCTTTGCCTCACAGAAACCTCTACAAGTTTTGTTTTTTGACATCTCTAAAAAAAAAAAACTTTAATCAGATAAATATTTATTTAAGTTTGGTTTTACCAGAGGGGCTTTCAAAAGAGATCCTATTGTGAAAGAAAACTGAAGTTCTTCTGTTGGCTTACGACACACTTTCTTTTCCTTGTAGAACAGAGTCAGGCCTACAGGAAATGAGAGGTCCCACCTTAGAGCTGAAGTCTGACTGGCACTGGAAATTGCGAGAGTGCAAACTCGGTCACTAACTCTGTATGATGCTGCAGAGGTGAAGGGAACCAGGTTTGCTAATGTAATCGTGGTGACAGAAATGTGTTGGCCTCAGAAGCTACTGAGGTGGTCCATTCTATCCTAGGACAGTGTAAAAAAAAAAAGAAAAAGAAAATTGCTAGAGCTCTTAAGGAAAAAACAATGATAAAGAACCTGTTAGGGTGCCGAAAATAAATCAACCCAAACCAAACAAATACATTTATTTTTTGAAGAGGAAATATGATAGACATTCCAATTTGAACTGGACCCCTGATAGGCTGAGCAATGGCTCTCAAAGACGTCCACATCCTCATCCCTGGGACCTGTGAACGCCACCTTATATCACCAAAGGGACTTTGCGGATGTGATTCGGTTGAGGATCCTGATGAGAGAAGGGTCAGCCTCAATGCAGGAGGATTATCCTGTGTGACCCAGGCAGGCCCTCAACGTAATCCCAGCATCTTTCTAAGAGGGAAGCCGAGGGAGACTTGACAACAGAACGGAAGGTGATGGAGAGATGTAACACAAGCCAAGGGGTGTCAGCAGCCACCAGAAACCAGAAGAGGCAGGGAATGGCCTCTCCCCTGGAACTTCCGGGAGAAACAAGCCCTGCTGATGCCTTGCGTGTAGCTTCACGAGGCTCACTTCAGGCTTGTGGGCTACAGGACGGTAAGAGGGCACATTCCTCTGTTGTTTCCAGCAAAAGGAAACTAAGAAAGGATCCCACAGACATGACAAAATTAATCTAGAGGCTGAATATTTTTTTCCCCTTCAATCACATTAGTTTTTACAGATGGAAAACATGGCAAATGGAAATCTCTAAGATAAAGATCTTGGGAGAAGACAAATCAAGGGGTTAAGTGTTATATATGGCATTTGGTCCCTCGCCTTTCCTCTCCTTACCTTTTATCTTACTCTCTAGCCTTGCATTCTCCATCCACGGTCCTTCCCTGACCTCCCAATACCCCTTACCTCTAGTTTAGCAACCCATCCAGATGCAACTTCAGTTGGCGCTCATGTCTGACTTCCCAAGCCCCCATAATGTTAACCAAAACATTCCCATTTTTCTTGTCAAGCTATGTATGATATGATCATTAAGAAACGTAACTATCAGCTCATGGTTTATTTTAAACATTAATTCACTTATTCAACAAATACTTATTGAGTACTAACTATGCCCTGGGCACTATGCTAGAGCTGGCAAAGCACAATGAACAGGGCAGATGCGGTCCCTGTTTTTATGTACAGCTTATTAGTAAAAGTGATACACGAAACAAGTAAAATGAAATTACCAAGTGTGACTCAATGCAGCGACAGGGAATAACAGAGCTGACCTCCCCAGGGAAGTGGTATTGGTGTTGTCAAGGATCTCATCCTGTGAAGAGCAAGGTGGAGGTAAAGGGAGCATCCCGCACAGAGGGACAGCGCTCTGAGGAACCCGGTGGGAAAGAGCTCAGGGTGCCCCGCCGATGGAAACAAAACCCATCTGGGTGGAGCACGTGGGAGGGCAGGGGAGGGGGAACAAGGTGAAGTCAGAGCAACAGGCAGGGGACAGATGACCTGGGGATTCAAGGGCAGTGGCAGACATCTCCATTCCCTTTCCTGCAGGGGACAGCCTGAAGTGTCAGGAGCTGGAAAGCTAAGAAGTAAGCCAATAACTGGGCTTTACAAGCAGAGATGCGCTCCTTTAAGTTTGGAATTTTTATCTGGATATCCTCCACCCTCCAGGAAGCATTTTAAACCATTATTAGTGGATTCTTTGGTGGGAATTAGTTTTTTGGACTCCTTTCTTTCATTCAACATTTACTGCATGCCCTCTCTGTGCTAGACAGCCATGTCTGGGGGGCTTTGTGTGTCCTGGGTATTGAGGCTTGGAGAGCCCCTGTCCCTGTCCCCATGGAACACAGTACAATGAGATCGGACAAGTGAGAGTAGCTCCCAAGAGGACCCAGACCAACCCGCACAAGGGAAGATGGTTTTGGGGAGGAAGGGCAAGGGACTGACGGATGAATGGGAGTTGGTCAGGTTGGGGCATGTGTGGAAGGGGAAGTGGAGGGAGTCCTGTGGAATTAGCTGGAGCTGAGAGAAGTCCAGTGCATAGAGAGCAAACTGAGGATGTAGAGAAGACTCTAAGATTGAAGAGAAACTGTTCATGGATTACAAGCAGAGGTGTGATAGGATAAAGTCTGCATTTCAAAAAGATCACTCCTGTTTTGGTGTGGAAAGTGGGACTGGAGGTAAATGAGAGTGTAAGTGTGAACATTTAGGAGGGGGTTACTAGCATTGGGCAAGATGTGGTCACGGCCTGGGTGAGGTTGATGGCGGTGGAGATTCGCTAATTGCACAACCTACTCAATCTTTTCATTTACACTTGTTCACAATTAGTTTAAACATCAAATCTTTATCGATAATGTAGTCATATATTGGGTATGGTTTTTATTCCTCTGCAAAGAAGCAGAGTATTCTTTTTTATGTGAGTGATTTTCAGCTTTAAGCTCCCATTCTTCTAAAATTTGGAAATTTCATTTCGGTCAATGTGGCGGTTTCTCCACTCCTTGCTAGTGACCTGCATTTGGGGGCAAAGGTAGGCTGAGATCTTGTACAGGGTGAATGCAGGGTGATCGATCTGGTCTCCTTGATCTACCCCCAGAATCCACTGACACGTCCTAGGTCCATCTGCCCTATGGTCAGAAGTTGACCCAGGCTTCCGCTGCACCTTGGTCCTTCCCCAGCCCACTGATTCCTACTTAAACTGTTCTCCAAGGATACAGCAAATGTTCCGCTTCTTCTGAAACATGGTGGCTGTGGGCAGCACCCTGAGGCTGTCTCGGCTCTGCTACGTCAACACGTCATGTCTCTCTCTCCCACTCTAGAACCACGCTGGCTGTGTAGGACCAACTGTTTCTTGTTGGATCTCGGAGACACGTTCAGGAGACATTTAGAAGGAAGAAGAATGGCTCATGTGATGATCCACTTTCATCGGGAGTGAGGCTTCTTGAACCACTCCTAGGTTTTTTTGCATGAGAAACTGGACTGTGCCTTTCAGTGAGACAGGAACCTTGGAAGAGGAGCAGTGGGCTGGAATCATGAGGGCTCCATAGAACATGATGTGTTCAAAGTACCAGAGAAGAGACACTGAAGAAGCAGCTGGTAATGGGGGCATCTGAGGCTTGGAGTGGGTGCACACACATTCACACACACACACACACACACACACACACACACACACACAGTTTCTGCAGTGTAAAATAGATGGTGGTGGAAGCCGTGGGTCAGCATGAGATCCCCTGGAGAAAGAAAGAATGCAGAGGAAAATGAGAAGGCGGCTAAGAAAAAAGCTCCAGATTATTCAAAGGTAGAAGGGGAACCAGCAAAATAGCCATGGAGGTAAGAGGAGAGAACAAGGAGAATGTCACGAGACAGAAGTCTCCAGAAGAGTGATTGGGAAGGTGGGAGTGGTTAATAATGTGAAACGTCACCACCAACAGATCAAGTAAGATGAAAACTGAAGAGTATCCTTTGGACTTATGTCACTGGTGATCTCAGAAAGGAAGACTCCGGGACATAGAAAAGGCCAGCGTGACAAGTCTGCAATGGAAACCTGGGGCAGGCATACAGCCCTCCAGAAGAGCTAGGCCTCTGTAGGAAGACCAAATCAGCCCTGGGTAAAGACCACCCCAGGCCCACCTCAACAAAGCTTGAGAACAAGCTTCAGCGGTCAAGTGCATGTGCAGATACTTTACCTGCCTGCTAGGACAAAGTCTAACACTCTTCACTAAGACAACAGAATCTGGTGCTCACTAATAAAAACTCACAATTTCTAGCATTCAATAAGAAATTACTATATATGAGAAATAAGAAATTGGTATCTACAACCAAGAGAAAAATCAGTCCACAGAAATAAACCCAGAAATGAAGAGATAGTAGATTAGTAGACAAGGACTTTGGAAGTTATTAAAAAGTGCTCATCTACTTAAAGGAACAAAAGAATATAATAAGAAGTGGGAGAAATAAAAAAGAAATTATAAGCAATCATATTAAAAGTTTTTTTTTCAATAACTCCCCCCAAAAAGCTATAAACAACCCTACGGCCCCTTTTTTTGTAAAAGGTTGTTTCATGTAAATTTGTACTTTTGTTTCCCTGTATGGCAGTATCTTTTTTAAATGGTGTTGGGAGCACTGTACATAACCCTAAAGACAGTTTACAGCGACCTTGACAGGTGCTGGGATTAGCAAGGAGGAGGATGACAGGACTCCAGAAGCCCTTCTGCCCTGTTTGACATTGTTCGGAGGAAGGACAGGACTCCCAGGGCTGTGAGGACAGAGCGGCAGGGTAGGGCTGGACGCGTGACCAGGCTGCGTGTTCTCCAGATCGGGTTGGTGTCTCCAGTCCACCTGCCTGTTGCCCACCTGAACCTGCGGTCTAACAGTCCCGGCCTAATTGTGGCAGAATGTCGTCATTGCTGGACATGTTGTCTTTTTTTCTCCTCCTCTTAACCACCCTTTCAGGGTACTTTTTAAGGTACCCTTAAAGCTATAAAACAAATATTAATTAAAAGTAAAACATGGAAGTTCAGGCACTTTGAAATATTTGTGAAAGCCTTTATCGTAGTAGCTCTATTGAGTCGCGGTCCAATCAAGCAATTTAGGGTAAAAGGAAAAGACCTGACCTCCTCACCTAGCTCTGCATCCGCCTCAGGGAGCCGGAGGTCTCCCCTAAAGATCCTACGTACACTGGTCCCAGAACTGACTCTTCAAATTCAAAATCTCCCATAGTATCAGCTTTTCAAGATTGTTCACGTGGTAAAGAGCTCAAAGGGCTCACAGTATTTTAGTTCACACACCACCTCAGTTCCTAAAACATGACTGCCAGGCTTCAATGTTAGTTAACGTTCTCAATGAATGGACATGGTTTCATTTAGAATCATTACCTGGAAGCATTTATTTCTGCACCACCCCATGCCAACACGGGAATTAGAGATCGTGTTTTTAGCTGTTCCCTGGGTGAAAGAGAACAGAAATGCGGGTCTCAGCAGAGAGCACCAAGCTGTCATGCTTACATTGGGGGCCAGCTGGTCGCCTGCGGCAGGGACGGAAAAGAGCCCCATCCAGCTTCAAATAGGGCATCTCAGTCAGAACGTCTACTCTGGGGGCAAGCCACTTCATGCAATGCAAAACGTCTCTGCTTAACTGGTGTCTAGTTATCAGCTGTCTTTTACTGTCCAACAAATTAAAACCTAAATCAATTTTGAGGACACATCTTTCCATCCTGTTTCGAGGATATGTTCACCATGTCCTTACAGCAAAGCACATTTTTACCTCGCAAAGCCACACATATCAGAAAAGAGCAATGACAAAAATAAAAACATAAACACAAAATGCCTCAAGTATATTTATTCTTGTGTGTATGGATGTATTTTGTGCCACGGACATTTCGCTCCCAAAATCTTATCTCCTCTCACGTACCTCTGTTCTGCACTTTATCCTGCAGGAACGTGGCTCCGCAGGGCAGGGAGATGGCAGAAAAGGGAGGGTGGTCACCAGGACCCTGTAATGGCAGCGAGACACCATTCGGAGCCCAGTCACCAAACAGGCCAGGCTGAGAACACATTAGCGGCCCGGACAGAAGACCGTCCTCTCCCATCCTCATTTGGAATTAAAAGGTACCTCCAAAACAAGCTGTTTACGGCTTTGTCTGCAGAAAGTGCTAGAACAGTAAACCAAAGAGACAAAACAGCCTTTAGTGAATATTTATGGTACTTAAGAAGGTGTAAATTGTAATTAGCCATATGCTCCTCTTGCACAGCCCAACAAGAAGTGTGCCTGGCTGTGTGGGAGCTCCGTGGTGGTTTCGGGTCTAAAGCAGAATGGCTATTGAGGAAGGACTGATCCACAAAGGAAGGCCACAGCGCTGTCCCATTCTTTGGCTCCAAACAGAACAGATGAGAACTCTTCACGAGTCTGCAATCGTAGTCACGTTGCTGAATTATATATCCCAACCAGAGTCCCTGGCCTGGGAGACAGGGAGGGAAGGCCCTACTGAGCTAAAGCTCCAGCCTTACAATTGTAGATCTGGGGACCTATTTACTCTGTTTACAAAGGAACCAGAATGCACACGTGTTACAAAGATAATGTTTTACGTTAGCATTTCCAGATGAGAAAAAATGGTTCGGAGACAGGGCCTAGGCCTGAGAGTGGTCCCAGACAAACAAATAAACAAAAAAACCCACAAACTTTTGAGAACTTGGTTTTATGTACTGCTCTGCCAACTGTGTGACTTTCAGTAAATATATTATCTAACCTCCTATAGCCTTAATCTATCATTTTTATGATGTGAGGGCCGAACTCAGCGATTTTTAAAAAATGGCATTCAAAATGTGCGTGGGTATGCGTGCACTCTCTCCGACAACCTCATTTTCTTGAGATAAGCCATTAACTCTCATTAGATTTGAAAAGGTCCTGTGACCCCCCAAAAAATAGGTTGAAGGAAGAATCGTAGCCCTGGTAGGAGAGGAAAATGAAACAGAATATTCACGATCTTGTGCTGGAACAGAAAATTAACAGGAGGATTTCATTTGCTCTGTTTGGCTGAGAATAAGCCACTTTTCTCATGCAAATGAAGGCTGATAAAGAAGATGAGTTTATATTGTTTAAAATGCAGTGTTATTTTTTTTTTTTTTGGCTCAAATAGTTGTATCCCAGTGAATTAGGGATTAATTTGATTCTGAAAATCATGCAAATTCTCTTTGTGAATTTGTGCATTCATGTAACTTTCTTCTAAGTGACTTTCACTGTCGGGAGATAAGATTTGGCTACATTCTTCTCATGACAGATAAACACAAGGACAAGAGCCCTTTGACTGAAGAAGACTTAATGGGTGATAAAGACTCTTTTATAATCTAATCTACTTGGTTCCTGCTGTTCTGTTTTGGTTTGGGGTTGACTTCAGGATCAGAGAACAGGCCAGCAGGTATGCAGTTTCCGCAGTCAACAACTCCTCCTCCTCCTCCTGGCTCTTGCCCCAGCCGACTTGTCCAGTGTTGCAGCCAAGAAGGAAGTCTTCTCTGGAACCCAAGCCCTGTCAGGGAGAGGGACAGGCTTTGCTGCTTTAATGCCGTATTCCTCACACCTAGAACAGTGCCCAGTGTAAGCTGGTTGCTCAGCAAGCATTTGTGGAATGAACTGTTATACCGAGGAGTTTCAGGATGGCTTAGGGTTGGTGATGTCTCTTTCCGAGACTGAGTAGGTCAAGTGTATCAAACTTGGTTCTCTGAACTCTACCTTGGCTTCCTGTTTTCTGAAAGCAATATAAATTGCTCACTTTGATTGATAAAGCCCTGTTGGGGCTAAGACTGACGATACTCAGGTTATACCATCTTTGTGCAATAGTTAAGCAATTAAATTGGTTCAGGCAGTTCTAGCGGCGTCCGCATTTTAATTGTGGGGAGCTTGGAGGCGTTTGTCCTTCAATAAGGCACATTTTCACCCACCCTGTGGAATCCCAGCCTCAATTTATTGACCCCGCACGAGACTGGCAGATCACCCTTTTGGCCTGTTATTCTGTAACTGTGTAACTCTCCCGTGTAAGAAACAGCAGCAAGGGCCGCAACGGTAACACTGACACCTTCTTGCAGGTTGCGAACTCAGGAACGAATCTCCTGAATTAAATGAACGCCCTATTATCTAAGCCCAGCGCCTCTTGAGACGTCATGTAAAACCGAACTCTTAGCAAGCACAGCCCTCCACAATCTAAATTCAAACGTAGTTAATGGCTAATTTCCCTCATATGTCATATCCCCCTACTGTAACTCCTGAATTTTAGATCTACCTCAATGCGTACTTTTTTGTTTTATGACTAAGATTTGAGACAGAGAAACAGCCTATTTCTCCACATTAAACTTTCATCTGTTTTAGTGTATGTTTTTTCACCAAGTTAAGGATGGTTTCTGAACCATGGTTCTTGGGTTGAGCGGCTGAATGTCAGAGATGTGTCCATCTCACTGCTACCTCCGTTTTATTTTTGCTTCTCCTCCCTTTGTCTTCTTGCCCCTTCCTCCCAGGCATCTACCCACAGAAGCTGGCTTCCTCGTGACCTGGTTATTCCCTTCACATTCACTGTGCTATCTTTGTTAAGGCATGTTGCTGCAACACACTAACAGTCAAGGGTTTTCTCAGCAGGAAGGTTTTTGCAGAAGGAAAAATATTCTTCAGATATTTTGAAAAGACAGTGACTCTGGGTACCTTTGGGCTAGTACACAACACTGATTTCCGAGGATTTGATACAACACAACATACATGAAGTCTATTATCTTCCACATCAAATTTCAGTAGACTTCTGGGACACCCAATTACCTGTGAAGCAAAACACGTGGCACAGTGGTTAGGTGTACTGATTTAGGTGTACATAAAATGATAATGATTGAGTATATTTGCTTCAAAGCTTTATGTAATCCACCAGATAAAGCTAACCTTCCCCCCCCCCATAACACCAAAAGTATGTACTGGATAGATACCCTATTCTAAACATTATTTTAATTTTTTATTATTTAAAAAACCCTAGATGTTCCTTACTCCTGAGGTATAAAAGATACAGGTACTATAAGATAATGGTAGAAAAAGACTTAAGAAAAAGAAAAATGAGAAAAGAGTGGTTAGATGGGGAAAATATGTCCTCAAAATGGAACTCTTTGCTGAGAGCCACAGATGCAATACCTTGGGTCTCAGGAGAGCTTTAATTAGTCCAGCTCTTCCTTCAGCGCATGCTCAGAAGCCCTAGAAGTGATTGTAAATTAGGGCAAAGAAATCCAGCTGGGCCTGGGTGGGTTAAGGGGGAAGGGCAGGATCTTAAAGGGGTAGCGACCATTTAAAAGAGCAATACCTCTGATCCCCATGATTCTAGTCATAGGCCCTTGAACCTACCACCACCACCCCACTCCACCTTCTATTTCCCTATCTCAGTTAATAGCGCCTCCATTTTCCCAGTCATTGATGCCAGAAATGTAGGAGTCATTCTCGATTTCTCTTCTGCTCCTCCAAAATGCAATCACTATCACTTTTTGCAGATTTTACCTTAAATTTGACTTCATTTCTTCATCCCCCATTATCACTGTTCTGGGTTAAGCCCTCCCACCCTCACTGGGTCTGAGGCCTGCCTGGGCCATTACAGTATCTCAGCTGGTATGTCTGTGTTTGACTGCTGTCAAATCATCTTGTAAAAATCACACTCTAGCTTCAAACACTTCAGCGGTTCCCCACCACGTGCAGGAAAAAGTTCAAACTCCTCAGCGCTGCGTACCTGCCTCTATCAACCATCAGACCTCATTTCTGATATCCCCAGGTGCACTTTCTGTTCTCAGAGGAACCAACTCCTTTATATTGGGACATATGTGCTAAAAGGAAGAGTTTTTTTGCTAACTTAGAATATATATCCTTTTAGGGAGTAAAATGAAATAATCCAATTTCTACCTAGTGCTTTATTAATTTAACTATATATCATGCAAACTATTAACATAATTTTTTTCACTGCACATATTATGATGTCAATTTTTTTCAAAAGTTAAAAATATAACTCTTTACCAATATAGAATAAACCCAAGTTAGATATTTTAATTAATGAGGGAACCAAGTAGGATGGTAAAGCTGATTCTAAGAACATTTGAGGAACTGGTTATTTCCAGGAAAAAAACCCAGAATGCTAAAATAAGATGGCTAGCTTAAATAGGAAATGAGCTAATGTTTTACAGGGCAGTGAACTATGGGTGATCTTTTCTACTGAACATAATCACTTATATCTCTACCAAACAAAAATCTACACATTTTCACATGACCACATGGTGCCTGAACTGTAATTCACAGTAAATAGCAAAGTCAAGCACAGGTAAATTCTACAGAATGAAATAATCCTGGTGAGACCGTTAAACCGTGCTGTAAGATTGCATAGCAGGACATACTACCGTCCTCTTCCTGCTTTCTTATTATTTTCAAGTTCAGGATAATTTTTTTGAACAGTGGAGGTTTTTTGTTAAAACATGTCTCACAAACCTCTTCCATCAGTGTTTTCACACTACAGTAATCACTTCCTGAGTCAACAAAGTTTTCCAGAACATCATGTTTTTATGGAATCTTGTGTAGGTTCTCATGAGTTTGAAAAGAAAACAGAGGTACTGTATTAAATAACTATAAACAGTATATAGTTATGTGGATGTGAAAAATGTAGTAGTAACTACCAAAGTAATAGTAATAATGCAATCAGTAGCTCCCCAAAGTAGCAGAGAGAAGGGAAATATACAAACGGCTTTAAGATGCCACCACATGGCCTGAAGGAACAAGTTGGAAGATGGTAAAAAGAAAAATGAAAGAAAATGGTAGAAATTGTTCCAAATATATAACCCACAATAAATATAAATGGACTTAATGCACCTATTAAAATACAGAGACTACCAAATTGAATGGATAGAAAAAAATCCTTCTTCCAGAAACATGCCTAGAATGTAACGAAACCAAAAGGATGAAAATAAAGATTACAAAGAAAATAATTTCAAAAATCTGATTCAGCAATCATTCTTAATTAATAATGTTAATTGTCTAATTAACATTAGACAAAAGACAAAAAGCATTAAAAAAGCTATTTATTATGATAAAGGGAATGATTCAATTGGCACTTTTATGACCTACAGAAATAAAAAGAACTTGATAAAAACTCAAAAATGGTAATCATTTATTAAAGACATATATGGTATAAAACCTGATGCATTTATTTATTTATTTTTAAATTAATTAATTTTTTTAAAGAAACTCACTGATTTCTATGGCTCTTTCTTTTCTTTTTTTAAAAAAGACTTTATTTATTTTTTATCTTTAGAGGGGAAAGGAAGGAGAGAGGGAGAGAAATATCAATGTGTGGTTGCCTATCGTGTGTCCCCTGCTGGGAACTGGCCCGCAACCCAGGCATGTGCCCTGACTAGGAATTGAACCCCGATCCTTTGGTTTGCAGGCCCGTGCTCAATCCACTGAGCCACACCAGCCAGGGCCTGATGCATTTATTAAAAACAGGTGCATCTAGCAGAAAAAAATCCAGGAGTAACACAGACTATTTGAATAATATTAACAAGCTTGATCTAACATATAGAGAACATTACACCCAAACAAATTGAGAATATTTTCATTTTTAAAAAATAGTTCAGTTACAGCTATTCCACCTCATTGCTCTCCTCTGCCCCCCCCCCCCCGAATTATCCATGATTGTGAATCCTCTGTTCTGGTCCCTTGGCTTGCCCCTCCCCTTCTTTCCCCTGTCATCCCCCTCCCGGACACTCCGCCCTCCCCCCCCAGCACTGTCAGTTTGCTTTTTATTTCCATGTCTCTGGTTCTGTTTTGCTCATTGGTCAAATTGAGAATATTTTCAATACACTCAGTACATTGTTCTAAAGTAACCACACACTAACTAGGTCACAAGAAAACGCAATTTCCAAAGAGTCAATGTCATCTCTGTTCACAAATCATCTAAATTAGTAATTAACAATAAAAACATGGTTTAAAAGTGGCAGCAACTTTAATTGGGAGCTAAAAAAAAAAGCACTGAAAGATGATAGTTCCTTAGGTAAAGAGGAAATCATAATGTCATGGAACATTTCAAACTAAAGACAGTGGCAGCGCCTCATGGCAGAACCTGTGGGCACAGCACAGTAGTGCCCAGACAAAAATGCGAAGCCTTGAGTGTAATTATTCTTTAAAGAGAAAGAAAATTGAAAGTAAGCTAAACTTTCAAGCCATGTAGCTAGTAAGAGAATTACAGAGTAACAAAAGTAAGTAAAGAAAGCAAAGAACTGATAGAATTCATAAAATAGAAAACAAAAAATATAGATAGAAAAATCAGAAAGTGAAAACTGGTTCTTTAATAAAGCAGAAAAACCTCTGGCAAGACTGATAAGACTGGAACACTAACAATGAACAATATTAAGATTGGAAAATGGGGCACAAATGCAGCTAGAGCGTGGTTTTAAGAAACCCCCAGAGAACGAGATGAACAAGGTCATTCCAAAATGAACTTGGGTTCATTTTATATTAGTAACAGAGTCATATTTCTCACTTTTGAAAATTTTTCTTTGACATGATGTGTGGGGGTGAAAAATTATAAATTAATATTTCATATGATATATAGCTAAATCAATAAACTGTTAGGTAGAAATTGGATTATTTTATCTTACTCCCTAAATGTTTTTTAAAAGATATGTTTTATAATGTGTTATAAAAACTGGCTAAAATAGAAATGTTTCTATAAAGAAATAAGTAAAAGTAACTGAAGAACACAAAACCGTAAAGATGTATGATATCTGTCTACCTACCCGCCTATCTTTGCAATAAAGAGGCTCTCCCTGGGAAACAAGCCAAGATCTGACGATTTCACGGGGAGTTTTACCGAGGACTTTCCACTCATTTTACTAAGTACTATAATCCCACTGCCAAATCCAGAGGAGGTCAGCAGGAAGAAGAGAAAACTATCGGCCTATCTCACTCTCTCAGATGTAAAATCCTAGATAAAATGTTAGCCGGTTGCCTGTTCCGTCCAATATTGTCCGTGGCCTGGACAATGAAATACTATGCAGCTGTTAAAACCAGCCTTCGGAGGCGGAGGAATGAGGGGACTAAGGGAGGTGACCACTGACCCTGGACCCTGCAACTTTCTTCACCTTTCCAACCCACAAGCTGCTGTTTAGCCTTCAAACACCTTGGCAGCTGTCGCCTCTTGTCCCACGGATCGATCTTTCCCCTTTTGTGCTTCCTCTGTACCTCATGCATATTTCTATGAGCAGATCTATCTCACAGTTGTGCAAGGCTTGTAGGATTGGGAAGAAATGTTGAACAGCACCCTTCTCCGAAGGATCTAGAACGTCCCCTCCCCACCTCTCATACTGAACTGATTGATACAAAAGGACAAGTAATGCTGAGTCCCCACCGGGCTGCCCAACAGTTATCGCTCCCTCTAAGCCCCGAAGCAGGGGCCTGAGTTGGACACAGCTGCAGTTCCCATTTTCTCCATCGGAAAAGGCGCCTCTCGCCAAGCCACTTCCTCTTCCTCTCCGTTCCAGCTGCGCGGCACCGCTCCATCTCAGAGAAAAGCTCTGTAACAGGAAGCGCGGAGGCCAGGGTACCAGGCATCCAGCTCCGATCCCCCGTCCTCCGCGCGCAGCCCAGGATTCCGCGCCGCCTGCGCGCCCCACCCACCCCACGCGCGCTCCCACCCGAGTGGAGCCGGAGCAGGAGCGGGAGCGGGTGCCGGGGGAGCGAGGGCCCCGCCAGAGTCGCAGGCACCATGGAGGTGGAGGAGGCGTTCCAGGTGGTGGGGGAGATGGGCATCTACCAGATGTACTTGTGCTTCCTGCTGGCTGTGCTGCTGCAGGTGAGTGCCCCGCCGCCCCGACAGCGCCCCGCACCTCCTGCTCCCGGGCGTTCGGCCTCGGGTGAGCGGTTCTCCTCCCCCGCAAGGCTGGGCCCAACGCTGAGACTCTGAGAGAATACCCGAGATGGGGGGCACCTTCCAGCCTAACCCCCTCGTGAGGTCAGGCCTGGGCCGGAGGACGCCAAGGTCGCGGGCCAGCCTGTCAGCCTTGGACCCTCCCACTATGGCGGTTCTGCCAGGTCCACCCACCCCGTCATCTCCAGTGCGGAAAGGAGAGAGAGTGTGTGTGTGTGTGTGTGTGTGTGTGTGCGCGCGTGTGTGCGCGCGCGCGCGCGCGAGCGTCAGGTGGAGGTTATGACCAGCTGGTTACTAAGAGGGGCAAAATTCTGTTGTTACCTGTGACCCACTGTGAATATGAAAGCCAATTGTTGCTCTAACCTGTGGCCCTGACACCTTGGAATCCAGACATCCGAGAAAGCCCTGGTGACCCGCTGCTGAAGGGTCCTGGCCAGGGCAGCCTCCTTCAGGTCTGGCTATCTGCTTACCACCTTTAACTGGATTTGGGGGGCTCCCTGTTCCAGAGCTTGTCAGTGCACAGGTTTATTTCTCTCTGGTTTCAGTTCTGCTGGATCGTTCTGTCCGGAGGCCAGCTTCGGTTGAGCCTTCTGTAAGTCGAACAGTGCCATCTACAATGTGTGGCTATGAAATGGAACCACATCTTCGTGGTACAGAATTCTCAGAGACTATGTGCACACCCCAACCTCAAAATGTGGGTTCCCAGTGCTCAAGGTCACTATAAATAATGATTTTCCAGGCAAAAGTTACTCCTCCTTTGCCCGCTTAAAGGTTCTATTTGACATCATTCTTAAAGACATTTATTTTATTCACAAATCCTTTATTAGTATTTACTATGAGTCAGCCATTTTACACATTCCTTCATTCAACAGATATTTAGTAAGTGCCTACTATGTGTTTAGCAGGGGCTACAATAGTGGACAGATCAGAAACCCCTTTCCTGTGAAGCTTGTATTCTAGTGGGTGGGTGAGACAGGCAGCCAGTACGTAGTGACAGATATTCCGAGGGAGGTAGAGGATGGTGGTAAGTATAACCAGTCATAACTACAACCAGTTCATCAGTTGCTTAAACCTTGCATGAGGCAACTGCTCAACAGGAAGATTGGGGTGGGGGGAGGTAAGGGCTGACTTACTGTTTCTTTTCCATTAAAATGATTGAAAGTTCAGTTGATTTTTATCACCAGCCAGCACTGCTGGGATGATGGGCTGAAAGATGAAAGCACTTAGTTCTCCAGCAAAGCAAGTTCTCAGCTCACAAATATGCAGTCTTCTGAAGTTTCTTTGTCTTGGCTTTAAATGTACTTTCCCTCTGAGGGAAAAGTATTTGTGCTAAATTACAAAAGAGTGTTTAAAACAGAATAGGATTTTAATCTCGATGCCTGATTTCATTTGTAATACTTTTCTTTCTTTGGGAAAATTCTTTGCCTGGTCTAACCAAGAATTCCGGGATCAGAACTCCGTGGCTGAGGAATCCCACCTCCCCACACCCCCACCTCTGCACTCTACCTTTCTTGCCATTATCTTTTTATCTGCCTAGCCAGGAATCCAGCAACCTGGGATAAGTGTATTGAGTGGAGTGTGGCACTGAAAAGGCCACTGTCTGGGGTTCAGGTCCCATTAAGTTTCCCTCGCTGTTCTTTGTGGTTGACTCAGGCAGTTAGAGTTTGGGACCAAAGAGGACCATGACTGTTCACTGAACTCCGCCTGATGCGTGGTTAGTATTTGCCATAGAAAAAACCAGGTCTTAGAATGCTGGGAATGAAGTGACTCACTGTTTATCTTGTACGTGTGGCCTGGGGCGGTGCTTGTCTCCTTGCCTTTGTCAACACAGGAGAGGCCCCAGGCTAGGCAAAGATGGTTCACAGCTGTCACATGTTTATGAAGACTCAACCACCCCTTTGAGATACGTGAGCCAGGTGGTCCTAGGATCACCCCAAGATATCCTCGATATGAGAACGGAGTTCCCCAAAAACCTCCCTGCCAAGTCTGCTGTTGGAGGGGCTCGGGCTGTGGCAGCTGGTCTGCAGAGCGGCAGGACTGGGGAGTCCCATGCACTGTTGTAGCATGACGCTATCAGCATTCTTTGGGGGTTGCTTCCTCCAACAGAGGAAAAAGTCCTTTTCAGAGTTGGCTTAAGTGGAAGGAGGTTAACGTTGTCTGCTTTTAAAACCAAAGCACTTGTCTACTGTTGCCCAGGGAAGGTGCGGACCAACTGCTAGCCCTGCACATTGTAGATGGGACTGTCAGAGACAGGGCCTGCCAGAGGGAGGGGCCTGGGCCCCAGCAGGAGCCTTTTCTGCAGCTGAGATTTGGTTAATGACCAACCTCAGCTGAGAAACACAAAACCAGAGGGACAGAGATGGAAATTTGACAGGTCCCTTGATGTTTTCTTCCTCCTGGGACTATTATTACTTTTTAAATGGTTTTCAACTCCATTTACTTCAAACACGTTGAAGTTCAAATAAAAGGACAAAACCACATTACAAAGCCAGCTCTAAAGATCTTTAGGTTAACTGTTTTCTTGGAGTATTGATAGTCATATAGCCCCTCAAAAGTCACTTCAATATCCAGTTAACTTTGGCTGCGAGACTGTCCTTCACGTCTGTGCAAACATGATCGTTGGCATCTCTGTAGTGTTCAGCTTTCAGACACCGAAAGAACATACACAGACTTTACAGATTTCTCTTAGGCATGAGATGCAATGCCCAGCAACAGCGATATGTGGTTTTAAAGTGCATAAGCAAAATCTAAGGGGAAAAAAATGGCTTCATATAAAAACGGTTGTCTTGTCCTGGCTGGTGTGGCTCAGTGTATTGAGCACTGGCCTGTGAACCAACGGGTCACAGGTTTGATTCCCAGTCAGGGCACATGCCTGGGTTGCAGGCATGTAACTAAACAAAACCTTTAAAAAGTAAATAAAAATTGTTGTCTTAAGAATAAGCAGTAAGATTCATAATTTTATAGTTAGAAAAATTCTTACCCTCCAAATATACATGCCTTCCCTTGGGCTAGAGCTATTTGTGGTATTTAAATATGAATAATTCTGTTGACTTAATTGCTGTTTCTGTTTTCTGATGCTGACCTGGAGTTGATGCCCTCACTACTATTTTGACCTTGAGTGTGTGCGTGCCTGTTTGCCAGCCTGTCTGAAGGAGGAAGGCTGGAGTCTGCTTCTTTGCTTTTTGATCTCTTTAGACATAAATGAAAACAGACCCTGCTTCTTTGCTCTAAGCCAGAGACTCCAGCTCCTTGATTTTTCTCAGGATCGTGAATCATAGGTTGTAGTTCTAATTTGCACAGGATTTAAAACATCCGTTAACCAACAGAAACATGTAACCTGTAACAAGCATTTGCTTCACCAGCAAAATTGGGATGCTGCTGTGAGCCTCAGCTTGCACTGTCGTACTCGGGCGTTCCAGAATCTATTAGTCTTCTGTCAACTCTTAACAACCCCAGCCTGATGTTTCAGCCCCTAAAACCGCCAGTGCATTCAAACCATCCACACAGTAAACATCTTTTCACAGTGTGTTAGAAAGTGAAATGACTGAACAAATATGTTGCAGAAAAGGTAACTATTAATGTGATAGTCACACATGTAAAGATGTTTACCTTCGGTGCTCATACGGGGCAGGGATATTAAAATGACTATGAAATATCATTTCACACTTATTAGATTAGCAAACATTAAATAGTCTCCCAGCACACGTGTGATGAAAATGAGAAGTAGAAACCGCACCATCTAGAGAATGATTTGTCCTGTCTAGTGAAGTTAAAACCCTGCATTAGACTCTGAGGAGAACGTCCCTCGATATCTCTTGACCGTGCACGTAAGGAGATATGTATGGGATGTTTACTGCAGCACTCTTCATAGTAACAAAAATTAGAGACCACCTAAATGATTCTCAAAAAGGGACTGGATAATTAAAATGTTGTATAAATTTGATAGGACATAACAATTAAAATGAATGAACCAGAGCTGTACACAGCTACATGGATGAATCTCTAAAACGCAAAGTTAGGTGGCAAAAAAAAATAACCTGCCTAATATGTACAATGTGATGCAAACTCTTATTCTAAATTTTTAGAACATACAAGACAAGACTACTTGGTTTGTGAATATGCACGAACAACGCGGCACTGTGAACACGTGGCGCGGAAGGATCCAACCCAGTCCGTGGAATTGGTTGCTCTTGGGAAAGGAGGGCGTGGCGCTGGGAGGGGAGGGGAGCCAAGGAGGTTTCCTCTGTGTCTGTGATATTGTATTTTAAAAACCTGCAGCAAACATGATAAAGTGTTACTTGCTAATTGTGGTAGTGAATCGTGTTTTATTAATTTTGCTTTGGTGTTATCTTTTCAAAATTAAAAAGTGGTAAAGAAAAGATCTGTATACCTAGGAGAGAACGCTACAGCTCACTGATTGAGAATAGCAGTTCACTCTTTTACTGGTATTCCTTTAAACAGTTATGGCTGTGAACTGTGGTCATTTAACACTTGGGAGGGTGAGGCAGAGCGCGTTTCATTCAGGGGGCTTTATTACATTTCGTAGAGAACGCTGTCACAACTAAAATCTCTTACCTGTCGGCACTCGTCACCATGCCCCACTCTCCCCAGGAAATTCATCGGGAGGCTGCCTTTTGATGAGGTGTCTCCGAGGTGGATAGCTGACGGTTCTCACCAGGCAACCACAGGCCGGTGGTGAAGTTCATACCGTGAACATCGGTGAAGACCTTTGCTGTGTTTCCTCATTAAGGCTAGCTCTCCTGCCCCTGGGGGTCCTCACCACCACCAGGGGTACAGCTGCGACAGGCTTTAGTAAGAGTTCCATGGCGGTCATGGCACAAGAACGTGGGACCGTCTACTGGGGTTCTGTACTAGTTTGAGCAAGTTTTATCCTGCCCCTACCCTCTGATTTAGTTCCGCCTGCTCTCACACAGTGGGTTGGATCTTGGACCATAATCTGGGAATCATTTGCCCATGCGCCTTCCATTAGCTTAGGTGAGTGGGGCACCATAGGTCAAAGGCAGCTGGTTACTCTTGCCCCCAGGAAGCTGCTGTTGTCTGTAGACAGACACTGCCCCCTGGTGTAAAGCAAATGAAGCTGCAAACCTATCAGACCCTAGGATTTCCATCAGGGCTTTATGGAGACCCAGGAGGCCTCAGGAGGTTTCCGAAGCTCCTTGGAGCCTGGAGCATATCAAGAATCGGGATGCGCCTTGGAAAGCAGCTAGCCCAACACCTCTACAGCACCCAGAGCTCCAGACACATGTCTGGCCAGGACCACCCACAGCTGCTTGATGTGTGCCTTGATGTGTGCCTTGACCTTCCAAGACAACACAAAAAAAGTCATTAAAAATGTGAAGAGAGGCAACGTGAAGACAAGACGGCAGGAAAAAACGCTAGATCAAATGCCGTTACAGTCGGCTGTAAGGTGGCTGAGTGAACTTCCTAGGTGGCCCCTCCCCCTTCACTGCGCTCTTGGAAATGGCTGGATCATAAAAGTTTACTTCACTTGTTTTGCAAGTTCAGGATTTCTTAATGTTACCCAGTGCCCAGCAGTTGTTTGGCTTTGTGTCAGCGTTGACCTTAAGAGTGCCAGCTTGGCTCATCACCACAGTCAGACGCTGCCTTCCAAGGAGGAGCCATCAAGTCAAAGACACACACACAGCTCAGGAATCCTCTCTGACTCCCTGAGCCAGCCCTCAGACAGAAGCTAACATTTGCATTCACGGGGATCAGATGCTACTCAATAAATAGTACGTAACTGTAGAAAAGAGAGAAAATACAGGAAAAAAAGAACAAAAATTATCAGAGCACTGTCACCCTGAGCTAAAACATGCTCACCTTTTGACGTTATGACCTTCCAGACTTTTGATTATACAAATATGTGCATTTATCACTTTCTGCAAAAACCTGTATTTTAACCTGATTTTGCTTGTCATGCAATATTGGGAATGCCTGCTGGTGCACGTAAGTGAACAAATATATCTTTTTTAATGGCTGTAGCATAGTGTTCCGGGGTCTGGCTATGCTTTCATTTGCTCGCTCAGTTCTCTTTTGTTGCAAAACTGGGCTGGCTCTTTCCTCTCTCTCCCAGTTCCACGGTCTGCGCAGCCCACGCCGTGGGGTCGTTCTTTGGCTCTGGACTTCACTTCTCCCAGTCAAACATTGCCACTCTTCTCGAGACCAAATTTCTCCTGACCCCACTTCTCTCCTTGTTCCCAGATGTTCTTTGTTCCAACCTTATGAATGAAAGAGTGGTTACTAGGTGTAAACTTCCTAAACATCTTTTTACTTCAAAATTTATTTTTATCCTCACCTGTCAATATGTTTCTCCATGGCGTCCAAGAGGAAGACGTATCTCTGCCCTCTTTCCAGGGATCGCCTCTCACCTCGTCTTGGTTCTGTGCTTCTCCATCAGTTATTTTGCGTGGTCTGTCTTTCTGCATTCACTGACACCCAAAGCATGGCTTGCGTGGCGGACGTAGGTGGTACATGGAAATAGCTAGCGTTAGCTCATAAAGTGAGAGGTTATTCCCTCTTCGATCCTTCTTTAACCCTTCTATTTATCAAAGGAGAAAGTCTCATCTGGTGCCGGCCCTTCTCAAAACACTTGCAAGTATTTCTCTTTTAACAAAGGGAATGAACTAGAATGGAAGAATTAAAGAATGTTTAGCCTTTGGCAGAAAACATTCCCTAGTTAGAATTTAATAACATTTTGTTTTAGTTGTATTTATTATTCACTTTTTAAAACTTCTTTTTAAGCTGTGAAACGTTTTAAATAAAATACAGATAATAATATCAAACACACATGTACCTACTTCTAGATTTATTAAGTGCTAATATTTTGCCATATTTGTTTAAGGTTCTGTCAGTCAAAGTTCACCCAGAGAAGCAGGAAGCAGAACTCCTAGAATGGAGATGCATGTACATGTATACATGCATGTATATGTGTTATACACACATGTATAGGTATATGGTTATATATGTAATCAACGAATACTTTATTATGAGGGCCTGACCATATGCAATTGTGGAAACTGCATCAGCAGTCCCTGTAGGGCTGCTGTCCTTGTGTCTGATGCTGGGGCTTGAAGCCTGCAGGGCAGGCAGGCCAGAAGGGAAGAGGCATGTGGAGCCCATCAGGAATATACTGGAATCTGTGTCCCTCTCACTGCCTCCAGCCTCAAAGAAGCAAACGCCTTGCATCATAGAATCAAACACACACCTGGCCCAGGAGTCAGAGAAGCTGAAGGAAGGGCTGGGGAAGAGGAATCGGGTTGCAGGTCAAGCTGCTGGGTCACACCAACCAGGTGAGCCAGCTAAGAAGTGACAATGCGTGGGAGGCACACAAGCAGCTGCCCCAACCTGCTGAGCATAAAAACCAAAATGGCTGCTCCTTTGCTTTCACGCCCCCCCCCCCCAATCTTGCCTGAAAATGTCTCTCACTGCCCACCTTAAATAAAAGCACACTAGCCGACACTTGGCGCTGTAACATGGTGCGTATTTTCGTAGTTCCATCCCTCTGGTCCTGTCTGTAGTAATGAAACATTTTATTTCCCTACAGATGTACTTAAGTTGAAAGATTTGAATGAATTTAAAAGAAGACTACTAAGTAAATAATAGGAAACCAAACACAGGCATGCAAACCTCTTACAGGGCCTACTCAGATGGCTGAAGTTTGGGACAAGCTGAGTTAGCTGGCCCTGTGGTAGTTCTTCAAAGAACACTAAAAACATGTTCTTTACTTTCCTGATTCTGATTGGGCTATTTCTTTGGCCTCAAATTTTTTTCCCTTGACTTTTGCTTTGATTAACCCCCCTGCAGCCTTTCGCCACCTAGCTCAGGGGTCACACTTGGGACCATTTCCTTATTTCTAGTTGAAATTCCCGTCTAATTCCCTTGCACTTCTCCGTAACTGCACTCGGACCGTGGCTAATGTGGCGTTTGTCAGAACCTGTCTGTATCTGTAGCTCTGGATGTATTTGTTGTCTTGACTTGAATGTATGTGCCTAGAAAGAAACACCTGTTTCTTATCCATCCTTGATATCACCTGAGACTTATAATATCATACAATGTGCTGTAATGCTGTTTACTGGGTGTTGGCACTCAGTAAAAATTTTTAAAAATTAAACCGAAATAACAGGAGGAAGGTGGACGATTGGTGGTATTTCCACTTAATTTGGGAGAGAGAAAGGAACAGAGGCAGGTTAAATGGTGTGTCTAAAGTCTTAATTAGTAGTTGGAACCAAGATCAAGTTCTAGAATTCCTGGTTTTTAATCTATCTATTATCCTTTTTTCACCCCCTTACACCATTCTGCAAGGAATTAGTTAAAATGTATCACAGGCTCTTGGGTTTCTTGACAGGATATAGAAGGGTAAGTTGGGGTTTCTTTCCTTCAGGAGAGGACAAATCATTAGGAAATCAGAATTTAACTGTATCTACACTGTTAAATAATGATGCAGAAACAACATCCCCACAGTAACTAATGCAGGCAGTGCATGTTCGTGACTTAAGAAAGGAGATGCTAGCGAGGTCTAGAGTAGTCCATTGACTCCAGAAGGAGAGCTGACCTTGAGCTGAACTTTGAAGTCGGGGGGGCGGGGGGTTAGGGAGAAATCGGTCATTCCAGGTGGAAAAACATAAAATCGGAAACAGCGTAGAAGAGGAAACAACCCCTTGCCACACTCAGCGTGGCCCAGACCAGCAGCCTTGACGTCAGCGGAGCTCCTTAGAAATGCAGACTCTCGGGTCCCTCCCCTGCCTAGGGACTCAAACTGTGCGTCAGAGTGTGGGAGGGGCTGGTGGGGCTGCGCAGTTTACTGCTGGCTGAAGAAACATCCCATTTGACCCACAGCACAGGTTAGTTAGATATGAATGAATTAGGTAAAGATGTACTACTGGTGTCTGTTCTTACTAGACGAACACATGAAGTTTATCGAGGTGTTGATTTGCTGAAAGGTTGCCAGAGCCGAGGTCCAGGCCCAGGTTTACAGATGGCATGTTCTTTTCACACCACACAGTGAGGTGTGCGTCCCGGGAATCGAATAGGCCAGCGCCGAGCTCGAACCTGGAGCAGGCCGCAGTGGGCCACGGGTGGGGATCCAGGGTGCTGGGCCGTTTATCATTCATTCACTCCTGGGTTTGGACCGGAGGAGCTTCGTGAGGAGTGTCTTGGGGAGACTGATCTGGTGGAGGGATTAGATTAGAGTTGGGAAGAAACAGGACTTACAGGCACCAGTTATTCAGGACACAACAGCTAAAAAATTGTAAGTTCAAGAAAATACGTCATATCAGTAAATCACCTTAAAAATATTTGTGGAATGCTCCCTTTGTGCTGGGCCCCGGGCAGCAGGTCGTGCCCGTGTGGTGCGTTTGGTTCAGTCAGTTAGACACCTGAGCACCAGGTGCCTGGGAGGCTAACAATAATGACGAGAAGGAAATCACCTTTGGTTTTTCCTGCTTTGTTTTTTTCTCTGAAAAAAGCTCTGGCCCCAAAGTTAGGTGGCTCCCGGTCTCATCCTGGTTTTGCTGTTAGGGCCACTGGCAACCTTGAATGAGTCACAGACGGCTCTGTAGCTCAGTTTTCCTGCTTCGAACAGACATCCTCCTGCCGGTGACTTCACAGACCAGCTATTGTGATGGGAGAGTTATGGAGATGGTTTTGGTTTCCTGAGTGTTACAAAAGCTCATAATGCTGTTAAACACAAAATGGCTTTTAAAACCTTCACTTTCTGAAACTTTTAAAATTTCAATCCCCGAGTGCATTTGAGTCACTTTTCTGATTATAATTATAAGGAGAGGGAACAAAGCCCCAGCCATCTGTGGCTCTTGCTCTCCTTCCCTGGAGGTAGCACCAGAGAAGATAATGATTTATTTGAGGTGTTGTTAGTCCCCTTCCGAAGGAGAATGGATGGCGGTTTCTCATTGTGCCTCGAAGGCCCGTCCGCTGATGGGAGCGATTCATTAGAGAGAGTATGCGGGCGCGTGTGTGCCTGGTAGTTGTGGAACAGGAGTGCGAGAGGAGACTTGTAAAGAAGCAGGGTGTGAGCTCTGGGACAGTGTGGGAAGAGGAGAACCAGCCCGGTGTTCTGTGTGTAGGCGCAGCGTGCCCTTGACCAGATAAGGGCTAAACCTTTGGCTTCATAGGAACACGTGACCCGTGTGTGGCTCCAGGGTAGAGGACCTAACAGGAATCTCTGCGCAAAGTTTAAGCATCACCTTTCGCCTCATCGTCATAGTGCCTCTTCCATAGTGTTTATCACGCGGTATCAGAGCTGCCTGCTTCCTCCTCTCCCTGATCTTTAGCAAAACCAAGCCTGGCTACACGTGTCCGACAAGACACAGGCTGGGGCCGTTCTGTGGAGCCCGCACTGCATAGATGAGCTGTGTTGTTTCTGATCCTTCTGGCGACATGAAGCCATGGCCCTGTGTGTTCATTTGGGGGAACGGTGCATGCGGGCATGTGTATGGGGTGGGGCAGGGGAAACCTTGCGAGGGGTGCTGGAGAGTAAAGAAGATGAGAAAGGTGGAAAGTCCTTACTTAGCCTATAGATTGCTGGGAATACGACCGATGAGTACAGATAATACTGACTCACTAGGTTTCCCCGCTTCCTGCAGCATGAATCCGTCCAGATCTCCACCACCTCTTTGTTTTCCGACTGCCTCCTACACATTGTGGTTTCTGCTGAGAATGGCAGCCTCCCCAAGGAAGCATGGCTCAGATTTGAGGGCCTTTTGGAGCCTTTCCTCCTTCTCCTAGAACGTTGCTTATCCTAGAATGATCCAGATAAAAATACGATGTGTTAATATGTTTCCAGCAGGCACTCGGAGCAGCGAGCGCCTGGCCCGTAGTTGGCATGAGAGCTGTGCTTGCTGTGATTAGCAGTGTTCCATCCTGGTCATTTCTTCGCTCATGCACTTGGTGAACGTGTGATACCATGTATCTCGGCCCTGAGTGATTTGCTTTGGAAGCCCAAAAGGTGAATCAGATGGAGATCCTGCCCTCAGGGAGAGTGCCTTCCAACAGGAAAAATAAATCAGCAAGGACGTACATACAATGCAGTGAAGAAAATGGTAGGGCACTGAGAAAGGTCTAGATGGAGCTTTGGAAGGGTGGTGAGCAGAAGCAGAAGGGGCTTCTGGAGAAGCCCGAGAGGAAGGCAGGACGGTAGGAGGCGGCATCCGAGGTGCGTGTTGGGGGATGGGAAAGGCTCGGACGTGTACAGCAGGAGGAAGTGCTTTGCAAGGAAGAGACTGTGGGAACAAAAGCATAAAAGAGCAAATCTGGAGAGACAGTATAACTAGCTTGCCTTGCTGGACTGAAGGCCGTGCTTTCACCAGAACCGAGTTTTGCGTCATTTCCCGAGTTTTCTTGCCCCATTTTTTGTTTTCATTTCTTTACCTATCAATGAAATTTCAGTGAGTCATGAGGAGGGACAGTGACTAAAACCGACCCGAGTGGCTTTATAATTATGTCTGTGGCTAAATGTATCATCTCTCTGTTCTTGTAATTATTAAGTTTTCTATTTTTATAAGCTGATCGCCTCCTGTTCTAAAACTTCCTTGATAAATAGTATGCAAATAGGGCCAAGGAAGCAATGTAAATCCAGAAACATGTTTTCCTTTGCTCTTTCCAATAAACCCCCCACACAGGCTGACCTGCTGCAGCCTCGAGCATCTCGAGAGGCCAGCAGCCATTCTGCTCCAAGCAGATTGGCTCTGCCTTCCGTTCTGCAGCCCACCAAGAGGGGGAGAGTCACAGGTTAGGACTTGCTCTCGCTTTCTGTGACGACACTCACAATGTCGTGACTTCTTCACTCTTACCCTGGCAGTAATTCCATCACCGTGCCTTGGTGCTTTAGCTTATCCGCTTCACAGCTGAGTGTGCCCCTGCACACTGGTGTGAAGGCACTGGGGCGGGGGCACTGAGGAATGGACATGCACTGTGGGCAGGTCCGTCCGCCCCGGTGTGCCTCAGGCGGCACGCCCATCCGGTGGGGGTGTCACTGTGTGCTGCCGAGCAATCACGGGCTGTGTTTGTTTTAGACCCTTGCTCTGTTTAAAGGTGCATTCTAACACATCAAGTTCTAAGTTAATAGGGATAATTTCGTAAAATAACAATTTCTTACTTGGGGGAAAGCTTATTCGTTTTCTTAATACATGTTTAGCTTGAAACAATCATCCAGCAACGAGAGCAGATGTAAATGGAAATCCACAGCATAAAAGGCTGCATTGGGCCTGAGAGCTTGTAGGCTCTGTTGTGAGCAGATGAAGAGCCCAGAATAGTCGGGGACAAATGGTGTATGTGCTCAATATGTATTTCTTAAATGAGTGAGATAATTTTTTCCTTTGGGGAGACAACTACGTATAGATTAAACAATGGTTAAGTACAGCCAAAGGTTATACAGTGAGTATCTCTTCCTGGAATTTTTAATTTCTTTGTATTGTATTCTAAGTTGTACACCTACATATTACGTTTGCCTGCTTTAATAAAGCACTCTCGCCTGGGTGCCCACCCTCTCATATATATGCTTCACATTATGTGTGTGTGTGTGAGGGGGGTGTGCTGCTTTCTGAGACATTTAATTGTGCCAAAGAGTCTTCTTGTTTAAATAGTGAATTCAAGGCCCAGATACTCCTGGACGCTGGTCCATGCTTATCTGAACCGAGGATTTAGTGTTGGGGAGAAAACAGTTGAATGTTAGTCTTCTAACTCCGAGACAGTGATATCTTCCCTTCCACCCACCCAGTGTCGAACCATCTACGTGCACTTGGAAAAAATACCAGGTGCTTTTACATGGGGGATCGCCGATGGCTTCATAGTAATAGTAGATGCGAAGCTTCGTTTTCAGTTTTCTTCTTTGTTTCTGATACGTCTAGTTTCTATAGCTCATGAGAACACAAAAGCAAGAAACCGGTCTTGCAAGGTTTGTGAGCGTATGGATTGTGTTTCCAGCACAGATGGTTTTCTGTGTTTGCTCCTCCAGCTCTACGTGGCCACGGAGGCCATCCTCATCGCGCTGGTTGGGGCCACGCCCACGTACCACTGGGACCTGGCAGGGCTCCTGCCCAATCAGAGCCATGGCGGCCAGAGGGCTGGTGAAGACCGGGCCCTCGGAGCCTGGCTCCTGAGGGCCAACGGCAGCGAGATCCACAAGCACGTGCACTTCAGCAGCAGCTTCACCTCCATCGCCTCCGAGGTAAGCCGGGAGCGGGAACAGGGGAAGGAAAACAGGCCACCGGGGTCACTAAGTGAACACGTCTCCTGGTCCTAATGGAGCCCGCCTTTTTGTCTGTTGATTTAAATTTCAGCCACATCTTCAAATAACTTTCTAGTAAATTTCAAACACATTCTTTTTCCTTCCTACTAAAAATGGGAGAAGCATGAGTCTTTCCAAATCCTCTAAATGAAGGTAGAAACTCCAAAAGAGGTGCCCTTCGATGACAGTGTCCTTTTAAAGAGTGAATGAAAGTGTCCATGTTGGTTTATTACAGACACAAAAATCAATGAAGTAAAGAGAGAAATGCCATGACCCATCTGGAGCATCCAAGGTTCATGTTTGAGTCCAGTCTCCTGTGCAGACCATGTGACTATACAACCTCATACACAAACGTACCACTTCCTGTGGGCATGCAGCGGGGCTTTGCTGGCCAAGAAGGCTCTGTAAAGGACCGAACCTTCCGGGCCAGTCAGAGGTGAATAAGCCGAGGGTAGACAGTTTGGCAAAGAGAGGCCGTGGGATGTGGGGCCAGGCTCATGCGCAGCTGGCAAGTACCTGTACTGATCGTTAACATGTTAAAATAGTCTATGTTCTTTGCCTTCTCCCCACAAGCTCCCCATTTGCCCGCTGCTATCCTTGAAGTTTCTCCTCCATTCAAATTTTTTTGAGTTTATGTCATGGTATTGAACTTTATAATATACATCGATTTGCCATTTTCTACATCAATTGCAATGATCCTGCTGTGATTTTTTCTTCTTTACCTTCTAACAAGGTGGATTATACTAATTGATTTTTAAATATTGAACCAGCCTTACATCTCTGGATGGCATAAAATTACTTTTATATATTGCTGAATTGTATTTGCTAATATTTTGCTAAGGATTTTGGCTTCTGTATTCATGATGGATGTTGGTCTATAGTTTTGGGGGGGTTTTGTATTATTTTTATTTGTTTTTTGTATGAGAGTAACCCTACCTTCATAAATGAATTTACAAGTGTTTCTATTTCCTAGAAGAAATTATGTAGAATTGGTGTTAGTTCTCTAAATATTTGTTAGAACCCTCCATTGAAATCATCTTGGCCTGTAGATTTCTTTTTGAGGAGTTTTAAAATTATGAATTCAATTTTCTTAATAGCTATAGGGCTATTTAAATGATCTATTTTGTATTGTGAATTTTCAAGGAATTGGTCCAGTTCATCTAAGTGGTCAAATGTATATGTCTACAGTGGTTCGTAGTATGATCTCATTATCCTTTTGACATCTTCGGAGTCCGAAATGATATCTCCTCTTTGATTACCTGAGGTTGGTAATTTGTGTCTTCTCTCTTATTTTCAGTACTTGTCTGTCCTGAGAGAGGCTTGCCAGTTTTATTGATGTTTTCAAAGAGCCAGCATTTGTTTCATTGATTTTTGTCTGTTGTTCTATTTTCAATCTTAATGATCTCTGCTCTGCTCTTTATCATTTCCTTCCTTCTCCTTGCTTTGAGCTTATTTTTGCCTTTTTTTAGGTTCAAGAGGTGGTAGCTTAGATTATCGATGAGTCCTCCTCTTTTCAAATGTAAGCATTTATGCTATACATTTCCCTCTCGGGGTGGCTTTAACTGTGTGCCACAAATTTTGACATGCTGTATTTTAATTTCTATTTAGCTTCATGTATTTTTTCCTCTTGGAGGTGTCCTCTTTGACCCATGGGTTGTTTAGACGTATGTTGTTTAGTTCCCTAGTACTTGTAGATTTTCCCATTAGCTTTCTCTTTTTTTATTTTGAGTTTGATTTTCTTGTTGTCAAAGGATATATTCTGTACAATTTCACTTCTTCTGGCCCAGGATGTGGTCTTTCTTGGTACATGTCCCATTGGCACTTGAGCCAAATGTATGTTTTGTTGCTGTTCAGTGAAGTGTTTTATAAATATTGTTTAGATCCTTTTGGTTGATGCTGTCATTGAGTTCTTTTGTATCCTTGCCAATCTTCTCCCCAGTTGTTCTATAGATTGTTGAGAAAGGAGCATTTGTGCCTTTGATTATAATCATGGATTTATCAACTTCTCTTTTTATTCTTCTTAGTTCTTGCTTCACATACTTTACAGCTCTCCTGTTTGGTATATACAGATTTATGGTTGCTGTGTCTTTTGGTGGATTGGCTGTTCTATCATTTTATAATCTCCTTCTCTGTACCTGGTAATTGTTTTTGTGATGATAATTTTGTGAAGCTCAAATTTTATTCTCCAGTGCTAAACTTTTAGTGAATATAGCCATGCTCACTTGCTTAAGCGTTGTCGATGGTAATTTTCATGCTATGATGGTGGCAGACTGTAGAGCCAGAAAAGCTAAAAGTATTTGCTGCCTGCTTCTTTGTCCCTGATAATTTTATTTGTTCAAAAATGTGCCTTATCCAATATTAATATAGCCACTCCTGCTTTCTTTGATTGGTGTTAGCATGATATATATTTTTTATCATTATACGTGAAGTTTCTTTCTTGTAGACAGCATATAATTGAGTCAGGTTTGTAAATCTACATTGCCAGTCTTTGTCTTTGTGTATCTTCGTAACTTACACTTAAAGTAATTATATGTTAGGGCATACCTCTCCCATTTTATTTTTTGTTTTCTGTTTGTTCTCTCTTTTTTCTTTTTCTCTTTTGTTTATCCTGCCTTTTGTAGGCTACTTGGACGTTTTTCAGAATTCCCTTTTGACTCATCTGTAGTGTCTTTGAGAGTATCTCTTTGTACAGTCCTTTCAGTGATTGCTCTTGGCATTACACTATACACACACACACGCGTATATATATAATATATATGCATATGTACACACACATATTTCATATGTATGTATATATAAAACTTATCACAGTCTACTGAAATTGTCAAATCAATAGCTCAAGTGACATAAAGAAACTGTACCTCACTTCACATTCCTTTGCCTCACCTGTTTATAATACACTTACCATAAATATTTTCCTATTTACTTTTAGAACCACACTGCACAGTGTTACAGTACATAAAAAAAGTGCTCCCTGCACCCCTGGAGAGAGCGATCCGGCTTTGTTGGGGCTTCTTTGGTTGCTACCCTAGCATTTCTGAGTCCCTGGCTCTTCCAGCGCCCAGCCTGGGATGTGGCAGGCAAAGAGAAACCCAGGGCTCTCATCTCCGTGCCATTTTCGGGCCCCAGGGCCTCCACAGGGTCCTCTCTCCACCTTTCAGAATTGTCTTTTGTTTGTTTTATGCAAAATGTCCAGGGTTTTAGTGGTACATGGTGGGATAAATAGGGAAAAGTAGGTTGACTCCATCTTCCTGGAGGTGAAAGTCCTCTTGTGTCCTTTTGACCTGCTCATCACTTTATTTGAGCACTTCGAACGTTTTTGGCATGACCAGATATTCCAGGTTCATCTCACACTTTCCCACCCCAACCATAGAAAGCCATTTCTCCAAAAAGCCCTGGTTTCATTTATTGCCCCCATAGGATTTTGAAATGGGTGAGAACAATAGGCCTGCTCACCACATTACAAGGCAAGTGAATTTCAGACCAAATTCTGCCACATCTGTAAACACTTGCTAACTAAATTCTTTCTCTCAAAGCACAAAATAAACCATCCTGCAGGCTGGAGAAGTCCTAGCTCCGTGGTTTGCAGGTGTTCCAAACTGCGTGCCCGACAGGTCATGGAGACAAAGTCCGGCTTTCCAGAGCCAGTGTGCTGACCCCTTCCCTGCCAGCTTCAAGCAGACAGGACCTTCCAGAGTTCATGCTGGCTCAGGACCAAGGAGAAGTTTTAGCCAAGGAAAGCCCCTCTACAGATAAGAGGGCAGACCTCACCGGGTTGTCTCAGAAATGCACGGAAGGGCCGTGGGTGTCTCTAAGATACATTGAGCTAATCCATGTGTGGCGAATGCCTTTGCTTTCACCAGGGATGGCCCCTGTTTAAAATTCGGTGTTGCTAGTCAGCAGGCCACCATTTTAATGAAGGACAAGCACAGCGCCCATTGTCGATAGGGACAAGGACTATCGGTGCCCTGGTAGCAGGTTCCGCTGGTTTCTGCAGCGGGGCCACGGCGAGAGCTTGGCCTGAGGAACATTTACACAGAATGTTACACAGGATACACTTAATACCTTAAATTAAATAACATAGCAATGCTGTGCTTCAGCACGACAGGCACTCCACACATTTCGGTGGAATCGAATTAAATTAATACTAATGACATCTATATTTAGGAGCCCTTTTAGGTATCACCAGAGGGACACCGTTATTAGCAAATGTTTGTTGAGCAGCTACTACTCACCTGATGCTGGAGAAGGCCTTGATACGAGGAGGGAGACGCCTGTCAGACCCTGCGCCCCAGCACAGCGGGCCTGGGCGCCCTGGTCACCGGCGCATCTCTGGCTGGCGCCCAGGAGCCTTACCTGCACAGTGCTTGACTGGAGGCTGATTGTGGAAGGGGGGGAGCCCAGAGAGCTAGGCTGCCAGGCAAAAGAGCTGGTAGAGAGAGGAGAGAAGTTGACAGCCTCCCTGGCAAGTGCTGCCGAGCTTTAAGGTTGCTCTGAGAAGGAAAGGATAAAGGGCTAAGGTGGCCCTCACCTTCCCCACCCGTGAGGTAGCTGCATGTTCCTCTTATCACCACTGGGGTAGATGGGTGAGTCTCTGTCTCTCTTGCCATCTGTCTTTGTTGGACTGTAACTCAGTGTTCCTTCCTTCCCTCCGTCCATCTGGCTATTCTCTCTGCCTCTGTCATTTTGTCTTTCTGTGTCTGTTCTCTATTCCCATCTGTCTGTCTCTCCGCATTTACCTTCTGCTTTTCCTCTCTGCCTTTCTGTGTGTCTGTCTCACTAGACTGTCTGTCTTGCTGTTCCGTCTGTCTCTCTCTGACATTTCTGTCTCTGTCCATCCCCATGTGCCTTTCTCTTTGTCTCTTGCTCTTTCTTCCCCACCCTCTCTCATTTCCATGTCCTTTTCCACATTCCCACCACTGCGGGACCACCAATGCACGCATACGTGGACGTCCATGCTGCCGCCCATCTTGCTTATACATACAGATTTATAAACACGTGGGACTTTCCTCCCACGGTACAGAGGCACAGTTATATTCTCATCCCATCAGAAAGTCAGGCAGTTATCCACCTCAGAGGCCAGTTCCAAGGCACAAATATTCCCTGTGCAGATAGTGACCCTCAGTCTCCAGCAGGTGCTCCGAGGTGTGTCAAGACCTGTGAGTCAGGGGCACTGCCAGCTGCCCAGCTGGAGGGAGTCTCCGCACTGTCGTGGGGACACTGGGGTCATGGTTGGGTTAGGATGTATTATCCGTGGAGCATCCCAGATGCTGAACTGGCTGCTTCCAGCCCCAGTGGGTTCATGGTGCTCTGCAAGGGTAGCTGTGGCCTGTCCACCCTGCTGATGGAGGAGTGCAGGTGGCAGCATTGCCACATGGTGGACAGAAGTCCACAGTCCCTGCAGGGTCCTCAGTTGTGACAAGACCGTTCTAATGCTTTGCAAGGAGCTTGCGGGTGAGAAGGTGAGTTTCACAAGCCTTAGTCGATAAACGAGAGTAGGGGGCAGATAAGCGTGAGCACCTTGGGTGCACTCTTGTGTGCTGCTGACTGAGTCCTGCTGGCAGCCCCGCCCTGCAGACCAAACCGCTGACATGTAGTGAAATTAAAGAACTTTTCCTGAATCACATACTTACTAAGCCACTGGTCTGGGATTTGATGAGCCTGAATTCTTTCCGCTGCACCCGGGATTTCCCAGCTTTTCCCCCTTGATCTTGGCATTTCTGTGTAGAGAAGAGCTGAATGGTTTGCCACGGTCATTGAAAGGGCACAAGGTCCGGGGCCCCAGCACCTGCACCGCTGCTGGTCGTCCTTGGAGGCCCCGAAGCGCCTCCGTGCAGGCGTGGGGAGGAGCGCAGCTGCGCCGGGAAGAGCCGGTGGAAGTTTGGGTGGGTGGACTGGCGAGGGCGAAGGTGCGCAGGGTAACTGTGGCGTGACAGCATGTGGCGCCCACACGGGGTTGAAAGCTGAGCAAAGTAAAACGCACCCACCTGGGCTGCCTGTCACCTGCTCGCTATTGCCTCTGACAGGAAGGGTTCTAAGGAAGAAGAGCAGGGAATCACAACGTTTGTATTGTGGCTGGCAGGTTAAAAATCTAAGGATGCACGGTCTAGAGCAGCCGGCTGACTCCACTCAGAGCCGTACAGTTCACAAATGGGGGGCGGGGCCTTGGATCACCTTTCCACTGGGCAAGTGACAGAGCAGGAAAGGGGGCAGGGAGCCAGCCCACCCGTGAATCTCTGGAGCTCCCCTTCCCTGAGGTGACGCAGCTCCTGGATATTTGTATCCGACCCAGGAGGATTCTGGCTAGCAATCCCCCACCCAAAAAATCGCACAGACACTAGAGAGGGAGTGATGATTCAGTTAAGCTTGTAACTGCTGTAGCCACTATGGAAAACAGTATGGAGGTTCCCCAAAAAATTAGAAATAGATCTACTGTACTACCCAGCAGATCCACTTCTGAGTGTTTCTCTGAAGAAAATGAAAACACTAGTACAATACTACATAGGAACCCCTGTGTTCATGGTAGCATTATTTATAATCTCCAAGGTGTAGGAGCCACCTAAGAGTTTATCAGGAGATGAACAGAGAGGGAAGGTGTCTCTCTCTCTCTCTCTCACACACACACACACACACACACACACACAGGAACATTCCCTAGTTGTAAAAATGAATGGAATCTTGCCATTTGTGACAACATAGAGTATTACGCTAAGTGAAATGAGTCAGACAGAGAAAGACAAATACTGTACGATTTCACTTATATTTGGAAGCTAAAGAACAAAGTAAATGAACAAACAAAGTAGAAACAGACTCGTAGACGCAGAGAACACGCTGATGGTGGCCGGAGGGGAGGGGCTGGGAAATGGGATAAAGGTGAAGGGAGATAAGGGGCACAAGCCTCCGGTTGTACAGTCAGTCAGTCCCCGGGTGGACTGTGCGGCCCAGGGCATGCAGTCGGTGACACCATGATGACTGTGTGCGGCGAGAGGCGGTAACCCGGCCTCCCCTGATGACCACACTGCAAGGTCTCTCCGTGTGGAGTCACTATGGGGTACACCCGGAACTAAGGTAATATTTTATGCCAGCTATACTTTAATAAAAAAAGTGAAAGTACAACTTGGAAAAAAATTTGTCAAGGCCCCCAAAACTTGCAGATTTCCCCCAAAACTTGCGTAGAGCATAATACTCTATGTTGTCACAAATGGCAAGATTCCATTCATTTTTACAACTAGGGAATGTTCCTCTGTGTGTGTGTGTGTGTGTGTGTGTGTGTGTGTGTGTGTGTGTGTGACATCTTCCTAACACAGCAAAAACAATAACAAAGAAGAATTAAATAAAATGAACAACAGCTCACACCCTCCTCAGTGGCCTGCAGCCCCAGTGTTAAAGGGTTACCCCCTTGTCTCCCCCTTGAATACGAGGTCTGTCGGAAAAAGTCCAGCCATTGTTAACATAATGAGAATGGTTTGCGTGGCATTGAGCTAACCTGGCAGCGAAAGAGAGTGGACTGGAATGCGCATGTACAAACAATGATGACTTCTCTGTACTAGTCAGTGGGAGCAGGAGATGTTGAATGAGCATGTGTACTGTGTGGTCATTGCATTGAAAAGTGAGTGAGTAGAGCAATAAATCTACATGAAATTTTGCATTGAACTTGAACGTTCGTCTGTGGAAACTATTCGGATGATACAGAAGGCCACAGCTATGGGCAACTGGTGACTGGCAGCTTCATCACAACAGTGTGCTTGCTCATGCATCACGTCTGGTGCAGAGTTTTTTGGCAAAACATCAGATCATCCAGGTGACTCAGCCTCCCTACAGCTCAGTTATGGTGCCCTGTGACTTCTGGCTTTTCCCAAAACTAAAATCACCTTTCGAAGGGAAGAAATTTCAGACTGTCAATGAGATTCAGGAAAATACAATGGGGCAGCTGATAGCAATTGGGAGAACTGTTTGAGGTCCCAAAGTGCCTACTTTGAAGGGGACTGAGGCATCACTGTCCTGTGTACTGTATTTCTTGTATGTTATATCTTCTTCAATAAATGTCTCTACTTTTCATAGTACATGGCTGGATGCTTTCTGGACAGACCTTCTTATATTCAGATGCAAGAAGAGGCTCGGCTGCTTTATGTTCTTAGTGCAGAATATCATGTTCTCCCCAAATTCATTTTATTTTATTTCAATGTACAAATGGGGTGTCCCCCCTCTGTGCTGCCATCCCCCCCGCTCAGAGTGTGTGACAGGTGAGTTCACACACTGTATTTGTGCCTGGACTCTGCAGCCCTATTTGGGTGGTGTTCCAAGTCCTGGAGTGGTTTGGAGCGGGTGGTATGGGTGGCTTCCAAGTTTCCTGCTGCCACTACCATAGTGACAGGGCTCAGCCGAGAAACGGCGGAGGGAAGAATAATGCGAGTGACAATCAGGGGCAGCTGGGGCCAGCAGTGCCAGGTGGGTGGTGATGTCGGCCGCTCTTCCTGCCCCAGTCACCTTCAGGACAGTGCAGTGCAGCCCCAAACCAAGCCCGCCCTCCCCTTAATTTCCCAGTGTTCACTCAATGTCAATCCCCTCTCTAGTCTTCCAGTTGCTCCTCAAAATCTCCAAAGTGCTAATGTTGAAGCTGGTACCCAAGCTTGTCGTTAGGTTGGTAAATATCCCTAATATATAATCTGTAGTGTAGAGATAACACGGTTCTTACTGAAATCATTTGGTATAAAATGAGAGTTAAAAAATTAGTATAAAGTCTTGTTGACCTTTCGTACAAGACTTTTGAAAGGAAATATCAAGATAGAGTCTGCAGAGCTCTGGTTTAAGGAGATGCTGTTACAGATACACATTTAACACTCTCCCCTGTCCCTTATTACATTCAGGTCAAGCCCTGCAGAAATTGTTCATGGAGGGTTTGGGGAAGGGTGAATAAAAGGTTATATAGATATTAACTTTGAATTAATGCAAAAAAAACCCCTCTAATCTAGGAGCCTTGGCTATTTTAAAATGAGTTAATAGCCATCGGGGCGAATTTATGTAGCAAATTGCTGTCTGCTATATTCAAATTATTCTCTGAGCTCTGACTCATTCAGAAAGGACCAAATATCACGGAGACACGCAATTATTATGCTTAATTAACATTTGCAACCAAAAAAGAGTAAGGCTGGAATCTTTAATATCATTATAGATAGAACAACTGAGATTGACTGATTATTATCTGGAGATTAATATATTTTCCCCAAGCCATACCCGGGGGTCAAAAGACAGAATATTAAGACTATTTGAAAAATTCACTGCAATAATTGCTTTAGGGGCTAATTTTTTTTAAATGCCTTGCTTCCTTAAGCCTGTACTACTGACTGTTACAGACTGCACGCTTCATCCATTAAGTGGTAATTCAGAGTGACAACTACACCAAAATGAAGCTAGTTAGTTAATCGCCATGAAATCGTTCCTGAACCACCCTGTCCAAGTTCTTCCTGATCCCAAAGGGCCTCTGATCACCTGGTTTTCTCCTGCAAGCAGAGTTTTCCTGTCCTAAACTGTACATGTTTGGGGGCAGGGGGGACACTGGACAGCGGGAGCGTGAAGTGGGGTTGGAGTTGTCATCAGAAGAGTTCAGGATATTTCCGCTCCCTGGTGGGTGGTGCGGAGCCCTCAGGCTGGGGAAGCTGGGGCCCTGCAGCCTTAAGTCGCCGGCACTGGTAAAAGGGCTCGGGTTTTACCACCGAGGGACTTGGGGTGACAAGATGCTCCATCATGTGCCCAGGCTTTTGGTGGGCCACCCAGACAGCCAGAGAAGCCGCCTTAGCCTTCCTTGTTCTTTAGGACCAAGTAGGCTGTGCCCAGGACAGCCTCGGGGTCTGTCACCCTTGCAGGGAGGGCGGAGTTGGGGCTAGTGACCCCCACCGGGCTCGTGAACAGGTCTGCCCCACTCAGAAGGCCATGGCAGCCAGGCGGGGGGCACAGGGGGCCCTGCCTGCGTCCCCTGCTGCTCTCAGTGGGGACACTCGGGAGCAGCGATCACACTGCTTCCGTTTCCTGGGCTTCGGGAAGTTTCCATTTCAGGGGCACATATTTTGCCTTTACAGTTTTCCCAGCCGGGTTTCCAAAAAAACTGCCTGTTTTCTTTTTTTCTCTTTAGCTTTCTTTCTCATGAAGGTAGAAGCTTAAGATAAAACCAAAGTATTCCATATGGCCGATTGGCTATAGGAAGAAGGAAAACCCCTCCAATCTCAAATCTCCCTCCCAGTCCGTGTGATGAGAACACCACTCAGTGACTCCACGGAAAAGGTGACCAGTTAGTGAGTTCTCTGCTTGTCCCTAAACTCACCACTTGATACTTGACGTTGGGACATTGAGATATTTATTGTCTGTGAAGATGCCCATAAGACTGTAGCATTTACTCTTCTTCCCCAAAGAACTCAGCAAGCATTTCATTAGTGCTGGCAGATACTGTCAGGTGAGCACTTGGAATACATACCTACACTTAAGAAGCTCACCACCTTGTAGGAGCGAGAAAAGTAAGCAAACAATTCACCACACACCGTATTAGAAGCAAACAGAGAGGACTCTGGCAGGAAGGAGAGCGTGGTCAGCCCTTCTCCAGGGGGTCAGGTAGGACTTCAGGTGGGAGGAGCCCCTTACGCTTCCTGTGTCATGGATGAACGGGGCTCCTGGGGGAGGGGGGTGGGGGAGGAGGACAAAGGCGGGGCCTGTACAGGAGCAATCAGCACCAGGCTTCTTGGCAAAAGTGCACTTTTCCTTGGGGGGTCGTGCCCTCCCCTGGGGGCTGTGAACATCCTGCATCGCTCACACATGGGTGAAGGAGTCATCGCCCTCTGTGGGCCAGAGCAAGGACAGGAGGGGCACAGCTGCCTTGCGGAGGGCACTGACCGAACCATCCTTGAGGAAGCTTAGGGTGCAGGGTCTTCATCACCCACCGGCCGCCCCTACCAGGAGAGGGGCCTGTGCAGAGAGCACGTTTCTCAGCTCTGGTACCATGAAATGTCACCATGCGATAGACGGGGGAATGAAGGGGCAGTGCAGGTCCCAGGAGGAAACTGAGGCGGGGGTAGACAAACCGGTGACAGCGACTGAGCCCGTGGGAAGTTGCTCAGAGCAGGGGCCGGTTCGCGTCCTGATTCTCAGCGCTCTCGCTCTGGAGTCTTCCAGACATTCACGGGCAACTGAAGAAACAGCTCTCGGTCTGCCTGGTGCAGTGGGCAGGGAAGGGTGAGGCAGCACCGTGCTGCTCAGAGCAGGAAGGGCAGCAAGCAGCCGGGGCGGGGTGGGGGGGGGCGTTTAGTTGTGTCTCGTGGGTGCCCAGGATGTCGCATCGACAGTCAGTACGTGACAAAGGCTCAGTGAAAAAACAGAAGTTTTATTAAGTGCTAGATTTTAAACATATGCTGTAGAATGAGATAAATCTCCTTAAAAAACAAAACACTCTGCAAATGGAGTTTAGAATTCATTATTCTCTTCCTCGCCCCCAGCCTTCTCCTGCTGTTGCCCAAGCGCACGGGCTTCCTATTTGCCACAGAATCCTCCTTTTCTCCCTTCTCCCTTTGTACCAGCCCCTGGTTCTGCAGCCACAGGACCCGCTTGTTCCTAGTTTCCTTCTAGCATTCAGTCGATGTTTGCACAGCTTCCTAAATGGAGCACACGTTAAGGTTTAAATAATAGAAAATCATTACCTAGCATATTGTAATTTCTGCGCTTTTGGTTTAATTCTCTCAAATGTAATGTTTTATTCCTTGCTAGCTCGAGAACTCTAGGACTTGACTAATTCAAGCATTTAGCACAGAGGGAAGGAGGTTTTGAGGCGGTGTCTTGGCATCAGGCCCAGGCCCCCCTTATTCTAGTGTGATCGTGTCCGGGCTGCACTTGTATCATCTATAAATTGGGAATAACAATAATCGCAGCACGCCTATTCTAGAAGGGGGTTGTTGGGGCTAGGAGAGAATATTGTGTAAAAGTTGGTTGGCTATTAATTATCTGGCTGTAAGGGTAGGGTAGCCTTCCTATTTGACATATCTTTGATATACATTTTTCATTACTCGGATAGTAATTTGTTTTAGGATTATATAAGCATGTGGCCCACTTTAAAGCAATAATTTAATTTTGCAGGTTGTCATATTTCTGCCACATCAAAGAATGATTGATTTGATTTGTGATGTTTTCATAAAGCCTAAGTTTTAATGATTTCAAGACATTTTGTTACTTCCTTTAAAACCTGCCTTCAGCTCTGGCTGGCGTGGCTCCCTGGGTCGAGTGCTGTCCCTCGAACCAAGGGGTCACCAGTTTGATTCCCAGTCAGGGCACCTTCCTGAGTTTCGGGCTCAGTCCTTGTTCAGGGCACGTATGGAAGGCAGCCAATTAATGTTTCTCTTTCACCTTGATGTTTCTCTCCCTCTCTTTCTCCCTCCTTTTCTCTCTCTCAAAAAAATAAAAATAAAAAAATAAAACTTGTCTACAAGCTTCACTCAATCTGTGGTCGAACTAATCCATGCTAGTGGCTTCAGATAATACCTCATGCAAGACTGAGCCCAGGCCTCTATAACCAGCTTGAGTCTTTCCTTTCTCTGAGCGTCCCCACCCCGCCCCGTCCAGGCTGGCCTGGGCCACTGGCATGACCTTTGACAGGTCTTCCCGCACCCAAGCTTGCCCCTCTCTTCCACTCCCTGCACGGCGGCTCCAGCCACTTTCCTTGGCATCCACCAATACTTCATGCCTCTGTGGATGAGCGCTTTATTCTCAGCCTCTCAGCGATAAGAATTCAACTGTTAAACAAAAAGCCCTCCCCGTAACTGCCTCAGCTCCCGTCACCTCAGCCCGCCTGCCGTTCTCTCTCCGGGAGGTGGGAGGCTCTGCGCAGCGCCAGGCCCTGGGCTCACCATGGCATTTGCCATATTTATGTCCCTTTCATCTTTTCTTCTCGAGGTACCCGCTGTGGGTGGCTGCCCAGTTGCGCCTGATTTCTGTGGATGAGTGAACAACTGTCGCTGTGCTTTTAATGCTAGGGCCCCGCAAATCCTTTTTGAAAATACAGTATAATAAGTGAACTGATGAACTCTGTCTTTCAATTGCAGTAAGCGTATGAACAGAAGTACAGATGTGGGTTATACAACAAAAGTAGATTTAGCGAGGTCATCCTGAGAGACTGAAAATACTTTGTCTTTACATTCTTCCTTTTCTGTTAATGCACGAGAGGAGAAAAGATTTCCTCCTTTTTAATTTGCAAGTGATTTCTCAATTTGAAATGAATTACTATAAAAAATTCATTCTGTAGCACTAGAATTTGGCTTGTCTTTTTAAAAAAAAATTATGGGAGAATCATCACTTTAATAATCTCTAACCAATTAAGGGTTTGAGTGATTTATAAATTTATGATTTTTGAAATTTAAAGCCTCATGAAAAACACATTTTTCAAGAATATCATGCTCCTCATTCTTTAGGTTTATCGTAGTTTAATCTCTGATGTCCTGTGATATGCTGGCTTGGGTTTTACCCTGGTACTAAATATTAATCAAAAGGGCAAAGAAAAAAGCTGACGATGAGTCTAGTCTGGTGGACGACATCTTTCAAAAACGTTAAAGCAGGTTATACCAGTCCATTTTCTCAAATACCGGAGGGGTCACTCTCCTAGCGTGTCTTGTCTGAGCTTTGACAAAATAAAACTCTTCAGTTCACGCAGCAGGTGTGTGGTCGGTGTGTGAACTACATTTGAAACATTGTAAGACTGAAAACGAAGCCAAACATTTACCTCGGAGTCTGACGTGGTAGGTGGGGGGTATGGAGACCTGGCTGTGAGCACATTTCCTCAGTCTGGAGTCAGCCACAGTTCACCCAGCCCCGTGGGCATCTGCTGGGGCCCAGCCTCACATCCTCCCGTGCGCTCTCTTCAAACCCGGCGGGGCCTTCCAGCTTTTCCGTCCGCCCTGCAGGCAGCCCAGGAGAATCAGGGGAGCGCAGGAGCCCAGCCAGCAATGACCTGAAGAAGAATCACGGGAAATTGCTTTGACACTGGAACTGACAGCCTGAGAATCAGAATTTGGAATCCGCTGGTCAAACATCCCTTGGGCCACTTGTTCCTGAAAGTGCCAGCCCAGCCGAGAGCTGTCCAGTCGTTGGAAGGCTGGCGTTACGGGCTTTTTGTTGGGTTTGAGAAATCGTGCCAGTATGGTCAACGGGATGCTTGGTTATGGTGCAGCCATAACCAAGTGAACGACTGCTTATTGATTAAGCACAAAACAGATCAGTGTGGGCCCAGACATCTTGGCCATGTTAACGGACTAGAAGAAATTGTAGTGCCGGGTAATCAAGGCTGAAGTTGAGGGCCAGGTTTCAAAGGCCCAAGGACACCAAACAAACCCTGAGAACGTGGAAAACGTAAAAGCGAGTGTTTGAGCTCCAAGGCACTGAAAACCAGTGCTATAGGCCTGGTTTACTGGCCATTGTAAGAGGAGGGCTATCTCCATGATAAATATGCTCCTCTCTTTTCTAAGCCAGCCTGATATTATTTGATTCATTTTTCAATCTGGAAAAATGTCACCCTAGCCATAGCCTCGTGAGCTGAAAGTTCTACCGCAGTACAATCCGTATAGCCAAAATAAGTTAGTTTTTCATAAAACAGGATTTCTCCAAATTCCAGAACTTTTTCAGTCTCTCTTATGTGCAACTTTAAAATGTAGTTTGCCCTTTCCTTTACAGATCCTCAGGTCAGGGCTTCTTAACAGCATCTAATCTTTTCTGCTGACTCAGGCCCTGCTTTTCACTGTAGAGTTTGGTGGTCGGAGGCCTTGAGGAGGCAGAAGAGTGTTTGGAGCAACTGTGTCGGGAGACTAGGGGTCAGTGGTCTGAGGGCGGGATGCTCAGGACCCAGAGTTCAGAGGTGACTCAGTTACCGAGGATGACAGAGCCCGGGACAGGGGTTCCTAACCTGATTGTCTGTGAGAATCATCCGAAGAACTTAAAAACCGCACCAAAGCCAGGGCCCTACCCCTGTGTCCTCAGGAACTGAGACTCCTTCCAGCTTCTGACTCGACTGTCCCTAATACGCGTCCATCTTCATCATGGCCTCAGGCAGAGCTCCAGCTTTTCAAATGGACACTGTGGGCACTAGGATAGTAGAAATAAACAAGGGGCCAGGGGCAGCTCAGCTGTCCTTAAGAGAAGTTCCTGGCAGCTGCCATACCACACCTCTGCCTGCGTTCACCGTGCAGAGCCTGATAGCGTGGCCATAGCCGGTTGTAAGGGCGATTGGGACGTTGCTTTTCATTCTGGGTAGCCACATGCCCGGCTGAGCAGTGTGTGCCTATGAGAGAGTGGATCTTTCAGAACAAGCTAGACCCTCTGCCACAGGAGGGTGGTGGATCATATAGACTCATCATGTGAGCTTCCAACGAGCTGCTGACTCTGACGTGTGGTTACCCACTCCCATCTCAGGTTCTCAGGTCCAAGGAAAAGCAGCCTCCCGTTGAGGAGATCTAGTTCCATGAGTGATTTCCTCCAGGGACAACCAGATTTCTGTTAGTGCAAGAACGGAAATACAGAGAAGAAAAGGGGATTTTTCTGATGCCGACATTGCACTACCTCCCTGCCGTACGTCTTCCTTTTCCCAGCGCGTATTCCAGGATTGCAATAACCACTCCTTTGCAACTCCCCAGTGCCTCCCTCCCTCTGCAGTACTCCGGGAAGCCCCCGACTCTGTGCGAGCTCAATTAACTGTCCTCTCCTCCTCCTCCTCATCCTGATTGCTGCAGAGCTCAAGGGCGCATTCAGCTGGCCTGGCCGTCCGTCCGCAGCATTTCCCTTGAATGGGCCACGTCCCGCTGAGGGGATCCTATACGCACCTCTCCCTGCTTAGACTTTTAACCCCTCCACCTCCACCTCCACCCTGCCAGCTGTCGACCTCACTCGATATTTTCATCGAAAGAGAAACGAAGCCATCAGGCCTGGAGGTCCTCCAGTGCCCTCCTCGGAGCTCACGTTCCGCCTTTCTCCCTTGGAGGGCGTCACCTCCCTGCTTCTGTGGAAGGCAAACCTCTTTACTTTGCACAGCCGAGCGCACACCTCCTGGCTCTTCCCCTGCACAGGTATCGTCTCCACTGGGTCGCTCTTATTGACACGCGCACGTGGTAAAAAACACACCGATAATCTCTGACCCCACACATCTGTCAAATTGTGTCCCGTTCCTTGGCTGTTCTCTACAGCAAAATGTGTGGAGACTATTTTGTGCCCAGCTGCTGCCGGCAATGCCTCAGCCTCCTCCAGTTCCTCCACCAGGTCCCATCTGGCTTCCATTCGCACTCTACCGAAACGCTGTTTTAAGTGTCCTTGTTGTTTCTAAGTATAACTGCTCTTCTCTGTCCTCATCTTGACATCTAAGCAGCATTCGACATGCCTGACCACCCCTTCCTCCTGGAATCAAATTGGCTGTCACACCACAGTCCCCCATTTCCCCCTGCTCTCTCCGCCTCCGACTTGTGAGTTTTCTGTGATGGTTTCTTCTTTTACTCACCTCTGACTGTGGAGGTGTCCTGGGCCCTGTCCTGAGCCTGCTTCCCCATCCAGAGGTTCATAAACCCTCATGTCCTCTCTCCCTTGAGCTCAAGACTCATATCCAAGTGATATCTTGCGTGGCGTCTCCACTTGGAGCTCTCACCCCTTGGGGCCTCCTTTATCTCAGTATCTGTCACCACCATCCACTGAGTGGCTGAAGTTAAAAACATCGAGATCCTTGACCCTCCCCTTCCACTCCTCCCCCCAGCGCATCTCATCATCAGCAAGTTCTGCCTTCAAAATACATCCCAAGTCCGTGTAATTTTCTCCATCACCTTTGCGCCTGCCCTGGACCAAACCATCTCTGTCTCCTGAGCTGTTGCAGCGGCCTGCCTGCCCCCACCTTTCCTGTTGTGATGCATTCCCTGAGAGCAGCCAGAGTGGGCCGTATTTAGAAACATAAACCCCCAAATTCAGCTCCTTCCCTTTGCACCACAATGAAGTCCCAGCTCCTGACCATGGCTCAGGGCCCGGCGTGGTCTGACGCCTGCCCCCTCCGGCCTCCTTTCTTACCACCCCCACCGGAGGCCCACTGACGTGTCTTCTTCCCCGTAGGGCCGTGGCACTTACTCTAGTGTTCCCTGAACAGCTTTTCAGGGTTGATCGCTTTCCCCTCATTCAGGCCACAGATGTCACCTCTCAGAGAAGCCTTCCCTGAATACCTGTTTAAAGAGGTTCCTCCCCACTCTCTCCCTGTGTGTCGACATGTGTAAAGTCTGTCTTACTCCACTGGCACCTGCTCTCCATGCAGTGGGGACCATGTCTAGCTCATTCACATCTGTATTCCCAGTGTTTAGAAGAGTTATTAACCCCTCGTAGAAACTAATCAAATATTTATTGAATCCCTAAATGAAACAAAATGTCTGGGATGTAGTTCATTTTTTTTTTTTGTCCTATCACTCCCATCACTCTCTCGCTGAAATTGTGACTGCCACCAAAAGTAGGAGCTTCCTGGTTACCGTCCCTAAGGGCAGTGACACCCCAGTTCACTGCTTCTAATCCACGAAGGGCCAGGAAGACCAGTTAACTAAGCTTGTTAGTGCACGCGAAGGACAGGAGAAGTTAGCGGCAAAGCACAGTGTCCGGGAGGGGCGCTGCCCCTGCGTATCTTCCAGTGTCCAGATCCTGTTGCTGTTGCTGCTCGCAGATGTGCAGAAGCTGTCCTGTCAAGCTCTTCGTCGATCCAGTCTCATAGGATATGCAAGGGAAGGAGAGGCGTTCGGCTGCTTTGGGCCGTAAAGACTGGTGGTCAAAGCGCCATGAGAAAGGGGCGCGGCCCTAAAGGGGGGAAAGGGGGTGACTCCTTGCAAGTGTTCAGGCAGGGGCTCTTCATGACCCCGCCTTCGCCGACTCTGGGAAACGGGCTGTGAGGGGGAAGGTTGAGTGGCCTCGTAGTTCTCTAAGGCAAGTCTACGACCCAGGTGGGCTTTCATCCTTATAACAAAGATCACTTTACCCCATCCCCAGCCAGGGCTTTGGATAATGGCGTTTTGATCAGAGGGTTAGTTTCTCGTTAAGCTCATATGTTTCCCTAAAGTAGAAGATAATAGTGCTCAAGGGATGTTTTTATTGTGGTAACACATCCACAACATAAAATGTACTGTGTTCATCATTTTGCAGTGTGCGGTTGTCTACGTAAGAAACATCCAAACCTGCAGAGAATTATCACACATTTGTCTGAGCCAGACGGATAACGATTGCCAGGAAGCAAAATCTCAATGGATTGAGAGAACGCCCTGGAGAATGGCAGTTTTGCAGCTGACTTTATACATTCGAATCAGAGGAGGATGTTCGAGGGGGGTTACATGAAATTCACTGGCGGTAAATTAGGAAGGTGGGAGGAAGTGAAGTGAGGAAATCTCTGGGATTGGACAGAAAGTAAAAGGGAGAGACACCTACTTTTACATTGGTGGGTACAGGATGGTTAATGAACATTCACAGCACACGGAGATGGTGTTCGGGGAACAGGCAACAACCAGGGGCTCTGTGGTCTGTGCTCTGGTGGGAAATTGTGCCTGAGGGGCCCACACCATGCGGTGGCATTCAGCACGCTCACGCTGTGCGACCGTCACCGCCATCCATCTCCACGGCGTCCTCATCATCCGGCGCTGAACCCGGTGCCTGTTAAACAGCAGCTCCCCGTTCTCCCAGCCCCGGGGAACCACCACTCTGCTTCCCGTCTCCGTGGGTTTGACCGCTCCAGGGAAAGGGAAACCCTCCTCTTCTGACACTTCTGGCCATTGTGGACGGACAGGGGCCGCACACCAAGCCTGACAAACTCTGGGGAGGCCTGCCTGGTGGCCTTCCAGACTCAGACCGAAAGGAACCACACAGGATGGTCTGAAATGAAAAGTTCCTAACTAAAAGCGAGTCATGGCAAGTGATCTGTCCTAGGCCAGTATCTTCTTTGACAAGGGTCAGTCTTTACCTTAACTGAGTGTCTATTGGTCTTTTTGCTTCTACAATAACCCTCCTTTGGAACGTCAGGGTAGTTTCCTTTCTCTGGACTCCTCAGGGCACACCCGCTGCCCCAGAGCACCAGGCTAGGAACCCCTTGTTACTGTTACCATGTTAATTATTAATTAACTATCCCGTGCCCACCAATGGAAATGTGTGTGTCTGTTCCTCTTATTTTTCATCCAATCCCAGAGATTCCCCCTTCCCTGCTTTGCTTTCTCCTCCCTGCCTAACCTACCACCAACGAATTTCATGGAACCCCCTTACATCTTCCCTTTTGATTCTGATGTATAAAACAAGTGGTAAAACTGCCATTTTCTGGAGCATTTTCTCAATCCATCGAGATTTTACTTCCCAGCAATTGTCGTCAGTTTGGCTCAAATAGATGCATAAAAATTCTGTACAGGGTTGGACGTTTCTTAGGTCAACACCACCAACCGTGTGTGTGTGTGTGTGTGTGTGTGTGAGGGTGTGGGGGCCTGTTTCACATTAGGCTCTCTTGCCACACCAGCTGGGGGTCGACCATTCCAATTCAGTTGGGGCCCTGGCTGCCTGGAGTGGACATTACATCCTGCAGGGTGAGGGCTCAGTCCCACCAGGCTAGTCCTGCTGCCCCCTTCAGAGGCCAATCTCAAGTCCTAGTTGCTACCTGTGCTTGCGATCGGCCGACTGTGAGTCAGCAGTTCCTACAGCTTCCTCCTTGAGTTAGGTTACTCTGCGGGGACAGCCCGCAGAACTCAGGTAAACATGTCACTCACCAGCTCATGGCTTTATTGTAGAAGGATATAGCTTGGACACAGCTGGAGAGGAGCACAGGGCAGGGTGTGGGGAAAGAGCACAGAGCTCCGTGTTCCCTCTGGGTGTCCCACCTTCCCAGCGCCTCCACTCATTCACCAACCTGGAAGCTCTCGGAACCCCATCCTCCTGGGCTTTTATGGAGGCTTCATTACATTGGCATGATTGATTAAAATATTGGCCATTGGCGGCTGAGTCAACCTCCAGTCCCTCTGCCCTCCCTGGAAACCTAGAGGGTGGGGCTGAAAGTTCCAACTCTCTCATCTTGGGGTTCGTTCCCCTGGCAAATAGCCTCCATCTAAGGGGCTGTCCAGAAGTCATCTCAACAATGCAATCAGGTGTGGTGGAAAGGGGCTTGTATATACAACAAGACCTCCATGTCACTTTTATTGCTCCGAAGCTTTTTCAGGAACTGGCAACAAATCTAAATATGGTAACGAAAGATGCCCCTATGGTTCTTCCACAGGAAATTGCAAGGGCTTCTTCAGAAGCCGTATGCCAGGAACAGTGAATGAAGACAGAAGACACATTTCTTACCCTGAATCACATCACACTTGTTAACCTAAAAATAAAAGGCCTTGAGTGAGAAGCAGCGAGCATTTATTTGAGATCCAAAATAACAGCTATTCTCAAGGCACTGATTCAGGCCAAACCCCAAAGAGTGTTCCAATGAGGGGGTGAAGGCAAGGCGCATTCCCAAGAAGGGGAAGGGGAGCACCCTTGCGTTACTAAGCTAAGGCAGTGTTTCCACAGGTGCAGATGAGCTAACACAGTGATGCTGATCCTAAAGAATGTCTTTAGTTTTCAGTCTGGAGTCACAGCAGCAGCTCTTTGGGACACGAAGCCGCTGTAGGCCCAGTCCACAGGTTATTTTGCCTCCAGCTGCAAAGCTGTGAGGACTAAGACTTGCAAGGCATTTCCCCTGTTTATACTTTTCACACATTCATGAAGTAGAATCATACAATATTTGTCCCTTTCATAGGAGGAAAGAGTGAAGAGAAGGAAGATATAAAGTAGGCACTTTACTGAGCTGCTAAATTTAATAACACGATGAAGGTTAAGACGTGAGGACTCTCATCTCATTTTAACTAGCCTGGGACCTTAAACAGTTTTAAACTTTCCAGTCATATGTCTATGCCTGGATGTACTCCTGGACCCCCCAGGTGACCCTCTATGTACCTGCTGGAGGGCTCACGTGTCCAGACATCTGACCGCCCCTTGGAGGACTCATGTATACCTCCCCCGGACAGCTGACTGGTACCCATCCTGGACCAATCCTCAGGCTAAGAATGCAGGGCGCGTAATTCTCAAGGACGCACCCCTTATTATAAGAACGTTTACCTTTTCTTTCTTCTTTGGAACACGTGTGGATTCTTGCCTAGCTAAGTGAATAAATCTCCGTCACTTAGTTCTAGCAAAGCCTCCAGACCCTGTTCAGGTTTGTTTGATAGTTGTCTTATTTTACTTGTCACAGTGTCCCCAAGGTTTATCCATGTTGTAGCTTGTCAGAATTTTATTCCTTTTTAAAGGCTGTATAGTATTCCATTGCGCGAACATACCACAATTTCTTATCTGTTCTTCTGTCCATAGACACTTGGGTTGGTTCCACCTCTTGCCAAACATTAGGGCACAAATAATCTGCGTGAATCCCTGTTTTTAGTTCTTTTATGTGTATGCCCAAGACATGGAATTACTGGATTATGTGGTCATTGAATGGTTAATTTTTTGAGAAAAGTGTTTCAGGGATTTTAAACCCATTAATCTGTTGGAGAAAAGGGACATTTATTTACTGCCTCCTGTAGGTCGTGTGGCATGTTAGGCGTCAGAGAGATGTGAATGCAGCGGCTGAGAGACACAGGGGCTTAGTATGAAGGACAAACAGGTGTGTGAGTGATCAGCCACTGTGCACTGTGTTTGGTGCTGTAACGTGATGTGTATAGAGTACTCTGGGATCTCATTATAGTAATAATGATTTCCGGTGTTTCTGGAGATAAGGTATTTTTGGATGTTGTCCAGGATGGATGCTGTACTGAATTCTGGTTAATCTTGGGCCATGCAGCAGAGAAGTTAGGGTGTACAAGTTTTGTTACACGTTTTTTTTAAGGGCTAACTCCATCCATCCAGCCTTTCAGTGACCTAAATGTCTCCCTTTTGTCTTTCCTTCCTCTAGTGGTTTTTAATTGCCAACAGATCTTATAAAGTGAGCGCAGCGAGCTCTTTTTTCTTCAGCGGCGTGTTTGTGGGAGTGATCTCGTTCGGTCAGCTTTCAGATCGTTTCGGGAGGAAAAAGGTCTACCTCACAGGTAATCCATCAGCGTGTTCAGGAGCTGAATTAGAGGACAGATTTCCCAGGGGAAGCAGTAAGGGGACCCTTTCCTTCCGGTTCTCCGGGAATTGCCATGTGGACACAGAGCTGGATTTTACGATACAGGTAAGAGGCCAGACGGCAGCCAGAGGTGATTCTGGCATCACTGGGGACGGCCCGACAGCCGCACTGTGAGCTTCCAGAGATGCTGGTGCCATCCGCACACCCGGTTTCTAATTTACGCCCTAGTTCTAGGGAGAACGAAGACTGAGATGGCCTGCTAGACCCACTTCCTCCTTTCTTGTGTTGTTGGCTCCTTTCAAATGAGCTCTGCAGGGCTCAGTGTGGTGCTCTTGACAAGCTGAGCAGGAGCCAGGATTTTGCAAATTTCCAGCATTTTTGTGCATAATTGAAAACTGTGCATGATAGACAGAAATCACTTAGTAACAAAGAAAGAAAATCTCAGTTTTTATTGACAGTTTTTAAAAAGAAATCTTTTTAAAAACAAGCCAAACCCTCAGAAAACTTAAGTTTACCAAGATTTAATTTTATAAACTAATGAATAAAATTTATTACTTCCATCAAATGCTGTTTTGTCTCTGGATTGAATACTGTTACTCTCTTTCTAGGTTTTGCTCTTGACATCTTATTTGCTATTGCAAATGGGTTTTCTCCCTCGTATGAGTTCTTCGCAATCACCCGCTTCCTGGTGGGCATGATGAACGGAGGGATGTCGCTGGTGGCCTTTGTCCTGCTGAACGAATGTGTGGGCACCGCCTACTGGGCACTCGCAGGTACTGCTTCAATCCCTGCACACGTGGAAATCCCTGAAAACTGCGGGGCATCAGTGTAACCCTAGAGCCTAAAAATGCTCTTGGACGTGAAGAGCTCTGTCCAACTATTAGATTTGCTTTCCCAAGTTGGTCGTGACTATCCATGAATGAGTCATTCTATTTGTATTTCTCCGTAGAAAGTCTCCCCTGGGGCCTGCCTCCTCCCGGAGGTGAACTCACCCTCATCCTCGCAGGCTGCCTCCGGATTATTGAGAGAATATCGATTTCCTCAGAAGGGCGTTCACCGCTTTTACCTTAAACTGAAAAGTAGTGCAGACAGGAAATATTGGAAGCTTCTTTCTCAGAGCCTTCTTATTATAGTTTATAAACCCATCTCTCATGGATCTTTCTGGCTTTTATAGTCTGTTCAAGTCAACAGATAGTACTTATTGGAACATTTCTTTACTGTAATTCTTTTTTTGTTGTTTAGTTTCAACGTTGAGGCCATATTCTGTATTCTTTTTAACCATCTGATCATTTGTCAAGAAATAAAATGCTACAGCTGTGAAAATTTTCATATTAATATATTACTTATTTTCCCCTTGTATAAGTATCTTACAACAAAAAGAATTGATGTCCACTGTAAAATAAAATCAAGAAATACAGTCAAGTACAAAGAACACATGTAGTCCTTCCCAGCTGGAAGCCGCCATGGTTAACACATTGCTGTGTGTCCTTAGAACTTCCCTTTGCCTATCTGTTCCACACGACTCGTGTATTAAACAGACCCTCCCACGGACCAGACTCTGCTGCCTCAGGCATGTGGGATAAAAGGGTGGACACAATGGGGTAGGTAAGGGAAGGTTCTTGTTCTCATGGAGCTTATGTTTTAATCAGGACAGGCAGAAAAGACCTGAGGTAATTTCAGAAAATTTTAAGTATGGTGAAGAAAATTAAACAGGACAATGGACTGGACAGTAATTTTGGAGGACAATTATATTAAATAGGATAAATGGAGAAAACCTTGATGTAGGTGTTTGATCTAAGACATGAATGATGAGGAAGAACTGGGTGTGTGAAATTCTGAGAGAACATTCTAGAAGGATGGAGTGGCAAGAACCAAGGTCCTGAGGCAGGAATGAGCTGCTTTGAGGACCTGCAAAGATGCCCGTGGTGTAGTGTAGAGAGGCAGTGGAAGATTGGGGACAGAGCAGGTTGGATGTCCTGGGTGATTTAGGGCCCATGATAGGCTAAGTGAGGATTTGTTTTTTCCTCAAAGTTCAGGCCAGTGGGTGAATTAAACGGAGGAGCAATAGCGTCATACATACAGAAAGATCCTCCGGTAGGTTTGTGAGGAGTGGATTGCAGAGGAGCATGGGTGGAAACTGACAGGTCATTCGGGAGCCTATGGTGGTTGGCCCCATGGAACTTGGCAGTGGGAAGCGAGACCCGACAAGGTGGGGCGTGGAGGAGGAGGAAGGAGGGTGCATTTGAGCTGGATTTGGGTGAGAATGTGACTTGTGAAAGCATCAGCTGAGAGGGGACGAGGAAGAGGGATCAAGGAAATGTCAAGACTCACATTTGAAAACTGGACAGAGCGTTGGTGTCATTTACAAAAATGAAGTCATCACTATGCACTGTTTTCTCACCGGCTGAAGTTTGGTTTTTACTGCTGCAACCTGAGCAGGATCGGCAGACTTGAAATTAACTTAAAACAGGCAGAAAAGAAATCTGAAAAATAGGCGTGAATATTCAAAGGCCCATAAACAGTTACAAAACCACTTCTGGTACTCCAGAATGCAAAAGCGGTGGTTTGAAATGTGCATTTTTAATTAAATGTTTAAACCAAATGACCCAGAGGCTTACCTCTTCTCCGTCTCTACACCTTATCCCTGCTGTCATTCACGTGCAGCTTCTTGCTGGGCATTAGCTGTGAATGCCCATTGGCCTCTTAAACAAAACGGG